>JAQJVK010000006.1:39310323-39785032 GCA_035578135.1 Flexamia atlantica
AAGCTCGGTCCCCAGATATTTATAGTAAAATATTAGATGTGTAAGTTTAGGTCCAAAAAACAGCAATCTATTATTAACATACTAAAAATATTAATTTTTTCCATGTTTCCAACACTAATTTACAAGAATATAAGGTTTAAAACATTTTAAATTGCACTTTAAGTTTTTCAAGCAAACTGAACAAAACCCTTACATTTTTAACCAAAATTTGTGTAGTTTAAAATTTTTCTTTTTTATATAATAAAATTTGAGTAAATCTACTTGTAAGTGATAAATAACAGCTTAATACATTCCAAACTATAAGGAAATCAAAGGTTTTGTAAAAAAATGTGTTAAACAATATTTTTACAAAAATTTTAAAATGGGGGTTCAGCAGACCCCCGCGCCAGTAGTAGTGTCACAAAAAACCGCGCCAGTACTTAAGGGCTAACCAAGAGCTGTTATTGCCTTGATATGGTCGAGAAATTTGCCAGCCGCTGGAAACCAAAGCAGAGGTCTACCAGAATTCACATATGCAACTTCCGACTTTTTTCTTACCTTTCCCGACTATTTCAATTTTCGGCCATGCTGCCTCCTTAAACGAATTCTTCAGCCCAATCTATGTAAACTAAAATACAATATTTTTTGACGGTCGCAAAGCGACTGGGAGGTTTTACGGCCGCGATATTTACAACATACTTAACAGCCGCAATGAGATCAAGAGGTTTGCTGGTCACAGAAACACTGAGTGGTTTTCCGGCCGCAATATGACCGAGAGATTTGCCGGCCGTGGTATAATCGACCACGATTTGATTTGTGACCGCGATCGAAAGGTATAAGCGGTTTAGTTACAATGTGGCAGATTTATTTGCCAGCCGTGGTCTAGTCTAAACGACAGATTTTCGGCCGCAATGTGGTCAATAAATATGACGACCTCGCAAATAGGGAATGTCTTGTCAACAGTGAAACGACAAAGAAATATGCCTGCCATGGCTGCAGCAACGACTGATTATCGGATCTGGTCAAGATATACTCAATAGATGTGACGGCCGCGAAAAGAGCGAGAGACCTGTCCATAATGCGATCAAGAGACCTGCCGGCCATAAAACAAGCAGACGAGTTTCCGGCCAAGAAATGAGCGAGCAATTTTTCGGCCGCGGGGCGAGTGAGCTATTCTCCGTCTGCGAAACGAGCGAGCCGATTCCCATAACTATAATATGATATTATCACCACCACCCACCGGGGTTGACGTTGTTTGTGACTTTTATAAACAGTGTTCAGGAAGAATGTTCCTCAAATAAAAAAATTATCAAGTGTTTTAAAACCACGTGTGTATGGGACGGTAGCAAAATTCTTAACATTTTCAAGGGTGTTAAGTAGGCCTACAGAGAACAGAGTGGCTCAAAGCATTTTGAAAAATATTGATTACAGGGGAGACAGGAGTCAAAACTGTCACTATTTTACAGCGTGCTGTATCGGTTGTATTAGGTTTAGTTACGGACGCTTTGTATTCGAATTCGAAATATCCGAAATATCATGTATAAAGATGTCGTTATTTTATAATAATTGCCTTTTTTACACTCATAAATTACAGTTTTCTGTTTGTTCTCATCTATTCCTACTATAATAACTCGTATCACACAAAACACCGTGTGTTCTCAGGTTTTTTCAATATTTTCATTACCATGTTATCCTCTGTATAGTGTAAAAATGTAAAATTTAAAAATTATATAAATAAAAGTTTATGATTTGAAATACAATTTTAATTTTATCCCTTACAGTTAACACTAGGCTTAATAATTAGTGGAAAAGCCCGGTCATGACGGACATAAAGCTGCAAATAGTTTTTACGGGATTCAGAATCTAAATAAATAAAAAAATCCTGTTTTCCCTTGGTCATTCAATAGCTCGAAAATGTGTGCACCGAATTTGACAATTATTTTTTGTTATGCTCCTCATTGTTAGGTCAAGATTTTTGAAAAGTAAATTTTGTAATCCGTCCTAAGGGCTCTGTGTCCCACTGGCCTTTAAAGATGTACGGAGATGAAAATGAATACCATATTGTTTGACAGTTCATAAAAGCATGAGTGAGTGAAAAACTCCAGTTTTTAATTTAATCAATGATGGTTTTTTTAAGTGCTTGTGTTTGTTATACAGTCATAAAACGGGTTTTAACGGGCGAAAGTATGATTCATTTGGTATAGTTCGATTCGTAAAGAAGTGAAGAAAGTCCTATTATTTTTTAATATTAGAGGTTTTTTTGAAGGGAATAGACAAAACATACCAATTAGAGGTTTTCGAAATATCGAGGTTCAAATTAGTGAGGTTCTACTGTAACTGTTTTTAATATTTACTTGGAATTATGATTGGAGGTTGGTTATTCAAGATCGGATACCAATTTCCCCTGTATAACGATGTCCTGGTACCTTAATCTACTTTACTGAAACTTTTTATTTGTATTCTAATGTAAAAACTACATTCTGCTATTTGCCCTTTAGGTTATTGCAATGTCAATATGTATATATTTGTTTTCAAATGAAATTTGTCCTCGATTTATTTATCCTTTTAACGTACATAAAAAATCACTTTTAATAATAAGTTTTTTCTAAATATTATTAAATTGTATAAGTTTTAAAATATTCTAAAATCTATAATACAGTATTTTTTTCTGTAACTTTTCTATACGGGTAAACTGCCATGTTAGAGGTTCTTGACTAATACAATGACAAAATGAGCAAGTCAAGTGAATATGCATTTCATAGGCCTCATGAAGGGAAAAGTGAGAGGTTGCAAAACGAAACAGCGATACAGCAGCAGACAGTACTGCTTGCTGTAGGCCTGGCCCCGGCGCGGGGACAGGGACAGTGCAGCGCGGCGGGCGGAGCCGCACGCACGCGTTGTAGGGGAGGGAGGGGCTGAAGGAGTGGGGTGGGCTCGGTACGCCAAAGCTGCCTGCAGCGGCTCCCGCGCACTCTAGTGGCGCTGCGAGGAACTACTATCGGCTGTACCTCGCCGGCCTATCCCGTTAGACATCTGTCTAGTAATGTGTCGAGTCGAGTAATTTCATGACTCGAGTCAACTCGACTCGTCCAACCACCCAACTCGAGTTACGAGTCGAGTCGGACTCGACTCGCAATCAGGCATCAATGCTAAATCACATGGGGGATGAGTCGGCAGCCATCGGACGAGTTCGGGTTCTAACTCGAGTTGAGAAGCGAGTCGGCTATCTTCGGACGAGTTCGTATTCTGACTCGAGTTGAGTAGCGAGTCGGCCCGAGTCGGCAATCCCCGGACGAGTTCGGGTTCTAACTCGAGTTAAGAAGCGAGTCGGCTATCTTCGGACGAGTTCGTATTCTGACTCGAGTTGAGTAGCGAGTCGGCCCGAGTCGGCAATCCCCGGACGAGTTCGGGTTCTAACTCGAGTTGAGAAGCGAGTCGGCTCGAGTCGGCTATTTTCGGACGAGTTCGGGTTCTGACTCGAGTTAAAAAAACGAGTCGGCTCGAGTCGGCAATCCCCGGACGAGTTCGGATTCCAACTCGAGTTGAGAAGCGAGTCGGCTCGAGTCGGCCATCTTCGGACGAGTTCGGATTCTGACTCGATGCTCGAGTTGAGAAACGAGTCGGCTCGAGTCGGCTATCTTCGGACGAGTTCGGGTTCTGACTCGAGTTGAGAAACGAGTCGGCTCGAGTCGGCAATCATCGGACGAGTTCGGTTCTGACTCGAGTTGACCCATTAGGGTTATAGTTTTCCAAGTCGGCTCGAGTCTGCATTCTCTGAACAAGTTCGGTTCTGACTCGAATTAAATCAGTAGGGTTGTAGTTTTCCGAGTTGTCGACTCGTTAGGATCCGAGTTCGTGTAAATTCGGCAATCTCCGTACGTGTCCAACTCGAGTTACGAACAAATTGATTCGAGTCAACTCGAGTCGGCTCTTGACTCGAGTCAACTCGACTCGTCAACTCGACTCAACCCATCACTACATCTGTCTCTACCTTCTCTGTGCTCTTTGGAGGATAGGCCTATGTAACCTATATAACTGACTGTCACTATCAGTGTTTCTTCACAGTTCTTTCTACCTTAATTAATCTTGGACCCATAGTTTCATTATGTCTTACAAATACACCAATAAAATAACTGTCTTAAAGCATCAAGGTACACAATTTGTTATATTGTACAAGTTACTTAAACCTATCGAAATAAGGCTACGTACCTTCAAACTGTCGTCAATTCGTAGTAATCAATTAATGATTTACTCGAGTTTCGGCATACGAGATGCCATTTTCAAAACCTACATACAAGAATAAAACTCTTCAGTCGTCATTGTTTAAAAAATGTTTGGCAAACGTACATTTAATTAAAAAGAACACTGACATAAATTAACACTTATCACACATAACACGGTACCGGCCGGCACAAATACCAATGAATACAGAAACTATAAGAAGCGCAACGTTTAAGCAGAACAGTAAGTCCCTTTAGTTCGCGCGAAAACGAGCTACCTACGGTCACCGGCAGATAGCTAGAGCGCCACTGTCGCTGACGAGCAGGCAAGACAGAGACAGAGAATAACTCTATTCTCTGTCTAGACAGAGAATAACTCTATTCTCTGTCTCTCTCACTCCTCCGCGCCGCTGCCGCCGCCGTGCCACAGAGGTTGCAAATTTCCACCCTCTTGCCGTTCTTCAACCCTATGACTCATTTCCCCAATAAACTGGTTTTCCCTGTCGAGGGACACGGGACAAGTACCACACGCTCCAGCTATCAGTTGTCTGTGTTCTCGGCCATGGAGCGTTTGAAAATTGACAATACTTTTAAAACATAACGTAGTGTGTAGTGTGTATTTAAATCCTTTATTTATTTTACTATGCGGTTGCATTTCAATTAAATCTGCTTGATATAAATCATTTATTCCTTTTACAACAGTACTTCTTCGTGGAAACTTTATTCTTGCAGGTTTATGAAGTTCATTAACAATCTTTTCCTTTAACTCTGTCATGATGATTTTACAAGTCAAGTTAGTATTGAGTGTTCTTTTTCTGCATCCGCTTTTATAGTTCAAGGTCATTTCAACATATTTTTAAAAAAACAAATAAATAAAAAAAGAAAATATCTTGCATTTTCGGATTTTCCGAAAATGCAAGATCTTTTTTAAAAACATCCCCAAACGACCTTGACACACTTCCAACCATTTAAAATTTAAATACCCAACACAGCAGGGCATTTAAACTTTAAATACCCACCACCAACACATCACAGCTACGTCACAGCTGATGACGTCACTTCCGGTCACGTGACCGGAAGTAGCTGTCAAAAAATTGACTGGCTGTCAAAGTTTGATTGGGCCAGAAACGCCACCTCGCCACTACTGTCATTTGTTACTTAGCCGGTTGGTTAGGAAAAAAATGCATTGAAAAATTTTCTTGTGAATACTGTAAATCGCAGCTCATCAATGAAAACGAATCATTAAACTTAAGCAGGGAACAATTAATCAATTTCAAACAATATACAAAACACGACGACAGCCTTGCAACACTGTATAAACCAACAGATATGTTTTTTAACTCATTGAAATTTGAAAGTTTATCTTTGAGCCGACTACTTCCCCAGTTGTTGCCAGAAGAAAGAATCAGTGAAAAACTTGTAAAGTGCATATATGCTGAAACGGAGAAGATGTTTTCTCAGTGGTGGGATATGGAGAAAGAACACAAATTTTTCATATTACAACAATTTGTAAAATGCAAATTGTTCAACAGCTTAAAGTGGAAATCAAATGATTTAAGGGATCGAGCAATTTTGAAGAAACGACAGATAAACAAAAATGACGTAAAACTAAATCAAAAACTAAAGAAGTTGAAGAACCTTTAAAAGGTAAGTGTACGTTTTGATTCAGGGTTTGTACATTTTGTACATTTTTGTAAAAAAATGTATAATTTTATTAGGGTCATAGCACAAATAACAGAGTAATTCTAAATTTTCTATTGTTACTACATGCAAAATGGCTCATTTTTTTGTGTAATAGAAAATTTAGAATTATTCTGTTATTTGTGCTATGACCCTAATAAAATTATACATTTTTGTAAAGGCTCTTGACATTTCACTGATAAAATCAGTGAGATATTTGGCTGTAAAAAATAAAAAAGTTATAAAAAAGTATAAAAATGGCCGCCATTTAGAAATTTCATGAGCCTGATCAAAGATATTTTCGGAGAATGTTTATAGCTGTAGACTTAAAGTTTATATCAAATTTCATAAAAATATCTCAAAGGGCTTTTGAGTTATTAATTATTTTCATAACAATACAGAATGGCGGATTACGGATAAACTAAGCCGAAATCGAAAAAAGGTATTCTACATTTTCGACTTATTTTTGCATGTAGAATCTGAATCTGCATAGCCCGCCACGCTTTACTAAAAATAAGTACGCACCCTGTATAAAAACAATTTAAAAATCTTTTCATTCACAACAATAAACAGCTATAAAAATCTATTAAGTTGTTCATATATTTCATTTATTTCAAACGTAGAAAACTTTTATCTTACTTTATGTCAAATGTTTTTTGTTGGTGTTTTCAGATACACTGACAAACGTGAATAAGGAAGATGTTATTTGGAGAAGAAAAAGAAGAATGTAATTTGTAAAAAAGTATTGTAAATATTGTAAGTATTTTAAGTATATTATTGTCTAGAAAACCCTGACGTTTCTTTTTAATTTCCAGATTTATCTACTAGACCTAGAATAGAAAATTTAAATTTTAGGTTAAACTTAATTTTATATCTTCATAAATATTTAGCCATTAACCCACTAATGAAATACAGGTATTAAAAAACAGCCGATTGCGTAATTTCAGATCAGTTTTCGGTGCATTAATTAATATGTTATTAATTTGATATTGTTTCTTAAGGTAATCGCGAATAAGCAAGTTTTTTCCTTAATATCAAAGCAACAAAAGGCAGTTGGTGGCTTGCTCTCAGCCACCGTCCCGCCGCGCCGCGTCGTCGTAGCCGAGAAGAAAACTGAGAGAGACAGAGAATGAGTTATTCTCTCTCTCTCTCCGCACGGTAGCCGGCGACAGTGGCGCTTTCGCTACCCTGCCGGCGACCGTAGGAAGCTTGTAAAATTCAAATAATACGGAGCTGAATTTCTAACACGGACGTTGCGCTTCTTATAGTTTCTGTATTCATTGCAAATACGGGCTCCAGACTGCGGCGGACTGGTGATGAGTCACTAACCTATGCCCACTTGACCTTGGGCGTCATTGTTTGTCCTAGTCAGCTGTTGTCGTTTTGAAGGCTGTGACAGTTCTTGAATACGATCAAACGGTATATTCGTATTAAATTTTAACTTTGCATTGAGAACTTTATCAGGGGTGTTTTTAATGGACTTATAAATTTCGTATGTCTCGAGAGTGTTCATCATGGGGCCCTTTTTGCATTTATGCAAAATACTCATATTACTTTCTATACTATTTATGTTATGGTTGGATGAAACTAGGTGATCGGCGAACTGTGATTTTTGGGGGTTTGTTTTTGTCTTCGGCAAGTGCTCCTTGAAACGGGTTTTAAAAGTTCGACCCGTTTGCCCAATGTAGATTTTATCACAGTCAGAACAATTCAATTTATATAATCCGGTGCCGTTAAATTTGTCTCCATTCGTCTTCTTCTTATTGTTAAAAATCCTCTCTAATTTATTAGAAGTTTTACATGCTAATGTGACATTTTCTTTGCTTAACTCGTTTTTTAAAGTATAATGTAATTTTTCGCCATACTCTACTGACACAAAAGTTCTTTTTGACGTACTATTGTTATTGTTTATAGTTTTGCCTTTATTTTTGTTTTTCATTTTAGAAACTATGTTGTCGACCTTCTTGCAAGTGTAACCGTTTTGTACGGCTATGTATTTTATTAATTGTAGCTCTTTCAAATACTCTTCTTCGGAAAGTGGCAAAGTTAACAATCTATTGACAAAACTATTGTATGCGGCCATTTTGTAGGACATAGGGTGATATGATGTTGCATGGATGGTGTGATCTGTGGTAGCAGGTTTTCTATAAACTGATAAGGCCAGGCTATTGTTTTGTTTCTTAAAAGTTACGTCCAAAAAATTAAGTCTATTTTCTTGCTCAATTTCTAATGTGAATTTCAATTTAGGGTGGATACTGTTAAGATATTTGCAGAATAATGAACAAGTTACTTAAACCTAGTTCCTTACAGTGCACGGATAGGCTTTAATATGACCTAAATTTAGAGTATAAGTGCAGCAGATGTAGGCCTACTGTGATAGGATTAAAGATACATACAGTAGGCTATGAAATTATGAGATATTTTCAGTCGAACATTCATGATCTTTGATGGGATGGTGGCGTGTCCTGTAGGCTAATCCAGCTACTCGGAAGTCACGAACTGTGGATAGTTATAAGCAATAGTTTGTGGATGTGGTATTCCTTGATGGGGATTAACGTCCTCACTAGTGAGTACTACGTTAATCCATAGAGCCCATCCTCATAATTAGACCAGTTCGTAATTCATTGGTGAAATTGTGGTTCTGATCCCACATTAAACTGTAGGTTGCCATTGGCTGTTAGGCTATTAATTAACAGTCCTGTCTAAGGAACATGTCGGCCTTAGTCAGTAACAAGACTACAACATCAACAACAGCCACAATCATCCTACACTCATCTCTCATTCATAGGTACTTGAGAGTTAAAATAACTACCTGGGTAGGTCGCCATTTCAGATTAATGTATTGAAGTAAAGTAAAGTAAAGTAAAGTAAAGTAAAGTAAAGATGTTTTATTTTGTAATATTCAAATAGCCAACCTAATTGTGTTTTTGTTTTTATAAATGAAATGATGCATTTAACCTTTGTCATGGAGCTCCTAATGAAATGGCAGAAGGAACTGCATGATATTGGTAAAATTAATGTACAATTCAGACTTAGTATGGTGAGGCTTTCATGTCCGTAACCATTATAGTTTTAGCTTGATCGAATTGATATTTTTATAATTTATTGATCGATTCGATATTTTTTGAATCGTCACTTAGCCTATTAAATAACTTTAAATATAACCTAAGATCTAAAATGAAATCGTTCTTTTTAAAAATTACGAGTAAAACAAATTACCGCTCTATGATTATCGAGCAATGATATGTAAATTACTTTTAACCTCATTCACATTTTAATTTTTTTTTCAAACGATAAAACTACCTGTTGAAAATACCTTTTACTAACTTAATGCTGATTAGAATTAGACAAAATGTATTACACAATATAACATACTATATAATACACTTACGTACAGAAACCTTTTTATCGAAAAAACACTGTTATTAACCTTTTAAAACTAAATAAAATAAGTTTATAAGTTGAATTTGAATTAGGCCTATATATGAATGATTATAACTATATTTTATTAAAATAAACTGACTATATGACTAAACTGTATTTGTATGCCTATAAAAAAACTACCAACAACCTAATTTCATCACCTCATCATTCTATGTTTCTTGTCTTTGTTGTTTCGTTTTCCGATTTTTTGAGATATTTCAAAACAATGGCTTACTTTTTAGGTGGTTTTTTAAAGTACTAGTTTGTGGTTACTGTACCGATTTTAATGATGTTACTGATTCGATAGTTGTATCAAAAAGTTTCCTTTCCCTGTCAACATTTGATTTTCCAGTACTTTTGGGGGGGGGGGGCTTCAACCCGGATGCCCCCTTCCCCTGGAATCATCATAAAGTGCATTTAATTACAGTTTATTATAAGAGTTAAATTAATTACAAAATAAATCAGTTATTGTCAAGTTATGGTATGTCTTAATTGAAATACTCTAATATAGGATAAGTTGCTCCACTGTATGTCAATTTGATGTACCTGTCACCTGTGTATCGTATAGTGGCCGGGTACAGTAGAGGTCCGTGATTGTTCAGCCCCAGGGCCCGCAACCGCTCTCCTAGGCTCTGGGTTCGTCTGCGGAATTGTATTTGAAAATTATAACATTTAGGTAGATATTCTGGAGTCTATAAGGGTAAAGCTAATAGGAATAGACAATTTTATCGACACAATAATGTTAGTTCCTCAGTTTTTGGCTTGTCATGTCTTCCACCAGCTGTGCTGGAATAAAATAAATGTAATATGACCAATTAAGAGTTTCAGTTATTGTTTGTGCAGGCTGCGTGTCAACACTGGCCGATATCCCCATCGCTGCGCCAATGTTTACAGCAAACTCCTTACGATTGGCAGTCCCGATCAGAACCACAATGCCGTTGCATGTCTGGGGCTGGATGGACAGGTTAGTCTCTTCACATAGTCTATTTATTAGCTATTATATTGGCTAATCTATTACTTGATAATAACTGTAATTTGAAGTTAACTGTTACAACATTGAGATTTTCCCAAATGACAGTTTAGTGATACATTTTATCCACAGTTATTGATGAAAAATGCAAACACATAGGGGAAAGTTGCCATTATCGTTCCGCCTCCTAAATCGTGCCACGGCGATATTTCAGACAATAAGCAATACAGGAGAGCTCCCGTGCCTTAAAACGGAACTATCCATGAGTCTGAACAGTGGTCAATTGTTTACACTGAATTGTTTGCAGTATTCTTAATTTTAAATTCATTTTTGTGTTTTGTCAGAAACTGATGTAGTTTTCAGCTGCCACACGCAAGCTAATAGTGATTTACAACTTAGGTTCTGATTAATTTCCGATATCCTCCACAGACCCAAATGTTTTTGAGAAGGTTACGATTTTTAACCTCATGGCTCAAAATCTTGGTCCGCCGACGAAAGACAAAAGGACATAATTTATCATAATGTTTTTTGCACCATTTCGTCCATGTTCACACCACTGTGACATACTGGGCAATATAGACAAAGCGGTGTGGTGTTTTTCGACATGACGACATCGGATGTAACGTTCTGTTCATTGCAAGAACTACAACCTTTTATTATGTATCTCTCATCAAACACTATAACTTTGTGTCCTCACTCCGCAAGGCGGATATCAATTTTTCGTGTGAAAACTTTCTCCTGGTGCAAAATCTGGCAGTCTTCATGAAAGTAGTGCCAGTCCCGTTTACAATCACTTTATTTTAAGGCGTAAAGTACTCTTTAGCGATGTTGTCAAAAAACCATTGAAACCTCGTGTATCGGTCGAACTTCAACCTTCTCATTCTCCGTAAAACGTAAATCTCTTGTCGGCGTTTGAACCATTTCAGTTTCAATTCTGTGAAGGCCCAGTATTTTAAAATACTCTTCCTAATAACGATATCTTTTTCCTTTTCTATTTGCTCCAGATCTATTCGAATTTGACGGTCGATATCATTTTTCCACCTTTTTCTTTTCTTCTTATGAAAGTATTCGCAGGTGTCACAGATTACGCGCCCCACAGATAATGATTGGGAAATTAAATTTTTCTGCTCTGTCTTGCGGCGAGTTACTAGAGGTAGGATAGCACCGGGATCGACAGAAACGATATCATTATGATTTTCTCGAATTCCTTCATAACCTCCTTGACAAAACGTCTTTCTTTTTTTCAGACCTCCTTTTTGTTGGTACATATCCAATTGTTTCGTTTTATTAATAGAAAACGATACTTGAATTCCATCCGTCTGCATACTAAATCCACTGAAAATCCTCTATGTGTTGTTTAAACTTAATGTTTACTCAGAGGTTAGTAATGGAAATGTTTGTTTTTTACAGAGAATATAACGAGGAAAGAATAAAAAGACAACCCCCATCAAAAGAGAGAACAGAACTTTTAGAGTTTATTAAAGAATTCTTCGATTCGGAGACAGAGGAATCAGCAACAGAAACGTGAGTCCGTATTTTCTAAACAGGTTCAAAATGCCAAGCTTTATCTCTATCTAATGAATCAATAGGGTCTTAGGAGGTATAAAATCAGTTTTTGCATATTTTTAAAGAAATTTAAAATTGTGTATAGTTTTATGTATGCCCACACTTAAACATTGTGAGATGTCCCTGTGGGCCATGTCCCCTGAAGTCATGAAAATCAATGGTAAATTATAACCCATTATTTTTTTACTATGCCAGATATGCAATTGCAAAGTTTAGTACATTTTGTTAAGTAGGGTGAAGTGGGGTAAGAGTAACCGGGGGGCTAGTGTAACCACGGCTTATCACTCAACTGATAAGATAATTTTGGATCTAAATACTATCATATCTTGTTATTTGGACCTTCCTTTGTTATATTTAGCCTTAAGAATGGATATAAAATATGTGCAAGTAATAGTTTTAGAATGTTTAAAAAAAGCTTACATTTCCACTCCATCGGCAAGTGCCGACCTCAAACTTTGACAATTTTTCATACTCACATTTTTAATGTAAATTTGACAGTTTTTGATTTACAAACTAATTTTTGCATGTAGAATCTGAATATAATTTCAGATCTGTGCTATTTCCTATTGTTTAGATTTTAAAAGTGTGATTACACTTACCCCTGAAATTTTGCAGTCGGGGCAAGTGGCTTTTTGGATTCAGGGCAAGTGTAACCAGGGTTCAACTCATATAATATCCATCAGTAAAGAAAAAAAAACTTTGTTGTAAATATAAAATTAGGAATTTAGAAGATAAGATAAAATTTGACACATATTGTTACTTAGTTAAGTTGGTTTGAGAAGAAAAACAAAATTGTTTGTGAGTGAACTGCTTAAGTGATTATATAACTTTTACGTTAAACTTACCCCGTTTTATAATTTAGGATTTTCTTGCCCAAATGTAAATTAAAAAAGATATTACTGTGAGATTTATTCTACGCATGTTAAACAACATTAAAAACCATGTAAGTACCATTTAATGTCGTGTTTTTTATGTTTTAACAGTAATTTTTCCGTTTTGCATGTTTTGCGTTTTTCACAAAACGCGAGAAGAGGTTCACGAAAAAGTTTGTAACTTGAGTAAAAATTAAGGTATTTTAATAAGTCAAAAAGTCTTGGAATCAGCAAAAGATTTGGAATCTGGCCACTTGCCCCATGTCTCTTTTTCAATGCTTTATATATTTTTAACAGGCAGAGGTTACACTTGCCCCGAACCCTGGGGCAAGTGTAACCACAAAACACAAAATCTTTAGTAATTTTTTTTACCAAAAAAGATTTTATTTTTAAATAACAATGCATATTGTTTTAAAGCCCATTAGTCAAAGTTTATGCATAAAAAAATTTCAGAACTATATCATGTATAACAAGATGGCAATTTGAGGTCAAAGCTGAACTATGCCAAAACGTGGTTACACTTACCCCACTTCACCCTATTACAATAAATATTTAATATACTCTAAGCCTTTGACCAACCCCTTATGTAAAAGAAATTAAAATGTACAGTACAAAAGAAAATACTGCTATGAATTTTCCTGTTAGAAGGTAAAACTATTATTAATTTTACCAACAAGGGGTAGCTCGGGGCAGCGATTTCCAACTGAATGTGATAGAGAACATTTCAAGCTTTTTATACCTGATATAAAATATACGGTAATAAACAGTACGAATCAAAACTTAAGTCTCTCTGAATATTATAAAGTATTTTCCCTGTGTAAAAAATATAGCCTTACAAATTATTGTACATGATTGCGTAAAAACAAGTATATGTTTTACCTCTATGGCTCTGCTGGATAAAATTACTCTCTGGCAAAACCACCATAGCAGCAAAATAGTTTAATTTACTAATTAAATTTTTTTACTGATTTATATTTGTTGGTAGTGAAACAAACTGCCACACATTCGACAGCGGTCATATTAATAATGACCAGTCTTTAGGGGATTCCCCAAGATATTGGAATGAGCCCCTGACCTGATAATGATAGCCTATATTTTAGCCCTGCATCTATTAACAAACTTTAAGCAATGCCTGAATCAATTAAATTCAAAACTAGATTTTTTCACTTTTGGTCACGTTTATTGGGATTTTGAACCACTGTGCGACATAAGACGAACGGACATAATTTAACAAAATGTTTTTTGCACCAATTTTGTCCCTATTAACACCACTATGGCATACTGGGCAATAGACACAACAGTGAGGTGTCTTTGACACGATGATATCTGAAATGTTCTGTTCGTTTAGTAATTCCACAGACAAAGGAATCTATCCAGACTGTTAATGGGGGTTGCGGTTTATAGTTTTTACCGCGTTTGCCGCTAGGCAGGCGCGCGTGTTACCACGCACAAATGGCGGATCAGCGTGCTGCGTTGCCACGCTGCTGCGCCGTAGTAGTTACTGCGTAAGCCGCCGGGGCGCGCTGCAGTCGCGCGCACTGTTTATCAACGCGTTGCCATGGTTACGAACCCCTCCCCCGCCCCCCCCGCCTACCCATCACAGGCAACGGCTAAACTAAGTGCCCCGGGTCCGTGCAAATGCAATACTAACGACTTGCTCTGTTTGCCTCAAGTAGTTTCCTAAAAAGAAGGATTGTATTTTATGAAAGCCTCTGTCTATCTTCAAATTAAGTTGAAGTTTTTTAATGAGGTCAAAAATTATTATTTTAATGTGACTTTCAGGACAAAGAAATGCGATTATTCGCTGGACAATTAAAATGCTTAATGAATACTTAAAATGCTGAAAATACTGACCTTTAATAATTATCTATAACTGTTTACTTCTCTTATCCTTATAATAAGTCAACTAATATATATAATATTTTCGATTTATACCGAAATATCATAAATCTGTTTGATAGTTTTTTTTTAATATACACCATATACATAGCAATATTTTGTTTAGTGAATATATTCAAAATGTGACATTTTAGTAATATTTTTTATGAATATTACTTGTAATCCTGCAACAATATTTGTAGGCTATATTTAGAAACATACATTCGTAAAGTGTGTTAGAGATATTATGTTGCATGTGGTTGCATCGTGTTTAAGATTAGTATACGATACGTGTCCAGTATCGTCAAAGTATAAAACTTTGACTTACTTTCGTGTTGGGCCAATTCAACAATTTTTTTCAGATGAACCAAATTTCATTTTTATTTGAAAATTTACAAATATTCTGTGGCTTATTCCCAGCAACAGTGATATGAGATGACGATGGAGATGACTCGCTGCTTCCATAAACAACAATGCTTGGGACACAGTCCGGTCCTCTAGGCACGCGTATTTTTATCGGTCCGGAAAATATCGGAACTTCACATTCCAACAGTGGCGGCCGGTGGAGAATGGGAGCTTGCACACGGTCCGTCCACCATCCGATCCGGCACGATCGCCGGATAACAGCCGGACGCTGCCACTGTAGACAGCCGGCGCCGGACCGGCACCGGAAAGACAGTGGCGCATGTGACTAGACGGAGGCTTGCACACCTGCCGGTAATCTCCGTTCCGGCATCAGTTAAAATTCAACATATAATTTCGTTATAATTAATCGATTGAAGTGTGTTTAAGTTTTTTTGAAGTTTTATATTCCACGTTTGACTTGTAAAAAGTTTCTTTAACAGCCTTTGAATAGACATACATTGTTTAATAACTTAATTTGGTTATAAGTTAAAAGATAGTCAAGTTCGACATTAATAATTCCAAGGTAATGATTATTTTGAATAATAGACTAACGAGCAGTTGCCTAGTGAATAACTATCTTAGTGGTTGAAAGACATATATACCGGTATTCACACAAACAACCATACTCTCGCATTTATAATATTAGTAAGATAAACAGCTTAAGTGAGTGAAATATTTGTCTATTTCCTTAAATGAACTGGATTGGTGATGAGTATGTATATGGATTTTGACTAATAATAAAATATACTAATCTAAAGAACTCTGAAATAACAAACTAAGTTAAGGGAAACATTGTTACCAACCATAAACTAATAAATATAAATTTAAAATAAATGTATTAATTTGTTTAACTCTGATTTGTATTTATTTTTTAAGATAAACGACTTAAAAGCATATAATTTAAAAGGATTTGACTATTCGCATATTAAAAAAAGACTGAATTTTTTTAAGTAGTAGTTTGATGAGTCACGGCATATTCTGATAACAAAGGAATACTCACACACAGCCAGGGCTGTACCCAGCTTTGGCGGGCCCCGGTGAAGAAATGAAGCCGGGCCCCTCACGTCCTGGTACTGCACCCGTCGTATTGAAAACCGTAGCAAATTTTCGCCTCGTCAAAAGTGGTGACCTTTTTTTTTACTCCCACGTGTCGATTTTGGTCCCTTCGTTGCCCTTGCGAGCCCTTTTTACGTGTTCCCGCCCCTTATTCGGGGCCTTTCCACTGTTCCGGAGGGGGATTCTGCCCCCCGGGCCCCCCTTTCAACACGGCACGGGCCCCCCCTTGACCCCGGGCCCCGGTAAAATTGTCCCGGCTATACCGGTCTGAGTACGGCCCTGCACACAGCTTCATTACTTTTGTCCCAAACAATCTATCTACTATCTATCTATGTAGCGAAATTTTTGCATAGCAATTGTGAGCGTTTGGAAAGTCGCAGGATGATGGGGGAGGGCTCAAATTAAAGGTCTTGATCCCAGGGACTCGGAAAAAATACTGGAATGTTTTGGAATTCGTCAGGAAACGAAAAATAATCAAAAGTATCTACCATTTAAAAAGCATTCACACGGTAGGCACACGGCAATCGAGCAACCGGCCCGATTAAATCCGGATAGTGTGCAAACAACGCTTGTCCGGTACAAATCGGACCGATATTTACCGGACCGATAAAAATCGGAGCGTGTGCAAGGGGCCTAACATGGTTAAATTACGTCTCAGAGGCCTAATTGTCCACTGGTTCAAGGGTAACAGAAATTTATTTTTTGTACTTCGTACACGTACAATAGCAACAATTTTGACGCATCGGGGGCTAGGGGAGGAGGGAAAGTCTACTCCTCTACTCAAGCCCTGCCCCTTCACTGCTCTTAAATACCTTTTTAGAATTTTTGAAGCTCGCTATTATTTAAATCGTATTACAGTAAAAATAAAATATTCCGATTGCAGTAGGTTAGCAGAATCAGCGAATTTGATATGCTTAGATATGCTTTTGATATGCTCAATCATTACTTTGAAACGTCACATCAAGTTTTGAAAACTTGTTCTTAATAACATGGAAAGTGATTGAGCAGGTTTTCTGCCACAGAAATGTAGAATTTTACGCCAAGCAGATCTCAAGAAGATGAAACCACATAACCACAAACAAGCTTTATTAATATATGTCGAGAAATAAGGGAGATATGGAGTTTCATTGATTTCCAATAAGAATAACGTGGAAACGATGTACTGTATTTACCTCTCATATAATATCAATAACATGCTTTATCAAGATATGCTGAGGAATAAGAAATCTATCCAATTGTATTTACCTCTCATAAGGTTAACATTGGGAAAGAGAGTACACAGGTTTGCTGCCTCAGTAATTTGATGATTTGGATATTTTAAGCCATAATCAAGTAGATATTAACTGTATGAAGCCTCATGCCATTTCTTATCAGTATATTTTGAGAAATGAGCGATACCAAATGTTATCAAAATCGGTTAGTAAATAACGGAGATATCGATTTTTAAATATTTGCCATAAGAATAACATTGGACAACGTACTGCGTTTACCGCCGAACTAAAATATCAATTATCTCCGCAACCAGTTGACATAAACTTCTGATTCAAAATTCTAGATTATTTAGTTTTTCAAGTCAAATTTAATTGTTGCAAGTATATTTTCTTTAGAGGTCACAGATTTTGTAAAATTTGAAAAATATGAATTTTTTAACACTTAAACCCCCATAACTTCTGAACCTGAATTTTTACAGACATGCGGGTGGTGTCATTTTGTTTTTCATCTTAAGCACTAAAAACCATAAAAACTTTTATCAAAATCGTTAGAGCCGTTTTTGTGAAATTTGGATTTTTGTCATTTTTTATGGGGTAAATACCCTTAAAATCAAAAATTCAAAAAAATGAAAAATACCCCTGGAGATACGGCTTTATACCTACATGCCAAATTTCATGAAAATCGGACCACTGGTGTCGTCTCTAGCTTTGTTTACATCCACACACACCCACACATCAACACACAGACAGACAGACACCACGCCAAAAACCACTTTTTTGGATTCAGGGAGCACTAAAACGAATATATCCACTAACAACTCAAATTCGAAAATTTTGACGAAAACAATACTTTCTCCATATACTATGTATAGGGGGAGAAAGTAAAAATAAAAATAACTTTTTCTCAAATCATTAAAATTCACAATTTTGCTCCAAAACTTTTATACGTTTTTATCAAATTATAAGTTTGTTCAAAAATAAATTTTACCTCAGTATATTTACCTAAAACTTATAGGTTTGACTCAATAATCTGGACATAAATTAGGTCTGCTTGAAGTTAATTTTTACTGCAAAAATTAGCTAGAATTAACTCTTTTCCTCCAAAATTTCGAAAAATTTCCGGGGGAGGACCCCCGGACCCCCCTCACCTTGGGTGGTATTCCATAGCCCCCAGATCCCCCGGTGTGTCACACACTAGAGCATCCTTGGGTAGTTGTCCCGGTTTGACCGCTTGAAAATATGGCAAGCCTACCTATGGGTAGCAAACTTTTAATTAAAAAATTTCGCTAGTCACATTTTTTGACAGTAAATAACGATGCCCTTCATTCAGCGATGGACGAACTACTGTAGTCAGATAACGAGTCGAGATGATGCAGTGTTAGTATTAGGACATGGATAAAAACGTGTTTATCTGATAAGGAAACGTTGAGGAGGGCTTCGCCCGATTTGGCAACAGCGCGGGCCTTATCCTGCCGTTGCGGGAGCGAATCGTCAAATACTCGACGCCTACGCTCTCTGTGAGCGCTTCCCGGAACTTAGCATTAGCAGTCTGGATAGAATCCTTAGTCTGTGGTAATTCGTACACCAATTGATGTCTGAATGTGCCTTAACCCAATTACTTAAAATTTTATTTTTCGTTGACACTCCAACAGTCAACATTGAAGGTTGAGATCAATATCTTGACAATAGTGAATAAATTATGGAAATATAATATAATAATAATATAATAATATTTATTTGCTTTGACAAGATTTTGCATCAGCATTACATTCATTATACTTAAAACTAAATTTGGATTATGTTGATTCTTGACATATTAATCTTGATGTTGATCTTCGAAAATTTCTTCTATTGAGTAGTATGTTTTCTTAATAAGATGTAATTTAAATTTAGATTTGAATTCTTCAATGGGTAAATTTTTAAACTGTTCAGGCATTTTGTTATATAATTTTCTTCTATTATACAGTAAATGTCGTTTGCAAAATGTTGTTCTGTGGTATTCCATATTGAATGTATTGTTTTTACGAAGATTTGATTTGCAAACATTATTTTCTGAATGATGAAAAATTGATATATTACATTTCACAAATTTTAATGTTTCATAAATGTATATGGACCAAAATGTCAATAAATTGTTTTCTTTAAAAGTTTTCTTACAAGAGTTTCTTTGTTTTATTTTGAATATAATAAACATTTATATAATAAACATAAATATAAGAAAACAACATGGTTCAAAATCGCATATTTTATTTGTCCCTAAAAAGGTACAATGGGTCTCGGGAGGCTAATAATGGAAATGTTTGTTTGTTCAGAGATCACCACGACGAAGGAGTCAGCAGCTTGGAGTCTACGCCGGAGGAGTTCGAGACTTGGACAACAACATACACGAGTGGATTTTTTAACTACACATGTAGAGTTGTAATGTAAAGGACAACTTAAATGGCACAATTACTGCATACAACATTAAAAAAGAACAAAGAAAATTTAAATAAACATATATAAACATTACAATGTTGTAATATTCTCCTTAGTCCCAAGTATTCTCAAGAGGGATTTGATTTTTATGGCTCAAAATCCTCTCCGCCGACGAAAGATGAACGGAATAATTTAACAAATGTTTTTGCATTATTTTGTCTCTATTCTCACAACTATAACATACTGGGTATTAGACAAAACGGTGTGGCGTCTTCGATGCGATGACATTGGATGAAATATTTTGTTTGTTGAAAGAATTGCAAATGTTACGCTCAGTTTCTGAATATCGGAAACAAAACAAATGATTTTCACCCATCAGAAGTAAACTCTTTTGAATGCTGTAAAATTAATAAAAAAAGTTAGAGGATCTTTGTACCAAATTTCATTACAATCGGACTATTTTTGTGGCCGCTATTGTGTTAACCAACACCCAGATATTTATTATATATAAATTTGAACTAATTGTGTTTTTTGCTTCTGGGGCCCCGAAATGTAATCTTATCATAGCGTCGGGCTTAGGTCTTACTATGAGACCTTTTCTTTTTGAGGTCCCCAGATGCCAAAAACACCATTCGTTCATTTTCATAAATATATATATATATATCTATATATATGTGTCTTTAAGCACGATAACTCGCCTAAAAATGGTCTTATCTTAATGAAATTTGGCATGGACATGTAAAGTAGTAATTATTCGGACGAGTTCGTAAACCAGCCCGATCGGACTACCGGAAGGGGGGTAAAGGGGGGTAAACCCCCCCAAAAATGGGTTTTTTGAGTTTTTTACATAGAAAAATACAAATAATCAAATTTTTGTTTGCACCATTGAATTCAGCTCAAAAAAACAAACAATTTAGTATTTTGAATCACTGCTCTATGTTCATTGGTTACCAAGATATTGAAAGTGGTAAACACAGTACGTTGTCTCAATGTTAACCTTATGGGAAAATAAGTAAAATTCTATATCTTGCTTATTTCTCAACATATCTTGGTAAAACCTGGTAAATGGGTTCTTCTAGGTCATATCTACTAAATATTGAATTAAAACCACCCAGTTTTAATACACCCATAGCAGCAAACCTGCATACTCATTCCCCATATTATTCTTATGGAGCTTACAAAAACATGTCAAATCTCACTATGTTGGATCGAAATATGTTGTTTTGCATTTGAAATTTGCTGAGTATGCAGGTTTGCTGCACCGGGGGTATTTACTTTTTATGAACGGCTAAGAAATATCTAAAAGTTAAATTCTTGCACTAGTTCCCGACGTTCCCGTCTTATATTTACTGCGACTTTTATGTAGTTCCCTAAACCCCGCCAATCCTTCCCGTTGAGGTACGATACAAACTCGATATGATCTAAAATTGATTTCCCTAAATGAGTATTTCTTAGGTCTTTAAACACAGGGCACCTTGCCACTAATTGAAAAACTGATTCATTTTCATTTAGATTACAAATGGAACAAGAATTTTTTCAATACCATGGTTTAAAATTTAGATTCAAAAGTTCTCCTCTACATTTTATTATTCGCGAAATATTATTTATATCCAAAAAATTTGAGAGAAACCTTCTGTCACCAAGATCAAAGTCGATTGTGATATATTGAGAGTGAAATGCCGATGCGTGCGCGCTCTGCCTAAACGTTCTGACCTCCACTTATCTCGCAATGCATCTACCACGCTTATCAGTTGTGCCTCGACTCGACCTACATCCGAATTAATATTTTCTAAATTAAGATTAATCGAAAGACCACATTTTATCCCCAACTTTTTCCAAACTCTACACCAACTAACATTTTCCTTATTACCTCTTTAGCTAATATAATCGGTAAACGTTCCGACTCCAAACTCAACACCTTGAAAATATACTTCATATTTATTTATTTGGAGAGTGTAAATATGTAATTTGCTGACACCAGTTTTTAAAAATAAAGAATAATCAGGGGTATTATTTGGTAACCGGAAAACTATTTTAATAAATAACGTTTGCACAGATTCAATTTTGTCGCTGTCTAAAAACCCCCAAACATGACATGCATAACATCACATCGATTTGATGATTGCATTAAAAACACACAAATTTAGAGCTCAATGAGACTATTGCTATTTATTAACCTACTCGGAGGCGGCGGAAGCGGCGGGACCGAGACCAACAGCGAGAGGACGCCCAGCAGCCAGGCTTCAGCGGGGATGCAGGGGAGCAGCTACTCATCAGCGGCACTGCAGGGGCACTGAGGACCCCACGCGAATCCACCCATCGTCGGGGAACAAGAAGAGAAATGGACTAGAGAAAGTATTTTAGGTTATTTGAAAATTGTTTGTTATAATGTGTGTGGGCTAAAAGAAAAGCTAAATGATTTTAATTTTTAGAATGTTTAGAAAATTATGATATTGTTATACTTTTGGAAACGTTTATTTCAGAGGGTGATTCACATTTCTTGCTACAAAAATTACACAAGTTTAAGTTAAGAGCCAAATTTGCAGAGAGAACGGCAAACTATGGGACAAATATGGGGGGTAAAAACCCCCCATATTTATTTACTGCAAATAGTCTTATTAAATAAAAACTCTAAAAGTTGTCAATCACACAGGGTCAGATCATTTGCCTATTGAATTTAGTTTTGGATCGATCCCGAGAAAAGTTAGTAGCTTTTTGAAGGGTTGTTTCTGGAGCCAGCTGCCATTGGTTGTTGGGCTATTAATTAACAATCCTGTCTAAGTAACATGCCAACCTTAGTCAGTAACAAGGCTACAAGATCGCGCCACTATCATCACGATCATCACACTCATCCTTCACTCATATTCAGGGTAACGTCCTCAATGAGGTACCTGTCTTATTAAAGTGATTAAGTGATTAAGTTGTAAAATAAATTACGAAAGTGTGGCTTAAACTGTAAACACATAATTCATTTTTCATCACACTGTCCGGAAAACAGCCTTTTTTAGTTCTCTAAATCCACAGACCATTTCTAAATCGTACGCAAAATGATCGTTTTTGGATCACTTCGAATAGGAGTACTGAAAAAACATATGGTGAATTTTGCCGTACTCTAATGTCAAAATGTGTTTATGTTACGTTTGAAAGGTTGAACGATTTCTTAACTTGTGTTTGTAAACAACTAACAGATGAGTAAATGACGTTGACTATTTTGGATAACCTCAAAATTATGTAGTCTAATTTTTTAACGATTAAATAGTCATTTAATACATAATGATGAAAATATTTGTTCTTCACACGGAGCAAAAGTGTCTCCTTGGTACTCGATCGCATTTCCAAGCTCGGCTGCGCCTCGCCTGTAAATTACGATCTCGTACTAAGAAGAGCCACGTTCGCTCCTAGTGATGAAAACTACTATATTAGGCTACTCAAAATTAATAGGACTAAAAATGACAATAAGTTTTATCGAGCTAGAGTTGAGCGTAAGTGTAGTGGCGGCTTTAAATTTGCTGAGGATAACCAAGAGAATCTAAACAACATAATGCAAATTATTACTGATTCAGCTCAATCAAAACAAAGTGACAAAATTAATTTAAATTTTAAAAATATAAATAAATGGTTTGATAGTGAGTGTTTGCATAGCCATCTCTAGATCAATAAGAAAGCGAAATTTTAAATTGTCAAATAATTTCGTAAATCTAACTGTGCAGAGGATCAGGCAAACTAATTACATGTTAGGAGGCAATTTAAGTCAATTTGTAAGGCCAAACAAAGATCGTATTTTGAGAAAACAATTGACAATTAAAATAATTTATCTGGCGCAAAGTCGTTCTGGTTAGCTTTAAATAGTTTTAAACGCAGCAGTGTTAAAGTAGTTGGAAATATTGCACCTGAGGAATGGATTAGATATTTCAAAAGTTTATTAGACCCGCCTTTTTTAATCGGATTCCTACTCAGGAGTTTTAGGCGCCCTAGGCGGAAGTATCGTTTGGCGCCCCCCTTTCTAAGTTTAGTAAAAGGGTACGTTATTATCAAGGCTAGAGAAAAAGTTCATAACAACTCAAACTCACAACTGCTGAAACATTTCAAGTTTTTAACGCTTTTAAAACAGTTAACTTAAAAAAGTTAACAGTTTAACTTAAAGATAAAAGTTAAAGTTAAATGTGAACGTCTTCGATGTTTCGATGCAGTTTTTAAGACACCTGCGACCTCTTCGGAGTGATTTTATGTCTTTCAACGCCCTGAGGATGACCCCATTGTAGGGTCGAAACCGGTCGCCGGCTCTTCGGTTGGCAATCGATCACTGACGGAATAAGGTACTTTTAACCTCTAGAATTAATTCAAATAGTGATGGGAGGCAGAAACATCAAATATAAAATTTTCTGAATCTCATTTTACTCAAGAAACAAGCCTAAGAATATATACGGCAATGCAACCATCGATTTACAATTATAATTCAAGTCCAAATATAAAAACAAACCACTCGGCTTGTAACGTACAACCAACCGTCGCGGTCTTCGCAGAAGCGACAGCGTCAAAGCAACAGCGCAGCGGTTGGGAGTGACCTTGACGGAATCTTCCCTCCTACCCCGACATTGTGTTTAAAAATTGATTTAAAGAAAACATAAAGTTATTTGCCTTCAAGTTCCTTTTCTGCTCTCTTTTTCCTATACTGGCTACCAGAGAGTCGTTTTCTCCCGTTTATAATTTAATTTAGCCTACTTAAAACAGATATTTTCAAAACCCATACAGCACATAACGTCTATACAACGTCTATATAAGGGCTTGCAAGTTACATTGACGTCTAGGTCAATATTCGTACATCTATTAGACATCTGCGATATCATGTCAAAAAGACATCTAACGCGGATGTCAAAATGGCGTCCATTTAGTACTTGTATATGACATCAACGTAATAACATTTAATAGACGATGTATAGACATCGCCGACATCGCCGAAAATAATAAATCAAGTATATAGTACAAATGAGTATATTTTTCGTCAATAAAAACAATATCGCTGAGAACAGAATATCGATTAAACTTTTTTGAAATAAAAATGTAACGACGTTATTTCCTTAATTATCCTTAATTATATTTTATTTCCCTGATGACTACATGTTGCAATAATAAAAAAACTTAACATTTTTATTGGTTTGAATCCCAAATTAATCTGTTATTGTTTACCTCACTATGCCCACATAACAGGTTGTTTTTCGGCAAAGTTGCCTTCATTTGCTGTTGGTCTGATAAAGCAACTTTACACTAGCAAATTTGTCACACATTTGCAGTTCATTGTCTAGGCAAAGCTGTATCCTGATAGTTATGACAACTTGGCGGCAACTTAACATGAGTTTGCCATTTCACATATTCACCGTAGGTGGTGTTCACATAGAAAAATAATAATAATTATTTTGGTTAGCACCATTGGATTCAGCTAAAAAAAAAACAAACAAATAATTTAGTACCTTGAATCATTGCTCTATGTCCATTGGTTACTGGATACTGAAAGTGGTAAACACAGTACGTTGCCCCAATGTCAACCTTATAGGAATTAAGTAACATTCTAGGCCTATATCTCGCTTATTTCTCAATATAATAAAACTTGGTTTGCGGCTTCATCTAGATGAGATTTAATGTCAAAATCAAGTCAAATCTCGCTATGTTCGATTGAACCAAGGCCACACTATAGTGTAGTGTGGCCTTGATTGAACTATGTTCTTTTGCTTTAGAAATTAGCTGAGTATGCATATCTGCTGCAACGGGAGTATTTCACTTTCACGTTATTTTAAAATTTCATTTACACTTACCACATTACTCTTTTATTAAATAACTACTCGCATTGAGCTTATAATTACTTTACATCGATTTGAGTAGAATAGAATACTATTTAAACAATTAGACAAGGTAAATTTTAGGTAAAAAGTTTTTGTCATTACACTTTTTAAAATAGTTGTTTACTGAAAAAATATTATTATAGTGTGAATGGGGAAAAAAGTGACAAGGAGGCACTTTATAACACGTTCTCAGTCCTTAAAGGTTATCTCTGCACTACATTTTGATCCTATAATGTTTACCACCAAAGCAGTACGTAGTTAAGATGAGATTTTGCCCTATGATTATTATCAGGTCTGGTGGTGTAGTAGATACAGGCTTAGCTTACGAAGGTAAAGGTCCCGGGTTCAAGTCTCAACATAGGTCAACAGAATTTGCATTGTGGTAACGTGTGTAGAAACTATGTACAAATGCATATCCTTACATAGATTTTTTTTATTACACTTTTTGGATTTTTTATATATTTATAATTACAATTTTGTTATTCGTTACTTTTTGTATGTTAATTGGATGTTCTGTAGATGTCAATATATGGATGTGTAATTAACATCTATTGAACATATATTCTACATCCACGTAGAATGTTGATATAAGGTCGATAATGGTGACATTTGAACGTTGTAGGAATGTCTATTAGACGTTAGACGTCTATAATGGTCACGTTTAATAGACGTGTGTGGTTTAACATGAGGTACATCTATTAGACATCTAGTTGATGTGACTGTGCTATCTGGGAATATATCAGTAACACACGGATTCTCAGTCAGCTAAAACCACCGACCAATTCTCTTGGCTGAAAATCACCACTGTGGGCAAAATCCCCACGTCTGGCAACACTGGCAGGCAGTGTTCAGCTAAAACTCAAGACCGGCTTGGATTTCCCCGCAGGAGCAGGAGTAGGGTTTCGCATGGCATCTGGGCATCTACTATAATGTTGTTCTTCAGGCCCGTTTCCATAATTAATTGGCCAAAATGGGCACGTGCCCAGGAGCGTAGCGTAAGGGTTTTGGGGGTGCAAGTGAAGATTGGTTTTACCTTTGTTATCTGGTTCTGGCTGGTTACCAAAAAGGTATGATAACAAAATAAATGCCGATAAGAGGTTTTGCACACTCTTAGGCTATAAATAGATACAATTTACTTCATAAACACATGTATTTTATAAGCTAATCTATAACTTTGACAATGCCAATTTGATCTTGTTTAGCGAGCAATTGTTTTTTTCATAGTTATTCCATATAAATCATATGAATTTGTACTTTGAAATTAAAACTCGGACTCATAACTTTTAAAAAGGGGTGAATTGTTTGATTTTTCAAAATATTTTTGTATGTGAAAAACAAACTTTATTCTTACATTAAACTTCCTCAAACCACGTTAATTTATCTGTTGGCGGTCATATATTTCCAATGATTAAATTATTCCTTTTATGGCAACAATAATCATAAAAGATAAATCGCTCTATTATCTTTGCTGGTCTCATAAAAAACCTCGGAAAAATATCAACCCTGAACATTTATCCAGTTGCGAGGTTGAAAAAATTTTGGAAGGAACTGATGGGGTGCACCTGTTCCATCTGCCCATATCGCATGGGTTAAAAACGGGCATGTTGTTCTTGATTTCGATATTACATTTAATAACAATGTAAAACACACTTTTAAATATACAGTAGGCCTAATCATTATCTTCAATGATCAATTGAGTTTAAATAAGTTTCCATTATACTAAACGCACATAGAAATAACAGGGATTTGATTAAAAAAGAATTTAAAATATGCAATTACATTACATTACTACTAGTGGACCCGGTGCTGGAATTCAAGCATTTGAGCTTTAAATAAGAGATTCATAATAATAATAATAATAATAATAATAATAATAATAATAATAATAATAATAATAATAATAATAATAATAATAATAATAATAATAATAATAATAATATATCTTTATTGTGTCGACAATAATTACATATTGTATACAATGCGTCAATACTGTATATAAAATTTATTTTTCTAAAATATTACGAAACAACAAATCTGTTTGCCAGTCACTCTCGCATTCATACATAACATTTGTTGCACACTCATACACACATACATACGGGACAACGTTGCCTGAAGACTCGCGATTTATACTGCTATAATACAACCCGACGGCTCCTCATGAATTCCTCAACCGAGTAAAATACCCCAGACACCAGAAACCGTTTCAAAAAGGTTTTGAATTGGTTTTGATTTGCTGACATTTTGATCTCATCAGGGAGCACGTTGAACACTCTGAGGCCGACTTGCGTCGGAAGGTGCTCAAAAGCAGTTGTTCTGTGTTGCGGAATCCGGAAATTATCCCTGCCTCTTGTCTCATATCCATGAACATCTCGACCGCGAGTCACAGTTTGCGATCGGACATACGCACTGACCTCGAGCATAAAGAGGCAGGGCAGAGTGAGTAAGCCAAGCTCCCTGAATGAATCTCTACACGACTCTCTGGAATTTAATTTTGCCATGATTCGAACTGCCTTTTTCTGCAGCCGAAATACTCGATCAAATTTGTACTTTTCGCACCCACCCCAAAGCCTGATTCCATAGGCTAAGTGTGGGTAAATAAGGCCAAAATAGGCCATTCTGAGTACATCTTGAGTGACAAACTGAGCAAGGTTTCGCAGAGCATAAATACCCTGAGAAACCTTCGAACAGATGTGATCAATGTGGTCGTCCCAAGTCAGGCCCTCATCAAGGTACATTCCTAAGAACTTTGTGGAATCTGTTTCCTCTAAAAGGACATCATCCATCATGACAACTGGTTGATTTTCTTGACTTTGCTGTCGGAGAGAAAAGTTGAGAAAAGTTGTTTTTGAGCTGTTTGATTCTAGATTGACTTCTGAAAAATTTTGAATAATGGAGTTCAAGCCAACAAAGGATTTTAGCTCCAGATCCCTTAGGGATTTTTCTTTAAAACAGAGAGTTGTGTCGTCAGCATACTGAATCACACTTCCATTTTGGACAGATTCATTTAAGTTGTTGACATAGATCAAGAAGAGAACTGGACCCAGGATTGATCCCTGTGGGACACCTTGGGAGATTTTGATCTTGTCAGAAAATTGGTTTCCAACTAAAACTTGTTGCTGCCTATCGCTCAGATAAGACAAGAGCCACTTGTGTGGCAGTCCACGAACGCCATAGGCATGCAACTGGTGCAACAGTTTCGCATGATGCACGCAGTCAAAAGCTTTGGAGAGATCAAGAAATATGCTGAGCACATGTTCTCGTCTCTCCAAGCCACCGACAACAGTTTCAAAGAGTTTGGTCACAGCATCAATTGTTGACCTGTGTTTTCTGAATCCAAACTGTCCAGGATTCAAGATTTCAAAGCGTTCTAGGAAGCTTGTCAATCTATCACAAAAAAGTTTTTCGAAAATTTTGCTCAGTACCGGAAGAATTGAAATTGGTCGATAATTACTGGGAGATGTGGGATCATTTTTTTGAAAATTGGCAAGACCTTGGCTGTCTTCAAGGCATCAGGGAAAATTCCTCTTTCAAATGAGGTATTGATCAATTTAGTCAGAGGTGTTAAGAGAGGCCTGTAGCATCTTTTAAGCAACCACATAGACATACCACCAATGTCACACGATTTTTTTGGTTTCAGCCTCAATATAGTCCGAGCCACCTCCGCTTCATCGACAGGGGTTAGCACCATCGAGGAAGCTGGGCTTCTGATATTTTGAGTGTTGTTTTTTTTCAGAAATTTTTGTGGATCCTACCGAAGAAAAGAAACGATTAAATGCCGTGGCAACCTCCTTAGGATCTTCGATCCGTTTACCATCGATATTTAGAGTTATGTTCGAAGGATTTTGAAAACTTTGTTGTTTTGTGGTTTGATTGATGATTTTCCATGCAGTCTTTGAAAAGTTTTCGCAAGACTGTAAGGTGCTGTTAATGTCCATGGCCTTTGCGGCTTTAATGACTCTACGGTACACTCTCTTATAATTTCGGTAAAAAATCTTAAATTCAAGATCTTGTGTGTTTACGAAAATTCCATGATAAAATTTAAGTTTTTCTCGAGAGACAAGAATTCCAGGAGTTATCCATGCATCCCTTTGGGACCTTGGGATCTCTTTGATAGCCCTGAAGGGGCATGTCAAGTCTAAGTAATACGTTAAACAGTTGTTAAACGTCGTGAACATGTCATTGACACAGTCACTTTCTCCTAGAAATGACCAAGTCTCTCTTTCCAGGTTTCGAATGAGAAGATTCACATTTGAGGGCTGAACGGCCCGACAGAATTTAGAAATTGGTTGCCATTTTTTTGGTGCCAACTCCCTAATCAGCACTTCAACGGAGAAGTGGTCAGAGATGGCCCCATCTACAACTGAGACTACCGTGTGTGGTATGTTCGTAATAGCGTTGTCGATGGCTGTTTTAGATTTTGGGGTCACTCGGGTTGGTGAATTCACGGACCAAGAAAGGCCGAAAGTTGTCGCGTAGCCGCCGGGTGAGGGGGTGGTTGTGATTTAATATATCAATGTTAAAATCACCAGTGATTAAAAATTTGATGTTTTTCGACTTGAGGGAATTTAGAAGCCTTTCGAAGTTGAGAAAAAAATTTTCAGGGCAGCCATCTGGTGATCTGTAGAGCCCGACAATAGAAAGTTTACCAGAGTGCTCTGTTGGAGTTGTGATGCCGATTGCCTCAAAATCCAACTCAGAGCTATATGGTATTTCCAAAGGCTGGAATTGCAAAATAGACTCAGAATTAATTTATATGCTGTTGGCGATAAGTTATTTTCAACCATAAATGTTTTTATTAATAAAATAAATGGTATCAGGAAACTTGATACCTGGAAAATAATACTTTTTCCATATACATTGTATAGGGGGGAGAAAGTAAAAAATTGAGTTAACTATAACAACAAAATCTCACAGCCTCTTTGTATTGGCGATTAAAAAATTCTTATTTTAAATCTACCAACGGCTATGGATAACAATATGATATCAAATAATTACGTTACACCTTTTTTTAAAATAACTTAATTAGTAAATAACTTAATTGGTGGGGATGATTATTGAAGCCATGCACAATATCCCAGGAGCCAAATTTACAACAGAAAATTTAAACCTATCATAATTCTGTCTCAAATTAAATAAATACACTCCCTAAGTAAGATGTGCACCAAACACACTGAGTAACATCGTGACAGGCACATTGTTTTAACAATGAACTATTACGGCGATATAAAGGGATAATTTAACATCCATTATAAAAACATAATTTATATGTATTTTATAAAGTAATTAACATAAGTGAAGCTCTAAATCAGAAAGATCATGTACTGAGTACTGCTAATAGTAAATCATAAAGTTTACTTCGTTGCTGCATGGTTAATAACACAGTGCTGCCCGCCTAAGACCAAGCTCTGAAGGAACAACTCTTTTTATTGATTTGTTCTTTCTGAAAAAGATTCGTTCTTTAGACGCTATGGGACGATTTCTAATTTCAGACATTAACCGAAATATAGTTATTTTTCGATTAGACGCAATGGGAATCGTAATGTAAATTTGTCGCATAGCGTCTAACAATTTGTCAGTGAGTCGCACAACGTCTAATTATTATTTTTAGACGCTATGGGATTCACTGGCAAATTATTAGACGCTATGAGACGATTTAAACTTTTTATTTTCCCGCTATTTTTAGACGCTATGGGAATGTTCGTTTTTAGACGTTGTGCGACGAATTTAATTTAATTTCAGTTTTAGACGCTGTGGGATTAGACACTATGGACCCCACGCGGCAAACGTACTTAATCAATTTAATCTAAACAAATCGGTAAAGTCATTAAAATTGAAAGTCTAGCAAACAAAACAAGAAAACGAAAATATAAACAACGCAGACGACGACGATCGATATATCGCATCGATCTTTTTATGGCTCCATTTGAGTGTCAGACCGGTGGCCATGCTGCAGGCCGCAGCGCCCGCTGCGCCACGTCACACAAGTAGGCAGGGAACTAACATCGTAAGTTACGACCTTCTAATCGTAGAAAATGCTGCAACGGTTGCGCATGTGCAGTAGCGTCATTGTCATGTATTTGTTACATTCAAAGGAGCAGTTAAATTGGTCCGAAGTTCCAGTTACTTGCTAGTAGGTCACAGTTGACTGACGCCGCGATTCTGATTATTTCGATTAGAGTGCCGCAATTTCTTTCTTTCCTTTCCTAATCTCTTGCCTACCCATCTTGCGACACTTAAGTTAGAACGATTTGCTAAAAAAAGTTTGTTTTGTTAAATTGTTAAGTTTATATCGTTGTTGTTGTTTTATTAGCGAATTTCCCCTATAGGGAAGAAGCTGTTACCGTAGGTCTCATGATAAGACCTAAGCCCGAAACCATGATAACTTTTCGTTTTGGGGGCCCCAGAAGCAAAAAACACCATTCGTTCAAATTTCTAGATATATATATATATCTATATATGTGTCTGTAAGCACGATAGCGCTCGCAAAAATGGTCCGATCGGAATGAAATTTGGCATAGGCGTGTAAAGTAGTAATTATTCGGACGAGTTCGTGAACCAGCCCGATCAGACCACCGGAAGGGGGGGGGTAAAGAGGGATAAACCCCCCAAAAATGGGTTTTTTGAGTTTTTTACATAGAAAAATAAAATTTATAGAATTTTTGTTGGCACTATTGAATTCAGCTCAAAAAAACAAACAATTTGGTATCTTGTATCACTGCTCTATGACCATTGGTTACCGAGATATTGAAAGTGTTAAACACAGTACGTTGTCCCAATGTTAACCTTATGGGAAATAAGTAAAATTCTATATCTCGGTTATTTCTCAACATATCTTGATAAAACTTGGTAAATAGCTTCTTTTAGTTCAGATCTACTAAATATTGAATTAAAACCATCCAGTTTTAATATACCTTTAGCAGCAGACCTGCATACTCATTCCCCATGTTATTATTATGGAGCTTACCAAAACATGTCAAATCTCGCTATGGTGGATTGAAATACGTTGTTTTGCATTTGAAATTCGCTGAGTATGCAGGTCTGCTGCAACGGGGGTATTATGGTTTTCTATCGAAATGGTGCCGTGTTTTGTTTAGCTAGAGGAACTCAACACATTATTATTATTCTTACTAGTGTGTGAATAGTGTGACCTGTGTTTGATTAATTTTACAGTAATCTTGGTTTACCTTTATTAAACTAACATTGTATTTCAACGCAGCCCATAACTGGATTACTGTATTAGGCCTAGTCCAACTGGCTTTACACAGAGTTAGTTATGTAGGCTACTATTAAATATTTGTAGAAGTTTCCATTCCTTTACAAAATTTTCCGTAATAATGAATTATTAAACAGGATGTTTTAAAATGATAACTAATAATTCAGAGTTTGAATATTAACATAGTTTTATACAAAACTTCCGACAGTAAAAGTCTTTCTCCTTATACAGGAATCAGGGTAGGGAGAGATGAGATAGGGTCTTCCCTTCACTATCAATCATTATACTTCAGTCTTCAGTCTACTAATTTAGCTGTGCATAGAACCGGAACGGAACGGCACAGTTTGTTCTATTTGTTCCAGATTCACTGCGGAACGGCATCGGCACGGACTAATAGAGTTCCGCCACCGGTCTGACACTTAAATGGAGCCAAGTGGTAAGCTTATTGGAGCGGGTTAGTTCGAAGCACTTTAGTTAGATGTCGTTGTAAAAACGTGGTTTTCTTCTTCTTCACTGAATCAGCCAATCAAAACCACGATAACGATCTCCTAACTTCCTATTCCGTTTCCCCTGATTTTCTGTCACGAGTCACGACGTGTACACAACCAAAACGAGTAGGAATTAATTTGTGTGTGGGAAAGTACGGGTCGTTTGCCATTAGTGCAAGTTGTTTCGCGAAATACTGTTCTGATTGATTCATATTGTGTTTAAAGCGATTGATAGAAAATAAATACATAGATGTTTACATAAATGCGCTTAATAAAAATTAATTAAGTTAATTTTTACTAACTGCTTTTATGTAAACATCTACGTATTTATTTATTTTCCATCAATCGCTTTATGCACAATATGAATCACTCAGTACAGTATTTCGCGAAACAACTTGCACTAGTGGCAAACAATCAATTTAATCAATTTAATCTAAACAAATCGGTAAAGCCATTAAAACTGAAAGTCTAGCAAACAAAACAAGAAAACGAAAATATAAACAAAGCAGACGACGACGACGATCGATATATCGCATCGACGACGACGATCGATATATCGCATCGACGACGATCGATATATCGCATCGATATTTTTAGTTCGTAGCACTTTTATCAGACAGCGCTACTGTTCTCTTGCCACCGAGTTAACATGTAAGTGACAATTTTTTACAAAGTTCATTATTACTCTATGGTTCCGCCTAGTCGGTGGAACGGTTACGTCAAAATAACGCTAACTGCTCCTCGGCATTTTCTACGATTAGAAGGTCGTCCTATGTTTACATTTTATTACTAAACGTCAAATATCCCTTGTTTGTTTGTTTTTTTCTGTTTACATTTCATCACTTCCATATGTATACTGTTGGAAATGTATATTGTAACATATGTTTATTTTGGGGAGCCCACCAATTGACCGAATAGATTCTTGCTCGCCGTGACACTTGCCCAAAATAAAATTAAATAGATAAATAAATAAAAGCTTGAATCCACTTAGTCGAATTGATAGTTGGTCGTTGTGAAAGATGCCCAAATTTTTACATATTAATATTGATAATTAAATAAAATACTGAAACCGCTTGTTCGAATTGATAGTTGGTCGCTGTGACAGTTGTCCAACTTAATAAAAATATTAGGTAATTGACAGTTGACCGAATTGATAGTTGTTCGGCGTGTCTCTTGGCCACTTTTTAAATTAAATTCAAATTAATAAATGAAAGCCTGAATCCACTTGGTCGAATTGATAGTTGGTCGATGTATAGTTGCTCGACTCTATTAAATTAATAATAATAACTTGGAATTTGTGATAGTTGACCGAATCGATACTTGCTCGCACTGACAGTTGGCAGAAAAGTGGAGGGGGCAGCAAGGAGAGGGCGTGGGCGGGGCGCCCAGCTCATATTCGCCCAGTTGGAACATGCCCACATGGGCCGTCCAATAGCAGAGAATAGGGGCGTTACGCCCCTATTTCCTCTCCCTCTCCGCGCTGCCCCCTCCACTCTTCTGCCAACTGTCAGTGCGAGCAAGTATCAATTCGGTCAACTGTCACAAATTCTAAGTTAGATAAAAATATATTATTTTGCAATTGAAATTCGCTAAGTATGCAGGTCTGCTGCAACGGGGGTATTTATTAAGTTGGGCAACTGTCACAGCATAGAGTAATAATGAACTTCGTAAGGTCACAGCACTTCGGTGTGACACTTAAATGGAGCCAAGTGGTAAGCTTATTGGAGCGGGTTAGTTCGAAGCACTTTAGTTTGATGTCGTTGTAAAAACATGGTTTTCTTCTTCTTCACTGAATCAGCGAATCAAAACCACGATAGCGATCTGCTAACTTCCTATTCCGTTTCCCCTGATTTGCTGTCACGACTTGTACACAACCAAAACGAGTTGGAATTAATTTGAGTGTGGGAAAATACCTAAAGTACGTTTGCCACTAGTGCAAGTTGTTTCGTGAAATACTGTCCTGAGTGATTCATATTGTTCTTAAAGCGATTGATAGAAAATAAATACGTAGATGTTTACATAAAAGCATTTAATAAATACCCCCGTTGCAGCAGACCTGCATACTCAGCGAATTTCAAATGCAAAAGAACGTATTTCAATCCAACATAGTGAGATTTGACATGTTTTTGTAATCTCCATAAGAATAACATGGAGAATGAGTATGCAGGTTTGCTGCAACAGGTATTATAAAACTGGATGGTTTTAATTCAATAATTAGTAGATCTGAACTCGGAGAAGACATATACCAAGTTTTACCAAGATATGTCAAAAAAGAAGGAAGATATAGCATTTATTTTATTTCCCATAAGGATAACATGGGGAATGAGTATGCTGGTTTGCTGCCACAAAAATGGAAACTTCGGGGATTTTAGACTATAATACGATAAATCTCATCTAGATGAAGCCACAAACCAAGTTTTATTAGGATATGTTGAGAAATAAGCGAGATATAGAATTTTACTTTTTCCCATAAGGTTAACATTGGGACAACGTACTGTGTTTACCACTTTCGATATCTCGGTAACCAATGGACATAAAGCAATGATTCAAAATACTAAATTCATGGTTTTTTCGAGCTGAATTCGATGGTGCTAACCAAAATTAGATAAATTTTATTATTCAATGTAAAAAAACTCAAAAAACCCATTTTTGGGGGGTTCATCCCCCTTTACCCCCCCTTCCGGTGGTCCGATCGGGCTAGTTCACGAACTCGTCCAATTGATTACCACTTTACATGTCAGTACCAAATTTCATCAAGATCGGACCATATTTACGGCTGCTATCGTGCTGACAGACATATATATATATACATATATATATATATATATATATACATATATATATGTATATATACATATATATGTATATATATACATATATATATATATATATATATAGACTAGCGTTACCCGGCGCGCGTTGCTGCGCCCATGATAATTAAATATTTAAATAAAAAATATCATATTGATTAATGCTAGGTATGAAAATTGTTTTTTTTATTAAATTACTGTATTAAAAATAACACAAAAATGAAACATCAAAATGAAGAATAATTTACTTTAAAGCCAAAGGATATACGTTTTTTGTTTTCCCATTTGGTGTATAGATATACAAATTTGTGGGCGTGCCAACACGTGAGCATGCAACATATAATTGCCCGTGGTTTCCGCTGCTCTGGAAGTTGAAGCCCGCTCTCGCTTGTCCAGAAGCCGCAACTCACGTTCTTCTTCAGTTTCCGCTGCTCTGGAAGTTGAAGCCCACTCTCGCTTGTCCAGAAGCCGCAACTCACGTTCTTCTGCGGTTTCCGTTGCTCTGGAAGTTGAAGCCCGCTCTCGCTTGTCCAGAAGCCGCAACTCACGTTCTTCTGCGGTTTCCGCTGCTCTGGAAGTTGAAGCCCGCTCTCGCTTGTCCAGAAGCCGCAACTCACGTTCTTCTTCAGTTTCCGCTGCTCTGGAAGTTGAAGCCCACTCTCGCTTGTCCAGAAGCCGCAACTCACGTTCTTCTGCGGTTTCCGCTGCTCTGGAAGTTGAAGCCCACTCTCGCTTGTCCAGAAGCCGCAACTCACGTTCTTCTGCGGTTTCCGCTGCTCTGGAAGTTGAAGCCCGCTCTCGCTTGTCCAGAAGCCGCAACTCACGTTCTTCTTCAGTTTCCGCTGCTCTGGAAGTTGAAGCCCACTCTCGCTTGTCCAGAAGCCGCAACTCACGTTCTTCTGCGGTTTCCGCTGCTCTGGAAGCTGAAGCCCTCTTACGCATTTCCAGAAGTCGTAACTCACGTTCATCTTCAGATTCTGTTGTCTTTTCTTAGCATTACTATTAGCTTTAGCCGATTTCCTACCGAGTGATGATTTTTTGGGAGGCATTTGTTAGTAGTTGAGTTCAGTGGCATACTGGTTGTAGTTTTTTAGGGAACTTGAAGATCGTTTGTAATAATGATAAATGTAATGAAAAGAAAACTGTATTAGTAAAGTCATTTCTAATTAAAATAATATACTACTTTAATTGATTTGGTTTGGTATTCATTTCATACTCTTAAGAAGCGTCAATGATTTCAAAATAACATATTTAGAACAAAAACAATATTTATAACACTTTTGGTGGAGTATTTAAAATGAAAAAAACTAACTGTAATAGGCTTATTCATCAAATAAAAAAATATACATGATTAGAAAAGCATTTGAACATGTAAAACATAACAAATCACGTTTTTAAGCACAAAAAGGTAAACATAATTTATTTGGTTTGTTGACATTTAACCATAATAACAAACTCAATATTTAACTACAGCTGTTAGTTTGAAAAAAAATTATAGAAAATTAAGTGTGCTGCAGACTGTGTGAAAAAGGATCATCAAGTCAGCTGTTCATTGTAAACACACAATTTGTATCTGTGTGTGATGCAGTCTGCAGGAAAAATGAGGAACTACATCAAGTCAGTCTTATATAGAACAGTGTATTGGAGTTTTAATTATAATCATATGTTTTTTTGTAAACAAACCAAAAGCTCATTTGAATAACAAGGTATCTTTAGGAGCCCGTGGGGCAGATCCCTGTGGATGGATTTACACCAAACTTGACAAAAACCATCCTGGGAATATGGTAAACAATCCCTCCAAATTTCATAAAAATCCGTTGGGCGGTTTGGGCGTCTACAGGGACCATACCCACACACACACACACACACACATACTTCCTCTTTTGTAGATATAGATAGATAGATAGATAGATATATAAATACCCACGTTGCAGCAAACCTGCATACTCAGCGAATTTCAAATGCAAAAGAACATATTTCAATCCAACATAGCAAGATTTGACATGTTTTTGTGATCTTCATAAGAATAACATGGGGAATGAGTATGCAGGTTTGCTGCAACAGGTATGTTAAAACTGGTTGTTTTTACTTCTATATTTAATAGATCTTAACTAGAAGAAGCCAAACCCCAAGTTTTATTAACATATGTTAAGAAATAAGGAAGATATAGAATTTTTATTTCCCATAAGGATAACATGGGGAATGAATATGCAGGTTTGCTGCCACGAAAATAAAAGTATCGAGGATTTTAGACTATTAATCATTAGATCTCATCTACATGAAGCCACAAACCAAGTTTTATTAAGATGTGTTGAGAACTAAGCAAGGTATAGAATTTTACTTATTCCCCATAAGGTTAACATTGGGACAACGTACTGTGTTTACCACTTTCAATATCTCGGTAACCAATGGAGATAGAGCAATGATTCAATATACTAAATTGTTTGTTTTTTGAGCTGAATTCAATGGTGCCAACAAAAATTAGATAGTTTATATTTTTGCATATAAAAAAACTCAAAAAACCCATTTTTGGAGGGGTTTATCCCCCTTTATCCCCCCTTCCGGAGGTCCGATGGGGCTGGTTTTCGAACTCGTCCGTTCGACTACCACTTTACATGTCTGTACCAAATTTCATTAAGATCGGACCATATTTACGGCCGCTATCGTGCTGACAGACACACACACACACACACACACACACACACACACACACACACACACACACACACATATATATATATATATATATATAGATGGATAGATATATAGATATATACAAATTTGAACGGATGGTGTTTTTTGCTTCTGGTGGCCCCAAAAACGAAAGGTTATCATGGTCTTGGGCTTAGGTCTTACCATGAGACCTACGGTAATAGCTTCTTCCCTATAGGTTGTGCCGTGCGCGTCACTTTTATATATATAGCGCTAAACCAGGTACTGGCCATAATACCTGAGCAGAGGCCAGCCCACCTGAACCTTCTAGAAAGACAGAGGGAAATTTCGGATTTGAAAAGCCTGGTCTCGCCCCATTCGAAGACTAATCTGCAGGGCGGTTGGGTGTTTTGGATAAGTATTAATGTTAAAAAATAGGTTCTTTTCATTAAATTAGTCGATATCAACCTAAAATGTGCTAGTTAGCTTAGTTTTGGGGTGCCGGGGGGAGGAATTCTGGTTGGGGGTTTTTCTAAGATGTGAATTTCTGTGGGTTTCGCCTCTCAGAGGCGACCCTTCAAAGTATTACAAATGTAGCTTCATCAGGGAATATTGCTTGTCATATTTATCTGCCCAACAATTAATTAGCTAGCTCAATAGTTAAGTAAACCTTTATTCAGAATCATAGTAATCAGCGATTAGACAGTTATGCTTAATTCAGACAGTTAATCCCAGTCACATGCTAGGTAGGCCCTTCTGGCGTTTAATAAGGTTGTACATGGAATTAATTACTTAATTATTGTTCATCAAGGCTGGCTAAGGTGACCATATGGCAATGGGTACGATCGGCCTCAGGGTAAACCTTCCACCTAGTTAAATTATCTTATTCATTTCATAGTTGTAATAGTTTGCTCTGATCAATCCTTTCCTGATAATACAGGATTACCTTATTGTATCACACACATCCACATTGATCCATAATGTTCCACCCTGGTCCATATTTGGCTATTTCCAACAACCTATCTCTTCACCCGACAACCAACAACTCCAGCAGTTACAAATTGGTAGCAGAGCGTTATTACGATCCACGGATCTCTGGGTTATGGGCCCAGCACGCTTACAAATTGGTAGCAGATATAAAACCCTTTTGCTATATTGTGCGTTGAATAATTTAACTTAGCCAGATTTTCACAGCCTAAATTGGTTTTCAACCTGAAAAGGTCCTTGTTAATTCCTGTTTTATTTACCATGTACAGCTTAAGCTAGCCTGCCACTGATAAATAGGCCTAAGCCTGTGAATCTTAATTTTTTGGCTTTATTTTGTTCCAAATGTTTCCTTTGGGTAAAACTTTGTTGAAATTTGAATTTTCCAGTTCTGGGTTTAAATGAATTGAGCAATTGCTTTCATGATTTTAATAGCCTAGGCTAGCGGGTTAGCCAAATTGGTTAGGCTACTGAGCTATTGTCAATCTTATTTTGGTTCCGCTAGCCTATTCAAAAAGTCATTAGGCCTACTTTTTCTTGGTATTTTATAGTTTAAGTTTTTCCAGATTTCCTTGAATTAGGCATTTTACCTAATTGTAGTTAGAAAAGATCATTGGATCCCTCCCGGCAACCCATCACCAACCAAGCTAACCTTTTATAAAACAACTTATTAAAGTAAACAAGTCCTGTTAGTTTCCTTAGCTCCGCTCCGCCAAATGTTAGGTAGGCTATGTTTGTTTGCTTTTATTGTTCCAGAGCACCCAGGTTAGTTCCAGATCATCGCTCTCTTGTGAACACAAATTATTAAATTATTAATTCCTTGCAAGTGAAAATTTTAAATAAATGTTTTTTTTATTAAATAAATTTTTGCTATTTTTGGGTCCAGTGCAAGGTAAGTTTGTGCATTAAGTTGCGCTCGCTGGAATCCAGTTTCAATTTTGCATTTTTATATATCAGTGCATTAAATCAATTACAAATTAAAGTGCTTTTTCAAAATTCTGTGTTAGGCTATTGTGGTTATTCAGTGAACAGTGTAGCTTTAAGTTGCTTTTAGTTGTAATATTATTAAAACTGAATGCATATGGAATGTGCCAACCTTCCTTTTACCCTTGGCCTATTTTATTGAATTTTTACTGAGCAACTTGGTCATTTTGTTAGTTTTAAGGCAACTTTTATGGTTATACTTGGCGGAGTTGGTTTTTTGTTTCCGATATAACAATTAGGCTGTTTGTTAGGCAGTCTTTAGGGCAGGATTAGGTTATGGTAAAGAGATGTATGAACCTAGGCCCACTAGACTAATTAAATCTCACACTGCAAACAGTTTGCCTTTTTTCCAACAGTTTGAAAATTAAATCTTGTCAGTTTGAAACAATTTAGTCAAATCTCAAACTTGTTTTTTTTCTTCCCCGGGAAACCTCAAATCACACCTTGGTTGGTGATTGAATATTTTTTAAAAGCTTTTGAATATTTTAAAAAAAAATTTTTCACCCTGCAAATTTTTTTTTGGAAACTGAATTCCAAATGGGATCACCACACGTGACAGAGATTCAGGTGTTAGGCGACTCATTCGCAAAGCGATTTGTCACATTTTTAAATCGCCCTGAGCAATTAAATCAATCCTTCGGTATTCGCTGCAGTTTCGGAGTGGGCATTTCAGGCGCCAAGGTTTGCGCCATCAAGAACCACATTAAGAATCAGCGTTTGGTTTTCAATAGTGCCAACCCTCTTTTGTTATTGGTAGGCACCAACGATTTTTTTGGGCAGACACCGGAGTCAAGGTTTAAGGATCAATTTTTGTCCTTGATTCGTCTATTACGTCGGATGAATCCTGGCATTAGGCTAATTTTGCTGCCTCTTCCAAATTATCCTAGAGCGGGGTATGCATCTTTAGATAGATTAAATAGGGTGAATTTCTTTTTTCAAACATTACAAGGAAAACATTTCAAAGTAATTCAGTTAACTTCAGACTTCTCCCGTCCAGATTTTTTTCACAAAAACTATGCCTACTCCCGTAGGCGAGACGGCATAAATTTCAACGATTTTGCCCATAGAGCTTTGGTTCCTTTAGTAAAACAAGCAATAGGTTCCTTTTCTTAGAGAATGCATTCAGGCCTAACCAGTTACAAATTTTTTACAGTTTTTTTTTACAATTTACTTTATTCAACCCCTAGATTCAAACAAATCACATCTTGCCTCCTCTAGCTTTTGAACCTCGGTGCCCTTACCTCTCATGAACTTTGATATAAATTGCGCTGAGAATTTTTGAAACAAATTCTTGTTGTTATTTGTTTATTGTTGTTGTTCAATTAATTGTTATTGTTTGAGTTCTAACATTGTTATTTATTTAGAGCTATTTATAATTGTTATTTATTTAAGGATTTTTTTTCTCTCATCAGTATTTTTGGGTTGTAAGGGGTTTTCATTGGGACCGTTGGCAATGCCGTCCAAGATTTACCACCCTCGTGATTTGCCTTTGGGGACTTCATGGGTTTATTTATTAAATGCCCCGGACGCAGTAACTCAATGCCAGATTTTTGGGCTACAACCTGAAGCAACGCTTTCCCGCAACCGGATAATTTTGTCAGAATTTCTCAATCAGCTTGAGTTAAATGGGGGCACTCAACCTCTCCCTGAAAACAACCGACCTGACATAGATTTTGAATATTGACCCGATGGCCCCTCCCCGGAGGATGTTCAACTCGTTGACTTCACCGATGCCCCCACCATTCCCACCACAACTTCTGTCACGATCACACCCCGCCTGCCATTACTGACCTCAGCTCCCTCCATGCAGGCTCCTGTTTCTCTTCCAGTAACGACCAACCCTTTTGTGACTGCAACCACTCCAGCCCACAGTTGCATTAGTCACGTGTCACCTCCTCAGCCTACCAGCATTTCCCCATCCTGGCAAGACGTGGTACATGCAACAGCAATTGCGGTTGGCCAACAGGTAGCCTCAGCAATGGCTCAGTCCAGGGTCACCCCTGCCCCTTCTTCAAGCACCCCACAAGTTTTTTCTGAATTATTGAAAGCTCTACCTGTAGTATCCGGCGATGACTCAGATCAACTTCTTTCCTTTTTGGTTCAGGTTCAAAAAATCGAGCAATTGAAGCTCACATCTTCTGAAAATCTTATTATCAACGTTCTCCCACACACTTCCGGCCAACTTAGGACCTTTTAGTCTCAAGCTATCACTGATCGCACCTCACTCTTTGAATTGATCACAAAGCTGCTAAATTTTTTCGCCCCCCATCAATTGCGCCATTCAATGATTTCCAACCTCATTTACCGCCCCCAGGGTCCGCAGGAAACCTTGCCTGAATTTGCTGAAAAGCTTCGTGACTATGCCACTCTCCTGTTACCTACCTTGGGTGATAGGGAGCTTCTGGACATAGCTCTGAATGGTCTGAACAGGCAAACCCGTGCCCACTTGGCCGGTTTACCAGCTCCCACCTCCCTTCAGGACCTCCTGTCTCTGGCACCGCGTATTGAGGTTGTGCGCGACCTTGAGCGTAGCGCCACTTCAGCTTACAATACCAGGATCTCCCACCAGGAAACAACCTATCCTCATCAGACCCCAAGCAATCAGTTTCAGTCACCATATCACAGGCCCAACTACAATAACAATCGTCAACACAGAGCAAATAATCCGCAGAACTTCAGAAATTTTTCTGGTCAAAACCAAAACAGGTTCAATTCTTCCTTCAACCCTAGAGTACCTGATTTTCCTTTTGCATATTTTGGGCTTCCTGACACCAGACAGCAGCGTTATCCACCCCCAGGTCCCCAACAGGGCAACAATCACAATTCAGGTTCCAATGGGCAGGGAAACTCCAGAGGAGGGAGGCATTAGGCGGTACCCCCCCTCCAAACAATCAATCCGCCATGTACGCTTATTTCTTTATGTCTTACCTTCCCACTCAGCAGCATTATCCACCCCCAGGTTTCCCACAAGTTGACAACCCCGATTCTGGTTTCCATAACCAGGAAAACCCCTGAGGCGGGAGGTGTTAGGCGGAACCCCCCCTCCAAGCCATCAAACCGCCATTTGTGCTTATTCCAAAATTCCGTCAGCCACTCCCAAGAGAGCCCCAAGTATTCCCAAGCTCGAACTTTGTAAGGTCCCTTTGACTTTTGGGAATGTATTAAACATGTTAGCACTTGTAGACACAGGATCATCTTGTTGTATAATGTCCTTTCCAACCTTTCAGGAAATCAGAAGAAATAGTCATGCTATTTCTACAACCCAGTCAACATCCTTTTCTGCGCTTTCAGCCTCTGGCGATAAGGTTTCTTTCAAATTTCAGGCCCCAGTTCATTTCAAGATCGGTCATCTCTCTTGGACATTCACGTTTCAAATTGCTGAGCGGTTGCCCGTGCCCATCATCTTGGGTTCCGACTTTTTGACTAAGACCAAGGCTATCATCAACATGGCATCCCACACCTTAACATTTCCATATGGCACTCCAAAAGTTTTCACCTTGCTCTCACAGACTTCTCAGGATGATGCCAAACCCATAGCCATGGGAGAAAATCTTACTCCGGAACAAAAGGATCAAGTCACCCAATTGATCGCTGAATTTCCCGAAACCATCACAATCTAGGTCGCACCAATATTCTTGAATATCATATCAGAGTAAATTCTTCCAAAGTCATCCGTAACAAGCCTTATCAGTATGCACCACCCAAGCTAGCACTCATGAGACAGCACATAGATGATCTGAAAAAAGGCGTCATCAGACCATCGAGTTCTCCTTTTGCATCAGCTGCCTTCCTGGTTCCCAAGAAAGGTGGCAAAACTCGAATGGTGGTAGATTATCGCAATTTAAACCAGATCTTAGAACTTGACGCCACACCAATGCCAACAATAGAGTCAGCTTTCCAACATCTGGGTCAAGCCAGATGGTTCACACTTCTTGATCTCAATTCCGCATACAACCAAATCCCTCTTTCAGAACAGTCCAAACCTTACACATCTTTTGTTGTTCCATGGGCTCAATACGAGTTCAACTATCTTCCATTTGGCTTGGCATCAGGAAGTATGGTCTTGACCTCTCTCATAGACAAGATTTTCGGGGATATCAAGTTCAAATACGTTTATAATTTCTTTGATGACCTTTGTGTATACAGCAACGGATCCTTTGATGATCATCTTGTTAAGGTTCGTTCTGTGATTAAGAGACTGCGAGATGCTGGTCTCACAGTCAATCCTGAAAAGATTACAGTAGCTTCCAATCACATTCAGTTCCTTAGCCATATTTTCGCAAACCACTCAATATCTATTCATCCTGATCGCACTCAACCGATAGATAATTTCCCCGTTCCCAAGAATGTCAAGCAGCTTTCTAGGTTCCTGGGCATGACCGCCTTCTATGCTAGATTCATAAAGGATTATGCCATCATTTCTCAACCACTCGATCAACTGAAGCGCAAGGGTGTGGATTTCATTTTCGGTCCAGAACAACATAAGGCCTTTGAAGTTCTCAAGGCTGCTCTTGTATCTTCCCCCATCTTACGGATGCCCGATTTCTCAAAAGAGTTTATAGTTCACACAGACGCATCTGGAACTGGAATTGGAAGTCCCCTTTTTCAGGAGCATGATGGTCAACTCTTTCCTGTTTGTTATTCTTCTCGCGCACTCAACAAACATGAATTGAACTATTCCACTTTACAACTCGAGTGTCTTGCTATTTTTTTGCTCTCCAGAAGTATCAGCAGTACCTCGAGCATAGGGAGTTTCAGTTGCACACAGATTGCTCCGCTTTAACATGGCTCTTGAACCACCCCCGTCAGGTTGGGAAAATAGCAAGATGGATATCCTTCATTAATTCTTTCAAGTTCCAAATCCATCATATTCGTGGGAAGGACAATTTGGTAGCTGACTGTCTCTCCCGCCTTTTTGAAAACACCGACCCTACTGAAGCCCCTCAGGAACCCTCTCCACCAGTAATGTCACTTTTGGCATTCCTGAAATTTTCAAAGACATAGCCACACATCAGCACGAAGATTCCAAACTTTCCAAACTCATCCGCAATCCCCGAAGGCCACCAAACTACACTGTTGTTAACGGTGTATTGATGCACCGTCTTCCCAATCAGAAAAAACCAAGGGTGGTAGTTCCTGCCAAACTCTTTGATATGCTGTTCCGCTATTATCATGAATCCCCCAGTGCAGCTCATCTTGGTATCCGCAAAACACTTGCCCGCATAGAACCTTTCTTTTGGGCAAAGGACCTCAGGCAAATTATCACCGATCGAGTAAGATCTTGTGTTCAGTGCCAACGTTGCAAACAAGCCCCGAACACCAATGTTGGCCATTTGGCTTCCAAGGTAGTTTGCAAACCTTGGGAGAAGATCTTTGTGGACCATGTCGGCCCTTTGCCTAGGTCTACCAAAGGCAACAAATACATTCTCACCATTGTAGATGCCTTTTCCAAATTTGTAATTATGCTACCCGCCAAAAACACTCAAGCATCAACTTCAGCATCCCTTCTTACCAAACATGTTTTTTCAATTTTTGGCCCACCAAAGTATTTAGTTTCCGATAATGTTTCAAATTTTCGCTCCAAAGTATTCCAAGAGCTATGCTTGGGACTTGGAATACAGCACATTTTTACCAGTCCTTACTACCCCAATCCCTCTCATGCCGAGAGGGTCAACAAACAGATTAAAATAGCAATCAGGATCTTTCACACCCAGTATCAACAGTTTTGGGATCAGAATCTTCACTGGTTCCAAATGGCCTTCAACTCTGCTGTGCATGAATCCACTCAGAATTCCCCATCACGTCTTTTTCTTGGCAGAACCCTATACCATCCCTTGGAACTCCAATGGAACCTTGACAAACTTGTCGATTCCCAAGGAACCGCTCCCTCTACCCAAGACGATTGGTCAAGAGCAATCGAAAGCCTGCGTAAAGCCAGAGCCAGCCGAGAGAGGAAATACAATCAAAACCGATCACCCAACACTTACAACCCTGGCGACTGGGTAATGTTCAGATTGAACCCCATCAGTAAGGCGATCGACCACATAAACCAAAAATTATTGCCTATGTGGTCGAAACCTTGTGTAATTGAAACCTTCACCTCCCCAGTCACTGTTCGCTTAGTCGACCCTGTCAATAATAAATTCATCCGGAAGGCTCATGTATCACAGCTCAAAAGATTTTTCCAACCAACGACATAAATAAATTTCATTCACTACCTAAGGTTACACCCTGAAAAAGATCGTTGCCCATTGCACATATGCACCTAGTGATATTAGGTTAAGCTTTTTTCTACTCTTCTCCTTCTCTTCCCTGGTATGAGCGGGGGGAGGTGAGTCTAAGGTTTCATCTTCTCTGGATGGGTGAACCTACACTATTCCTCTCCGCTCATATTCAGGTAAACCCTCCCTTCTTCGTCACCTCGTTGCACGGGAGATACGTTTGCGTTTGGGTTTTTCCTTTAAAACAAAATTTTTTTAATATAATATAACTTTACTGTTTGACCTTAATTTTATTTTAATTTTTTTTATCTTTTATGGTCAACCAGTGAGGGCCCATGCGCAGGGTATCCTGGAACGACAAGTTGCTAGCTACAATTTGTCGAGCACCGAGTGACAGTAAATTCTCTCATTTTCTTTCCTATTCTCCTCATTTCTAGTCTTCTTTTATGGTCGACCATGCAAATAAATCTAGTCATAAGTGTGTAGTTAGTGTAGGGCACATCAGGAAGAATGCCTAGGTAGATGACGGTATCAATCATAAGGACAAGCCATTATCTTTTAGTTTTACATAAAAGATTAAGTAATATGGAAAGGATGGTCCCACTATAGTTTATAAGTTGAAAAAGGGTATTCAAAGAAAAATAATTTGAATATTTAATCTTCAAGTGCGTTTCTGATTTAGGGCAAGCGCCTCTCGTGCGTAAAATTTAAATGGCCTTTTTTCAAATGCGCCAAACCCTTAAATTTTCCTTCATTTTGTGTTTCCATGTACACCACTACCTTTATATTTGTATAGTTACTAACATTCTTTTAGGGAATTGCTGCAAAAATTGGTTTCCTCCACTTCAGATATAGGTTGGGTTCCATGGCACCTGGTGTGGTATCTTCGAGTCCACATCGGTCAGTCTCGCCGGACTGATCACCCTAAAATGTCATATTGTCAGCGATCGGTCTACCCTGCACTAATTTTGGGGTAAATCTTACACAATATAGTCAGAACCAACACTTCGGTTTCACAAGCATTTTTTTTTATAAAGTCAGTCCCTATTTACAAACTAGTCATTACCAAATAACTGCACAATCAAAAAAAAAAGGCCAGCTTGCAATCACCTAGAAAAAGGGCAATTCACCACATTGAATCAAAAGCCACAAGCAGTCATATCCTGAAATAGCTTCAACTACCACCACCTTCAACAATAGACATCTTCAGTCAACTCCAAACTTCAGCAGCAGTCATATCCTGAAATAGCTTCAACTGCAACCACCTTCAACAATAGACATCTTCAGTCAACTTCGAACTTCAGCAGCAGTCATATCCTGAAATAGCTTCAACTACATCCACCTTCAACAATAGACATCTTCAGTCAACTCCGAACTTCACCAGACATCTTCAGTAAACTTCGATCTCCAGCAACAATCACCACCTGAAATAACCAGCTTCAACAACAGCCATCTTCCGTAACAACCAGCTTCACCAAGACTCACCGATAATCACCATCGCCAGCTTGCATCTTGCAGCAGCCTACAAGAGTATATTTATGATTGCAACACTTCTGAGAAAAACAATACAAGACTTCGGTTTATACCAAATCTCACATAAAAACAAAATATAAGGCCTAAAAAAATAAAAAAAAATAAAAAAAACAAAAAAAAATTGTGCGTGCAGCTATCCCCCCTTCATTCAAATTGAGTTCTTCGAGTAGGGCAGAAACCAAGTGTGGAGTCCTTGAGGCCTCAAGCATCAACTTTTTTCCGCTGGGGGGGGAGGAGCCCGATCGCTGACCAAACAGCTCGCAACCTTCAAATGAAGGAGAATCAAAAGTCTCAGGCGGAGGTGCCAACGCGTTGGGAGCCCTCAGGTTCCACCTATTCTGAGTGGAGATGAGCCGGAACCCCAAAGACACCAATCGGTTCTTGCAACTTCAACACGGCCGTGATTCGCTTTTTCAAGAGCCCGCAATCCAAATTTTTCTGGTGTCAATTGTGGGTAGGCACTGCAACCTTGCAGACCAAATTTTGGTTGTTTTAGGGAATCAACCCCAACTAACCCTCTGGAACCAACGATGACCTTACCACCCCACCAAGTCCCAGCGCAATGTTTTTGGCCGAAGGGGGCGTGGTTGTGCCGTGCGCGTCACTTTTATATATATAGCGCCAAACCAGGTACTGGCCATAATACCTGAGCAGAGGCCAGCCCACCTGAACCTTCTAGAAAGACAGAGGGAAATTTCGGATTTGAAAAGCCTGGTCTCGCCCCATTCGAAGACTAATCTGCAGGGCGGTTGGGTGTTTTGGATAAGTATTAATGTTAAAAATTAGGTTCTTTTCATTAAATTAGTCGATATCAACCTAAAATGTGCTAGTTAGCTTAGTTTTGGGGTGCCGGGGGGAGGAATACTGGTTGGGGGTTTTTCTAAGATGTGAATTTCTGTGGGTTTCGCCTCTCAGAGACGACCCTTCAAAGTATTACAAATGTAGCTTCATCAGGGAATATTGCTTGTCATATTTATCTGCCCAACAATTAACTAGCTCAATAGTTAAGTAAACCTTTATTCAGAATCATAGTAATCAGCGATTAGACAGTTATGCTTAATTCAGACAGTTATTCCCAGTCACATGCTAGGTAGGCCCTTCTGGCGTTTAATAAGGTTGTACATGGAATTAATTACTTAATTATTGTTCATCAAAGCTGGCTTAGGTGACCATATGGCAATGGGTACGATCGGCCTCAGGGTAAACCTTCCACCTAGTTAAATTATCCTATTCATTAGTAATAGTTTGCTCTGATCAATCCTTTCCTGATAATACAGGATTACCTTATTGTATCACACACATCCACATTGATCCATAATGTTCCACCCTGGTCCATATTTGGCTATTTCCAACAACATATCTCTTAACCCGACAACCAACAACTCCAGCAGTTACAAGGGGAAATTCGCTAAAATTCGAACGAATGGTGTTTTTTGCTTCTTGTGGCCTCAAAATGAAAAGTTATCATGGTGTCGAGCTTAGGTCTTACCATGAGACATACGGTAATAGCTTCTTCCCTATAGGGGAAATTCGCTAAAATGAACTAAATTAATTTTTATTAAGTGGTTTTATGTAAACATCTACGTATTTATTTTCTATCAATCGCTTTAAGCACAATATGAATCACTCAGTACAGTATTTCGCGAAACAACTTGTGGCAAATGTACTTAACCAATTTAATCTAAAAAAATTTGTAAAGCCATTAAAATTGAAAGTCTTGCAAACGAAACAAGAAAACGTAGATATAAACAAAGCAGACGGCGACGACAATCGATATAACGCATTGATCTTTTTAGTTCGTACATAGATAAAGGGATACAAAGTCAATCAATTTTCTGGACGTTACCATAACAAGGAACGAAAATTCTCTAGATTTTAAAATATACAGAAAACCTACCACGACTGATTTAACTATTCATGCAACTTCCCACCATCCATACAGCCATAAAATTTCTGCTTATAACAGTTTCGTACATCGCCTCCTATCCATCCCTCTCAGTTCAACAGATTACGATAACGAAGTCAGCATTTCAAAACATATCGCAGTATCAAATGGGTTTAAGTCGTCTCTGATTGATAAATTAATACATAAACAGAATACCCCCGTTGCAGCAGACCTGCATACTCAGCGAATTTCAAATGCAAAAGAACATATTTCAATCCAATATAGCGAGATTTGACATGTTTTTGTAATCTCCATAAGAATAACATGGGGAATGAGTATGCAGGTTTGCTGCCACGAAAATGGAAATATCGGGGATTTTAGACTATTAAACGTTAGATTTCATGTAGATGAAGCCATAAACCAAGTTTTATTAAGATATGTTGAGAAATAAGCGAGGTATATAGAATTTTACTTATTCCCCATAAGGTTAACATTGGGACAACGTACTGTGTTTACCACTTTCAATATCTCGATAACCAATAGACATAGAGCAATGATTCAAAATACTAAATTGTTTGCTTTTTTGAGCTGAATTCAATGGTGCAAACCAAAATCCAATTAGTTATTTTTCTATGTGAAAAACCAAAAAAACCCATTTTTGGGGGGGTTTATCCCCCTTTACCCCCCCTTCCAGTGGTCCGATCGGGCTGGTTTTCGAACTCATCCGAATAATTACTACTTTACACACCTGTGCCAAATTTCATTCCGATCAGACCATTTTTGCGAGCGCTATCGTGCTTACAGACACATAGTAGATCTGAACTAAAAGAAGCTATTTACCAAGGTTTATCAAGATATGTTGAGAAATAACCGAGATATAGAATTTTACTTATTTCCCATAAAGTTAACATTGGGACAACGTACTGTGTTTACCACTTTCAATATCTCGGTAACCAATGAACATAGTGCCGTGATTCAAGATACTAAATTGTTTGTTTTTTTGAGCTGAATTCAATGGTGCCAACAAAAATTCGATAAATTGTATTTTTCTATGTAAAAAACTCAAAAAACCCATTTTTGGGGGGGTTTATCCCCCTTTACCCCCCCCTTCCGGTGGTCCGATCGGGCTGGTTCACGAACTCGTCCGAATAATTACTACTTTACACGCCTGTGCCAAATTTCATTCCGATCGGACCATTTTTGCGCGCGCTATCGTGCTTACAGACACACATATATATATATATATATATATATATATATATATATAGAAATTTGAACGAATGGTGTTTTTTGCTTCTGGGGGCCCCAAAACGAAAAGTTATCATGGTCTCGGGCTTAGGTCTTACCATGAGACCTACGGTAATAGCTTCTTCCCTATAGGGGAAATTCGCTAAAAGGTAAGATACATGGACACGGTTGAAGAATTTGAAATATACAAAGCCTCAAAAGAACATCCTGACCATATTTTAAATGAAAAACTTTCGTTTCAATCAAATTTAATGTATAACACAGCCATTTAAATTTTAAATAATCAAAAAGAAAGAACAAGTCCTGATAAGGGAAGAGAGGGGGAGGGGGTTATCACTTCCGGCACACGGCAGTCATGACGCATCAGTTAGCGACGTCGCACGTGTCCGAGAATCGAGGATTTAATGTTGTGTTTTGGCCAAAAATGTTTTTTATGTGTCGTGTCCGTTGTCCATGTCCGTGTTTGTATTTATGTTTGTGAACAATTTTAACTCAGTGACTACCATGAAAATGGATTCTTAACCCCAGCTGACGTTCGACCTGAAGATGTGTTAATTTTTACAACACGAAACAGCTGTAGTCATATTACTACAAAAGGATCATTTGACAGACCAGGTAACTTAAACCTTTATTATATAAAAATAACATTTAAGACAACAGAATCAATTTTTAAGTTTTTGAATTATAAATTTTTATTTTTTGAATTACTAATTAAAAAAAAAAAAGATTCGTGGCCACAGTTAAACTTGGCAATGAAAATACTATAACATCAAAGAGAATAGATCAATTAATGTTAAAGATGATCTAAATGATTTTTGAGTTTGTGAGTTTGTGAATTTTGAATTATTTGTTTATTCATATTAAATACGGGATCAATTAATTTGTTATTGATTTTCATCATTTTTTCCCAGTAACCGCCGTATAGTGGGCGCGTTTTGAAGATTCGCCCCCCCAGAACAGGTAGAAGGACAGTCCTAATCCCCTGTTGACAAACAATGCCTTAGTGCCTTTGTTACGGGCGGCCGGCCAGAACTCTCTGCATCCGCCTGAAATTCCGGTTACTGGCATAACACAATATATATCGCAATATTTGAGGTGCAAGTTACGCGGCATTTTCTTGGAATGCAGGCGGGTGACCACCCGCACAACGGTGGCCACCCCTAACAAAGGCTTTGTTTGATAACAGGGGATTAGGACAGTCCGTCTACCTGTTTTGGGGGGGCGAATCTTCAAAACGAGCCTACTATACTTCCCACCGGGTTGCCGCAGATTCTGGGACATGGCCTGCAAACCTCTTTTAATTTTGGCAATCAGGATTTTGTTTAAGATGCATTCCCGGTGTTTGAAGCATTCCGTATTGCATTTTAGCCAGTAGGGATGCATCTTAAAAATTCTTATTTTAGTTTTTCACAGGACTGCTGTTTGAAGTTGGGACGATGCATGTTCTTTTGAGTCCAAAACTGAGAGTGCAGCATCCACTACTTCCACCGTCTCATCTTGTGGACACATGAGGTTCGATGTATCACATCGGTATTCTCGATTTCTGATGAGGGACTCTTCGGTGTCGGCAGCCGATGGAGCCATGATTAGACCTAACTCTCTTCTGCAGTCGTCGCAATCAAACTGCTTCAAGCTGGCCCGAACAGCGTAACCGGCAAAGTACCTAGAATGAGAACGTATGATTGAAGTAAAAAAAACTATCAAGGCACAACAAAGATGCAAAATTTAATTTCTTAAACGGAAATGTATAATTTCAAGTTATATAACAAACGTAACTAAGAAAATGCATATTTAACGTATAGAAATGCTATACAATTACCTTAAATTCAACGATATTGACTTCATCACTTAATATAATTTTATATAGGGTGGGTGCACCAGTGAATGACCACCCCCCAGTGAATGACCGTTATGCTTAAAAAGCCCGGTATTAAGCATATTCTTTGGGCTAGCTAATTAAAAATTGGCGCAAAACCAGCCTTAGGATGTTATTCAACAACAATCTTCCATTGGTTAAAAGTGTTGGAGTCAAAAAAACTTCTTAATCATATTTAATATTGAGTGTCACACTATATTCGATTTTGGCGTTTCCTACTATAGTGACTAACCCTGCAAGGCTTACCTGGATTTACATTCATTCTGTATGTGATGATTATTTCAAAAATGTGTTGCAGTTAAATAGTATTTAACATATTAACCTACAATTTAAAATCAATTTTATTGCTGTGCTTGTTATGATTAATTATTATTGAGGGCGGTCAAAAACTGGAACGTAACTAGGAAGAAAACCAGTGAATGACTGGGGAAAAACTTAGCGGTCATTCACTGGAACGAGATCGGTCATTTACTAGCTATGATCTATATTCTCAGCTGAATTATTCTCATTCACTTTTGTCAGCTGATTTTTCAATTTTTTGACAGTTATTCAGCCAAAAGAGAACAGACGAGAGAGAGATAAAGCTTTTTTTTACGGGAGCAGATTCAGTGAGAGAGATTTTTTGACGGTCATTCACTGGTGCAGTCCCGGTCATTTATTGGAGCATTGACATAGTTGCCTTTTAATTAATATTACAACCAGTACTCTTATTAAGTAACGTATTTAACTAATATTGATTAATCCTTAAAGAATAAATAAACTTTCTATAGCAAAATGTATAACCGTGACTATGAAATAAGGGAGTAATGTCAAATTAACATGAGACATCGTCCTTAACCGGTCATTCACTGGTGCACTTACCCTATACAAATTTCTATTTTTTAGTCATGAATAATATTTTGTTAGGTAGAAACAGAATAATTTTTTAATTTGAGGCGGTATTGGTATTTCCTTTTTTACAATATGAGTAAAAATCTTAAAAATAAATTAATAGCCCAATAACCAATGGGCTAGGTCCAAATTCGAACCTTCGCCAAATTTTCTCAGGATATAAAAGTTACAAAACAGCAGGGAAAGCGGTAAATGGCGCGGCTGTGGCGGCGGCATTCTTTGATTGTATCTTGGCTAGGCAGCGGGAGGGTTCACTCAGGACTACAGAATGGGCTGCGCCAATTCTTTGATCTCAGCCAAAAGCCGACGATGCCTAAACCCCCCTTAAGTGACGAGGCGACGGCACACAGCTATTGGCGGCCGCTATACTTGTCTGACTGATACGCGCGGCTTTTCTATCACTGTTTATCTGTCCAGAAGTGAGATACAGTAGAGTCCCACAAACCCGAACTAATGTGGACCGAACAGTGTCCGGGTTTGTGAAAATTCCGAGTTATCGGGAAATGAGTAAAAACAAGAAAAATTAGAATAGTTTCAGTTATTTCTATAAAAAATAATTTATTTATTGCATAGTAAAAAATACAAGAACTACATTATCAGTTCTAAAAAAACTTAAAGAAAACCAAAACTGTTTTACATGTGTCACACCGTGCTCTGGCCTTGAATCTCAATACACTTTATTGCTCTGGCAGGCTTTCCGAGTTATCCAGAATTTCGGGTTATCGAAGTCCGGGTTTGCGGGACTCTACTGTATTTGGGTCGAACCATATATATTTATAATCTGCGTAAATTGACGAATATAACAATGTGATTATGTTCTATGTTCTAGATAAGACTTATATAATTTTTACAACGAAAAACAACGTATTTTCATTATTGAGATTTGAAGAAGTTAGTCGGCTACTACTTTTATTATTTTTTGGTAAGTTTCGTCTGCACGAAAGATGTAGCTAATGAAGTGAACTTTACACTTTTTATTAAAACCTTTTCTCTAGCGCGTCTAGATTTCCCACTTACTCAGGTTGAACAGACCTGGTTTACTGGAGCGCGCTAAAAACCCGGGCGAGCGCGTCGAAACTCGAGTACTGTACTGCTCACGTGATTTTCCTTTCGGGGATTTCTATCACAAATATGGAATATGGGATAGTACTTGAATAAATGAGGGTAAAATTGGAATTTTTTCTTTGAGTGGGATAGTATTTTTCGTAAATTGATACTGAACTACTCGCGCACGCTGTTTCGCGTGCGCCTACACTCCTGTAAACCATTGTTATTCGTGCCGATATACAAGTGTAATTTAAGCCTATTTAAGCATATATTTTTTAATAAGCTGCTAATAGTTTAAAATGTGTTTAAATAATGATGGCCTGTAGTTTAGCTTCTTGTAGAAACGATTCCCGAACTTCCACAAAAGTTGTATACCACGTGTTTTCGCAGAACCCATCAGTGAGAAGTGCATGGGCGATTAAATGTAAATTACTTAATAGATTTAATGTAAAAAACGGAAGAGTGCATTGTGATAATTTGTAGACAGTGACTAATCTCAAAAATAGAATTTTGAAAAAAAATTCTAGAAAAAACAACAATTCCGGCCAAAGTAATGTGCGCGCCAAAATGTCACTCAATAAATGTTTAAATTTATGTGCGCTTTAAGAGCCATATTGATTATGGTTTAAGCTACAGTAGCTTAAACCATACTATATAATACAGAAGGGCTGCGCCGCTCGCGCTCCAAAGTGATCCCAGCGGCAGGCGCTGTGATGCAGCCCGGCGAGCGCTGTGACGTCATAGTTTCCAGACTGGCTCGCGGCTCCCGCCCGTATGATAGGCCTGATTCACTGCTTAAAGGCTTAAAATGCTTGTATACAGCAGGGCGCGCACTTACAGCGGACCGGCCAAGTGTCAAATGTCAAAATACACGTAATCATATGAGGCACCGCGCATTATACCGGACCGTCCCATCCCGGGCCTCACCGGACCTGACCGTCACCGGACCAGGTCGCCCCAAGGACCGACAGAGCCCGGTCAGGCCCGGTGGCCAGTGTGGTGGGGGCAGCTTGAGAGACCCCCCTCACTACCCTCCCTCCTTCCGGTGTCGTCTTCTGCTTGCACTTCTGCTTGAAGAATTCTAATAAGTTAAAAAAACTTGACACTTGACATTCGGAAATACAAAAAAAAACTTTTCCTCGTCTTTGAGGAGGTCCGGAAACAGTTGGGAAAACTCACCGCAATCTTCCCTCTTTAAATTAATATTGTTAACCCAAAATCTGGGTTCACGTTTTGTTAGCTCGTAGACCAGACCACCGGCTACGGCTAACATAATATCCTCTTCAGAGTCACTGTCTGTCATGGTGTGAAGCAGCCGACAACGCAGCGCCGATGGGACACGTGGTTTTTGGTGACGTATTGTACTGTACTTATGTACAGGAGTGGGGGATTGAGGGGATGCCTGAAGAGGCCGGTGGTAGTGCGCGGGTGCAGGACGAATCCATTCCTGTGCTGGGCATGTCTGGTCCGGGCCGGTCCGCTGTAAGTGCGCGCCCTGCTTACGACTATATGCGAACGGGTGATTGAGCTGAGGGAAATGACATGCACTCGTAGATCACACAATAACAGTATTAAAGTATTAAAGTGTAGTGGATTAAAAGGGAATTAATATGAGAACAGAACACTGTATATACCGCACTTATTCTTATTACGTATTTATTACATACAACTATTACTAAGTTACATACGGATTGGCTGCAAGTTACGTTTTACTTGATTTCACCCACTTCACAGTTTTTTTGGTATTTTTTGGTAAAACAATTGCTCAAGTGGTTTTTTAGAATGAAAGTTTAAACCTCACTTTTAGGGAATAAAAGGCTCAAGAAAACCGGTACTTGCTACGTTTTTTAGCCTATAGCATTTTTTATGCTGGACCGAAATTTTGTTAAATGAGATGTCATTAAATGTATTTAAATAAGCTTCAATTTACTTTTTGTTTTAGTCCAATCGGATGGTTCGTTGCTGAGGTCTACTATGAAGTTTTGTAAGATTTTATTAAGGTTAAGTTAAAATTAAAATATATTACTTATCATGCCAGTAATCATAGGTTTACTAACAATGAGAATAATAATCACAAAAGCGAAAAGCGCCACATTTTGATAGTTAACAATCTTTAATACAGCGGTGGTATAGGCCTGTAGCTGTGCGGGAGCTGCGGTCAGTGGGCGGGTGAAAATGGAAATATCTAAACGCTCTAAACTAAACATTTTATGAAAACACTTTAAATGTAACAAATATTATTTGTATCCTTGCCAACAACTTTCTCACAGACAAAAATTGCCTGACCAAATAACAAAAAATTTCCTCGTAGATCAACTTTTTCATGGCAATTAAAAAATCAATAATTTAATATGCACAGTTTTTATTTTTTTAAGCTACTTATAACTCACTTTTTCACTCAAGATTGGAATCGTTGGCAAGACTATGTTGATTACTTCATTACTGCGAAGTTTCAGAATTTTATCTTGAATCTAACTATCTATTCAGACGGTGTAATTGAAACGCTGCGAATTAAAATTCGCGCTAGTTACGTGCAGCGGTCTCGCCGGTGGGACAGATTTAGATGTCCAGAGAAGAAATGGCTTCATTTTTTTATGATATGTCATAACATATATTTCAATAAGCTTCAGTTTACTTTTTGTTTTAGTATAATCGGATGATCCATTGCTGAGTTATCGGGGTTTAAAGTCAGCCGGTTATACTTACTTTTTACGTGGCAGCCCTGGCGCGGGTCTGTAAATTGTGACGTCACCGCGGGGGGTGGGAAGATGGGGGGAGACGGGGGTCTGGCTCAGGCGGCGACCGGCAAGATGAAAGGCGCGGCGGAGCCCTTCTGTATTAGTAGCCCTGGGTGAAGGGGGTAAATTTGGAGCGGGGTGTCAGGTTCACCACGTGTCCGCGGAGTTTCCACGAAAACGGCCGTATTTGGAGTAGTCATAGTAACGGCAGTCAAGGTGACCAAACGCCCCCAATTGCTTCTCCCCGAAGAAGCACCGCAGATCTCGAGGTCTAGTCTAAATAATTCAAATTCAAATTCAAATTCAAATTCTTTATTTGTAGTTGACAATTTATAAAATTGTATTACAAAAGTCAGTTAGTTTTAGCAATAACCACAATACATTTGTTGTAAAACTAAAAATTACATCTGCATAAAAATGAAAACTAGCTAGTCAAAAACTCATCAACAGAGTAAAATGCCCTTTCCACTAGGAATTTTTTTAATGCCTTTTTAAAAGATGGAGGTGTTATTTTATTTTGTATAATAGAGGGAAGTTTGTTATAAAATTTTGGACCAATGTTTTGTGGAAGAGATGCAGCCAAATCTAATCTGTGAGAATTTTGCCTATGTATAAACCTATTTCTTGTAAAGTGGTCATGGATATCTGCGCCTAATTGGAATGAACAATATTTAAATTTATAAAATATTATGACCTGGAAAATGTATTGCGATGCCAAAGTCAAAATATTCAAGGATTTGAAAAGTTCCCGGCAAGACGTTCGCCGATTGACTCCGGTCATTATTCTAACAGCCCTGTTCTGTAATTTAAAAACGCGTGAAAACAACGTACCGGAAGCTGAACCCCAGAGCACAATGCCATAAGACAGTCTTGATTCTATCAGTGATGAATAAATTAGTTTTGAAATAAATAAATTTTTGAATTTGGCAAATCTACATAGCAGAAACAATTGTGAAGACAATTTTGCACATAATGTATTAATATGTTGCGACCACGAAAGTTTGTCATCGAATATCAGTCCGAGATATTTGCTTTCAGTCATTGTAGGGAATGAAACGTTTATGATATCGTAATATTATTTGAATTAGTTTACAATTTAATTTTCAATTGTTTAAAATACTTCATTATTTAAAAAAAAAAAACAATAAAATTACATACTTTTAATTAAAGCCCAGGCAAATTAGACTTGAAGCTCCCGAAAATTGGGAGGAAGCTGATAATCATTTTAATAGGCTTTGAACGTCTTCAATAAGTAATAAATGAGTTTGAGCCTAATTCTGATGGTGGGTGAAGTTTTGGGTGGAAACAAAGTACAGTATATATTAAGCTGTATCGGATCTTGCTTAGTTAGTAGCAGACAATCTATTTCTGTCTACAATCAAGGCGACACTTAGTGTCGCCTTGCTACAATGTGACTGGTTAAAAATTCGTCTGAGATAATCAGCTGTTAAATTACAATCACATTTTAAAACCGTTATAACGCAAGTTGGTCAGCACTCTGGAGCGTTGAAAGCGCCCTCTAGAAACAAATCAAAGGCTTGGGGATCGAAGCTGTAAAAGCAATGGTCATTTTAACTATCAGTCGCCGGTGCGCTACATTGTAAGCTTTACAATGAGATATAAATCGTAAAAATCGGTTAAGTATGACGGCTGAAAAAGGGATGTAACAGAGAAAACCCTTAATGTTTTAAATATAATATAGATTTGATTTTAAGTAGAAACGGTTTTATAATTTTTATTCTAATCCAGTAAATTTGTAAATGGTATTATAACAAAAATTTCAAAATGTTTATTAAAAAGTAGAAACGGTTTTATATTTTTTATTCGAATCCAGTAAATTTGTAAATGGTATAGTAACAAAAATTTCAAAATGTTTATTAAAAACCTAAATGAACTGATCGAAAAAATATGAATTTTATACAGTGTGATTTACGTTCCTAGATAGAATTTAAATACGTAGAATGTCAACAATTAATTATGATCCAAATAATTAGCTGTCAAAAGAGATCCGATAAATTCGGAAAACCGCCCGGCCTTGAGTTTCGGCGGGAAACTGCCGTCATCAAGGTGACCGCCGCTCTACTGTCCGGCGCAGCAGCGCTGCCGTTCTCTAGTAGTGATGTGTCGAGTCGAGTAATTTCATGACTCGAGTCAACTCGACTCGTCCAACCACCCAACTCGAGTTACGAGTCGAGTCGGACTCGACTCGCAATCAGGCATCAATGCTAAATCACATGGGGGATGAGTCGGCAGCCATCGGACGAGTTCGGGTTCTAACTCGAGTTGAGAAGCGAGTCGGCTCGAGTCGGCTATCTTCGGACGAGTTCGTATTCTGACTCGAGTTGAGTAGCGAGTCGGCCCGAGTCGGCAATCCCCGGACGAGTTCGGGTTCTAACTCGAGTTGAGTAGCGAGTCGGCCCGAGTCGGCAATCCCCGGACGAGTTCGGGTTCTAACTCGAGTTGAGAAGCGAGTCGGCTATTTTCGGACGAGTTCGGGTTCTGACTCGAGTTGAGAAACGAGTCGGCTCGAGTCGGCAATCCCCGGACGAGTTCGGATTCCAACTCGAGTTGAGAAGCGAGTAGTGCAATAGTGGGGCTTCTGGGCCAAAACGCATTAATCAAAAGTGACAGCTACATCCGGTCACGTGACCGGAAGTGACGTCACAGGCTGTGACGTAGCTGTGACGTGTTGGGGATGGTATTTAAAGTTTAAATGTCCAGCTGTGCTGGTATTTAAATTTTAAATGTCCGGAAAAGGGTCAAGGTCGGCCGGGGATGTTTTTAAAAAATATCTTGCATTTTCGGAAAATCCGAAAATGCAAGATAAGTTTTGTTTCTTTTTACAAACTGTTTTTTAATTGTTGTTTTGTTGATTTTTGTTTCTATTAAAATATTATATTAAAAATGGAATTGACAAGTTAACAAGAAAATATCCTGCTACAAAGTATCCAAATAAAGATGCAATTACATAAATATAAACTTTAAAAAATAGTGAATGTTCTTTCTTTTTATCTGTTAGTATTTCCTGAACAAGGTAACCAAAATTGTAACCACATAAAAATGAAAGTAGGAAAATAACAAATTTCGACGGGTTCACAAAAACCAAGTTGCAAAGTAGCGAATTTCTTTCTTCTTCCATTGTTGAATTTTTAGTCGAAACCAATTAATGATAGCATTATTGCTTGCGCATCAGAACTAACAGTTGATGAAATTTCGTTTACTTGTACACTTGTTGTAGTTTTATTTTCAGTAGGTAATTGTTCGGAAGTTTGTGTAGATGTAGAAGAAGAAACAGTATTATCTTGAAGCTCAGAGTCCATGTGTGCTCGGGTGAAGAGCTGGAGCGTTAATGACGTGTGGTAGCCGCTGTCCTACTCCGTGTCGGCAGTTGGTGGTGGGGGGTCGTTTGGTTCATGCACCGAAATGTAGATAGAATCATAATTTTCTGGAGGATGTACTAAAATTTGTTGTACAGGATCTGCATCAATAGTGAAACTTTGCGTTTCAATACAAAGTCCATCTTTGATAAAAGAAACATATAAAACAGAACTCATGTTTATTTAGATGTTTACTCTGCGAGTCCTACCAGCAAACTGATGTGATAGTGGTAGCGCTGTTACCTCCCTCGAAAGACATGTGCAGGACGGAACATCTGCCGCGCACCTGCCTTCCCCCACCACCATGAGAGACTCCTCGCAATATTTGGATATGTAGTGTTAGTCGTACTGTTGCTCTTGTTGAGTGAACATGTCAGTATTAAACAATCGTTCTGAACTTGTGGTTTTAAAATATTTGCAATAAAATATCGTTTTAACACTTATTTAACTTTGTACAAGTTACAATATTTTAAAGATGCCACTTTATTATATCACCTTGATACTTCTAAAAAATTTAGTCGCAGAAATGCAAAATAAACTACAGTTTCGATTAAATATAAACTTGGTTAAAGATCTAAATTTTGTTTCTTTGTTATAACTTTTACATTGTTGGTTAAATAACAAATGTTACCGAAGTTTTTTGTTTGTCTCATTATTTTGCGTTATTGAAGTACCACATGATAGGGTTTGGAAACATATAAAGTAAAATATAAAATGTAGAAAATTTTTTTTTTATGTTTTTGCGTTATAACTTTTATACCGTTTGTTTTATAAAAAAAGTTTACTGAACCTTTTTGTTTGTCTTTTTAATTCTACGTATTTTGAGTACCTACATGATAGGGTTTGAAAAGATATAAAGTAAAATATAATGTAAAGAAAGATAATTTTTAGTTTTTGCGTTATAACTTCTATACCGTTGGTTTAATAAAAAAATGTTACTGGACCTTTTTTGTTCGTCTTTTAATTCTGCGTATTTTGAGTACCTACATGATAGGGTTTGAAAGGATATAAAGTAAAATATAATGTAAAGAAAGATAATTTTGGGTTTTTGCGTTATAACTTCTATACCGTTGGTTTAATAAATAAATGTTACTGGACCTTTTTTGATCGTCTTTTAATTCTGCGTATTTTGAGTACCTACATGATAGGGTTTGGAAACATATAAAATGAAATATGATGTAAAGAAAGATAATTTTTAGTTTTTGCGTTATAACTTCTATACCGTTGGTTTTATCAAAAAAAGTTACTGGACCTTTTTTGTTTGTCTTCTGATTCCGCGTAATTTGAGTACCCACACGATAGGGTTTTAAGCAATTTTCCAACCCCCCCCCCCCCCGCCAATGTTGCCGGGACGAAACCTCCCCCCTCCCCCCCCTCCCCCCCTCCCCCCCCTCCCCCCCTCCCCCCCTCCCCCCCCCCCCGACAACATCGATGGGGGGGGGGGGGGGTCGCCGACTTGATCTCGTTTCCGTACATGGTGGCAGTGGATATAACAAAAATGCTCCAAATCGATCGTGCGGGTAGTCAAATTAAGCGGAATTAAAAGACAAACAAGAAAGGTCCAGTAACATTTTTTGATAAAACCAACGGTGTAAAAGTTATAACGCAAAAACTAAAAAAAATATTTTCCAACATTTTATATTTTTACTTTATAAGTTTCCAACCCCTATTTTTAGTTCAGTAACATTAATAAACTAGATTTATATTTATGATACAATGAAAATATGTATAATGTTTATTTTATTATGTATTACAATTGACTTAAAACATAATATTCCTTAAGTAAAACATGGTTACTCATTAATAATATATGAATTTAGTTTCAAACTAATATTAAAATTGTTTTAAAACAAGTTTCAACCTACATTAATACTGAAAAATAAAATAAAAAGAAGTGTTGTTGTCTGTTGGAACAGTAACAAAAAAATTATGAGTTTGAAAAAATTTTCTAAGTCCTAAAAAATGAATTATTGGGAAGTTTTAACACTTAAAATTTTTACAAGTCAAATGTAAAGTAAAATAAAGAAAGAAGTATTGTTGCCTGTTGGAACAGTGGTGAAGGAATGATGGAAATTAAACTCGCAGCAAAAAAACTTGATATTGTAAAATAAATGTTAAAGCAAATGTTTGAAAAATTTTCTAAGTCCTAAAGCATTAATTATTGTGAAGTTTTAACACTTAAAATTTTTACAAGTCCAACGTAAAGTAAAATAAAGAAAGAAATGTTGCCTGTTGGAACAGTGGGAAAAGAATGATGGGTTTGAAAGATTTTCTAAGTCCTAAAATATTAATTACTAGGAAGTTTTTAACACTTAAAATCTTTACAAGTTCAATGTAAAGTAAAATAAAAAAAAGAAGTGTTGTTGTTTGTTGGAACAGTGGCGATAGAATGATGGAAACCAAACCCGCAGCAAGGCTCCTGTGGTGACCTCGAGCCGAATTGGGGTCCAGAGTCTGCGCTTGAGGCCAGGTGGTCAACCAGCTGCCTGCCACACCTGCCCGGCCCGGCTGCCAGCTGCCGTGACCTCGAGCCGAGTTGGGGTCCGGGATCTGCGCGTGTGGTTCGGCATCAGTTGCTCGCTAGACAGTGAGGTGGTGACATGTTCAGAAGGCGCCCTGAACATTTTATCATTTTTTGCTGTTTGGTGAAAATATCTTGGTGTTATTTGTACAGTAACATCTTGATGTAGGACTGATTAATTTTAAGGCATGGTAGTTTAAGCATGGTAGTTGTTTGTGCTTGTAGATACCCTAGGGTTTGTAGTTTGTTTTTAATTTGCTGGTTTGGTAGTTAGTATTAATTTAAAATCTTTCTTTTACTTACAATATATTTCTGCCTGGAATGTTTAAATTTAAAGTAATATTTTGTTTTTAAGAATGTTATATGATATGTTTTTTATACCTTTCTATTCCAATTTCCTTTTTCCAACAAGCTTGTTGAGGGCATTCCCTCTCTTGTCTTGTACTCCTTTTTAGTTAGGGACACCTTTCAATTCCAATTTCCTTTCCTTTTTTCCTTCCATCTTTTGCACGGTAAAACCAATAATGGTAAAACCAGCTACCGCTTTTGTAGTGATTACGCTTACCAAAGCGGGTCACTTACAACCTCTATACGTGCTGGATGGGTAGTTCGCCTACCTCCGGAGTTTCGCTAGACCTCAGCTGTACTGCGTCGCTAATGGCGAGTCACTGGCTCCTTTAGTGTTAGGAAATAAAAACATATTTGTATAACATTTTTCCAAAATTTAATTAAGCAACGTGCTATTTCAGGATAACATTTTTTGTTTTAGCTTAGCGTTGTGCGCTTATGATGAGGTGTGTGAGTTCGCTTACGTGATGATCACACTGTAATCATGATGTGCAGCGCTGGGCTGTCTAGTTGTTTTAGCTTAGCGTTGTGCGCTTATGGTGAGGTGTGTGAGTTCGCTTACGTGATGATCACACTGTAATCATGATGTGCAGCGCTGGGCTGTTTAGCTTTTTTTTTAACTTATCTTTTACTTTTTATTTATTATTTTTCTTTTAACTTAATTTTTTTTATTAATTTATCAACTCTAGGCAGGTTGTATCGTAAATTAGCTTTTCTTCTTTTAGGTTTCCGGGGGTGTACGGTTCTGTCAAACCGTACACCCCCATTTTCTTTTTAATTATCGAATGACCTTGACCTAGTTATTTTCAAGGTCAACAAAAGACTTAGCGAAAATTTCTAAGTCTCAAGGTCATTTTTGTAAAAGTTTAAATTACTTTGAAACTTTAGTTTTTGCGTTATAACTTTTATGCCATAATATTTATCGAAAAATGTTACTGGACCTTTTTTGTTTGTCTTTTCATTCCTTGTAATTTGAGTACCTGCACAATAGGTTTTGAGTCATTTTGCAACCCCCCCCCCCCCCCTTTTACAAAATTGCTCCAAACCTATCATGCATATACTCAAATTATTCGGAATAAAAAGACGAATAAAACATGTCCAGTAACATGTTTTGATAAAACCAACTGTATACAAGTTATATCGCAAAAACTAAAAAAAAGTATTTTCCAACATTTTATATTTTACTTTATAAGTTTCCAACCCTTATTTTGTGAGTACTTAAATTATGAGACCAACAACAAGCTTCGGTAACATTTGTTATAAAATCAACATTATTTTGTAAGAAATTAACAATATTTTGTAGCCTGGACGTTTTGTAACCTGGACGGTTTTAAATCTTAAGTTTTCGCGTTATAACTTCTACACCGTTGGTTTTATAGAAAAATGTTACTGAACATTTTTGTTTGTTTTTTTTTATTCCACATAACTTGAGTAACCACATGATAGGTTTTGTAAAAGTTTTAAATGACCTTGAAACTTTAGTTTTTTCGTTATAACTTTTATACCGTTGGATTTATCGAAAAATGTTACTGGACCTTTTGTGTTTGTCTTTTCACTCCCCGCAATTTGAGTACCCGCACAATAGGTTTAGAGTAATTTTGCAATTTCCCCCCCCCCCTTTTACAAAATTGCTCCAAACCTATCATGCATATACTCAAATTATTCGGAATAAAAAGACGAACAAAACATGTCCAGTAACTTTCTTTGATAAAACCAACGGTATACAAGTTATAACGCAAAAACTAAAAAAAAAGTATTTTCCAACATTTTATATTTTACTTTATAAGTTTCCAACCCTTATTTTGTGAGTACTTAAATTATGAGACCAACAACAAGCTTCGGTAACATTTGTTATAAAATCAACATTATTTTGTAAGAAATTAACAATATTTTGTAGCCTGGACGTTTTTACTAAAACGTCCAGGTTACCTGGACGTTTTGTAACCTGGACGGTTTTAAATCTTAAGTTTTCGCGTAATAACTTCTACACCGTTGGTTTTATAGAAAAATGTTACTGAACATTTTTGTTTGTTTTTTTATTCCACGTAACTTGAGTAACCACATGATAGGTTTTGTAAAAGTTTTAAATGACCTTGAAACTTTAGTTTTTCGTTATAACTTTTATACCGTTGGATTTATCAAAAAATGTTACTGGACCTTTTGTGTTTGTCTTTTCATTTCGCGTAATTTGAGTACCCGCACAATAGGTTTAGAGTAAGTTTGCGAAATGGGGGGCCCCCACTTGATATCGTCGCCGTTCAACTTTTGAGCTACGTCGCCGTACACGGTGGCAGTGGATATAACAAAAATGCTCTAAATCTATCGTGCGGGTACTCAAATTACGCAGAATAAAAAGGCAAACAAAAAAGGTCCAGTAACATTTTTCGATAAAACCAAAGGTATAAAAGTTATAGCTCAAAAACTGAAAAAAAAATCTTTTAAATCATATTTTTCTTTATATGTTTCCAAATCCTATCATGTAGGTATTTAAAATACGCAGAATGAAAAGACAAACAAAAAGGTTTGGTAACATCATTTAATAAAATGTTTATATTTAAAACAAGTGTAGTTTATTTTGCATTTATTCAACTAGATATTTTTAAAATAATTTGAATACCCACATGATAGGGTTCGGAACAATTTACATAAAAATAACCTTGGGACTTAGAAATTTTCGCTAACTCTTTTGGTTGACCTTGAAAATAAGTAGGTCAAGGTCATTCATTAATTAAAAAGAAAATGGGGGTGTATGGTTTTACAGAACCGTACACCCCCGGAAACCTAAAAGAAGAAAAGCTAATTTACAATACAACCTGCCTAGAGTTGATCAATTAATAAAAAAAATTAAGTTAAAAGAAATAATAAATAAAAAGTAAAAGATAAGTAAAAAAGCTAAACAGCCCAGCGCTGCACATCATGATTACGGTGTAATCATCACGTAAGCGAACTCACACACCTCATCATAAGCGCACAACGCTAAGCTAAAACAAAAAATGTTATTCTGAAATAGCACGTTGCTTAATTAAATTTTGGAAAAATGTTATACAAATATGTTTTTATTTCCTAACACTAAAGGAGCCAGTGACTCGCCATTAGCGACGCAGTACAGCTGAGGTCTAGCGAAACTCCGGAGGTAGGCGAACTACCCATCCAGCACGTATAGAGGTTGTAAGTGACCCGCTTTGGTGTGCGTAATCACTACAAAAGCGGTAGCCGGTTTTACCATAAATTAATTGGTTTTACCGTGCAAAAGATGGAAGGGAAAAAAGGAAAGGAAATTGGAATTGAAAGGTGTCCCTAACTAAAAAGGAATACAAGACAAGAGAGGGAATGCCCTCAACAAGCTTGTTGGAAAAAGGAAGTTGGAATAGAAAGGTATTAAAAACATATCATATAACATTCTTAAAAACAAAATATTACTTTAAACTTAAACACTCCAGGCAAAATATATTGTAAGTAAAAGAAAGATTTTAAATTAATACTAAGTACCAAACCAGCAAACTAAAAACAAACTACAAACCCTAGGGTATCTACAAGCACAAACAACTACCATGCCTTAAAATTAATCAGTTCTACATCAAGATGTTATTGTACAAATAACACCAAGATATTTTCACCAAACAGCAAAAATGATAAAATGTTCAGGGCGCCTTCTGAACATGTTACCACCTCACTGTCTAGCGAGCAACTGATGCAGAACCACACGCGCAGATCCCAGACCCCAACTCGGCTCGAGGTCATCACCCCCCCCCCCCCCCGCTTACCCCCTCCTAAACCACAGGACCCTTGCTGCGGGTTTGGTTTCTATCATTCTTTCGCCACTGTTCCAACAGGCAACAACATTTCTTTCTTTATTTTACTTAACGTTGGACTTGTAAAAATTTCAAGTGTTAAAACTTTACAATAATTAATACTTTAGGACTTAGCAAATTTTTGAAACATTTGCTTTAACATTTATTTTACAATATCAAGTTTCTTTTTGCTGCGAGTTTACTTTCCATCATTCATTCACCACTGTTCCAACAGGCAACAATACTTCTTTCTTTATTTTACTTTACATTTGACTTGTAAAAATTTTAAGTGTTAAAACTTCTCTATAATCCATTTTTTTAGGACTTAGAAAATTGTTTAAATTCATCATTCTTTTGTTACTGTTCCAACAGGCAACAACACTTCTTTTTATTTTACTTTACATTGGACTTGTAAAAGTTTTAAGAGTTAAAACCTCCCAATAATTAATACTTTAGGACTTAGAAAATTTTTCAAACATTTGCTTCAACATTTATTTTACAATATCAAGTTTCTTTTTTGCTGCGAGTTTGAATTCCATTATTCTTTCGCCACTGTTCCAACAGACAACAACCCTTCTTTCTTTATTTTATCTTACATTGGACTTGTAAAAATTTTAAGTCTTAAAACTTCCCAATAATTAATATTTTAGGACTTAGAAAATTTTTCAAACCCATCATTCTTTTGTTACTGTTCCAACAAGCAACAACATTTCTTTATTTTACTTTACATTGGACTTGTAAAAATTTTAAGTGTTAAAACTTCCCCTTAATTAATATTTTAGGACTTAGAACGTTTTTCAAACATTTGCTTCAAATTTACTTTAAACAAGATTTTTTAAACTTGCATTATTTGACCTTGACACTTAGATTTCTTTTCAAACTTACATTGGATGATCTTAATACTTAGGGGTTTTGAAATATAAAAAATTTAGCAGCTATTTACACTTTTCGTGTTTAATACAGAAAAAAAGATTTTTTTTTTAAACTTGCATTATTTGACCTTGACACTTAGATTTCTTTTCAAATTTACATTGGATGATCTTAATACTTAGGGGTTTTGAAATATAAAACGTTCAACAGTTATTTACACTTTTTGTGTTTAATACAGAAAAAAAGATTCTTTTAAACTTGTATAATTTGACCTTGACACTTGGATTTCTTTTTAAACTTACATCGGATAATCTTAATACTTTGGGGTTTTGAAATATAAGAAATTTAACTGTTATTTACACTTTTTATGTTTAATACAGAAAAAAGTGGTGGGGGTAATGCTATAAATAGGGGGAGTTTTAGAGTGGTTTTCATTACTACGGCAACTTTTGTGGAGAGCACACCTACGTCATGTATTACTGCATTAGTTGCGAAGAATCTTTTGAAGATGAAATTTTACTACAAATACACAAAGAAGTTTACCATAACAATGAAACAAACCAAGAAAGAAACCAAGAAACAAACCAAGAAACAAACCAAGAAACAAATAACAATGCAGAAGAAGAATATTTGGAAGATTTAGATCAAATACTGGCTACCGTACAACAACAACTAAATTCAAGATCAAGTGTTATTCAATACGCACACGGACCATCTTTGGATGTGGAATTATACGCCCGAGCCTTACCAGGTAGTGTAGTAACTCATTTTAAGATTGACAATGCTCAATTGCAACTTGCACAGTTTATTTCAAAAGCAAAAACATTAGTAACAGAAACATTAAACAATGAACTAAGAAGATTAAATTTTATAAAGTTTGGAATATTATTAGATACAGTATTTACAAATGTTCAGAATGAAACATCACCAAGAGGATTTTTAACTAAAAACAAAACCATCATGTTTGCATCAGATATAAGCTCAATTGTGGATGATTGTTTTGAAGAACTTTTAACAAAATTACAAGAACATGAAGGAAGAGGTTCTGGATGGAGTTTGTTAAGTATAACAAGCTTAGATGTAAGAGTTCATAAACATGGATATGGAATGAGAGGTAGTAGTCATATTGAATTGCCAAAGAAAATTCAAGACACCAATTCCTGTATTAATGTTCAAAATAAAGATGCTGAATGTTTCAAGTATGCAATGCTTGCAAAATATATAAGAAATCATGCGGAACGACCGAGTAGAGCATACAATGAGGTTTACCATAACTATAATTTTCAAGGCATGAGTTACCCTGTTTCAATTCAAGACATATCAAAATTTGAAAAGAAAAATCCTTTTGCATCTGTAAACATCTTTGGCTTGGATTCATCCAACAATGTTTACCCCTTACGTATAACACCTACCGAACGCAGAGATCATACTGATTTATTATTAATAACAAAAGGTGATATTTCACATTATGTATATATTAAAGATTTTGAAGCTCTAGTTTGCAAACAGTTATCAAAACGTAAAGAAGGAAAAACCACTTGTAAAAGATGTTTCTGTTTTGTAAACAAACCTTTGAGAAGAGGAGGTTCAGAATGGCTGACGGAACATCAAAGACTATGCAGTGGAAACTATGAAGTAAGAATTAAATTACCACACCCTAGAAGATCTCAAGTAAAATTTGACAAAGTTATCCAACAATACAGAATTCCCGTTGTAGTGTATGCAGATTTTGAATCTTCATTGCTTCCACTTGAACAAGAAGAAGGAGAGGAAAATACCAGCAGAACAAAGTATCAACTTCACAAACCAAACAGCTACTGTTTAATAGTAAAATCCACTCTGTCTGAAGAACATCTTCAAGAATATGGTTTGACATCTACACCGAAGATCTATCGTGGAGAAGAAGCAGCTCGATACTTTGTTGATGATTTATACAACATCGCCGGGAAAGTGGAAGCAATGTATAGCAATGTGGTTCCTATGTCACCTATGACGCCGGAAGAACTTCATCTTTATGATTCAGCAACAACATGCTATTTGTGTAACAATCAATTTACAGAAACTAAAGTTAAAGTTCGCGACCATGACCATCTGACAGGAGCCTACAGAGGTGCAGCTTGCAACGGATGTAACATCAACTACAAACTACCATCTTTTATTCCTGTGGTTTTTCACAATCTTAGTGGATACGATGGACATTTTATCATTCCCGAATTAGCAAGAGACAACGGTGAAATAGATGTTTTGGCACAAACTATGGAAAACTTTATAAGCTTTTCAAAAAAGGTGGGCAAAATTAAACTTAGATTTGTTGATTCATTTAGATTTATGCCTTCCAGTCTAATGAAACTTTCTGAAAATTTAAGAAGAGAAAATTTAATAGAAACAAGCAAAATTGTACCTGCAGAAAAAATGGATTTGGTTCTTCGGAAAGGAGTTTTCCCGTATGATTACATCGATGGACTACATAAATTTCAAGAAACATCACTTCCTCCACCAGAAGCATTTAAAAGTAAACTTACCGATTCGGACATTTCACCTGAAGACTATCAACACGCTTGCAGAGTTTGGGACGAATTGGAAATGAACACTCTGGGAGATTATTCTGACTTTTATGTAAAACTTGATGTGACCCTTCTCTGCGATGTGATGGAAGAATTTAGAAACACTTGCTTTGAAGCCTACGGATTAGACCCTCTTCATTCTTATACTTCTCCAGGACTAGCTTGGCAAGCTATGCTAAAAGAAACAAAGTGCAACCTTCAATTATTAACCGATATTGACATGGTGTTGATGATCGAATCGGGCGTTAGAGGTGGATTGACCCAAAGTGTTACTAGACATGTTAAAGCTAACAACAAATATCTTCCAAACTACGATAAAGAAAAACCATCAGTGTTCTTAGGATATTTCGATGCCAACAATTTATACGGATGGGCCATGTCTAATCCACTTCCTTTTGGAAACTTTGAATGGGTTAATCCAGACTCTATTGGTGATATTACACAAATTTCAAAAGACGGAGACACCGGATACATATTGGACTGTGACTTTGAATATCCAGAACACTTGCACGATCTTCATTACGATCTTCCGCTCCTTGCAAAAACACAAGTTTCACCAATTGGCAAACATCCAAAATTAATGATGACTCTTGAAAATAAACAAAGATACGTAGCTCACTTTTGGGTTGTTCAACAAGCACTCCAATTGGGTTTACGTATAACCAAAATTCATAGAGTTTTAAAATTTTCCCAATCATGCTGGTTAAAACCGTACATTGATTCAAACACCAGAAGAAGAGCAGCTGCAACATCAACATTTCAAAAGGATTTTTTTAAATTAATGAATAATGCGATATTTGGAAAAACATTGGAAAACAAAAGAAAACACAAAAATGTTAAATTAATTACAGATCCTATAAAACTAGAAAAACTTGTACAAAAACCAAACTTTGGAACATCCGTTATCATCAATGAAAACCTTGTAGCAGTATCTATGAAGAAGACAAGCGTGAAAATGGATCGTCCGTTGTACGTTGGAATGTCAATCTTGGATATTTCCAAAACCCATATGTATGATTTCCACTACAACAAAATGGTTGCCTTCTACGGTAGAGATAACATCGGAATCGCCTACATGGACACGGACGCTTTCATCTACTGGATTCTTACTGAAGATATGTATTTGGATCTTCGAACATTTGTTCACAAAAATGAATTTGATTTTAGTGACTATCCAAAAGATCATTTAAATTATGACAATGATCGGAACAAAAAGAAACTTGGAAAATTTAAAGACGAAGCAAATGGAATTTTACTAAAAGAACTTATTGCACTAATGTCAAAATTGTATTCACTACAATTGCATAAAGAAGAAAACAATGTAATTAAAAAAGCTAAGGGTGTAAAAAGTTTGTATCTTAAGAAGAATGTAAATTTCGAACACTACAAGCAATGCTTATTTGAAGAAACGACTATAACTGCAAAATTCAACACCATCAGAAGTTTCAACCATCACCTGTACAGCGTAACAGAAGTAAAAAAAGCACTCTGCTCCAATGATGACAAACGACACATTCTTCCAGACAAAATTCACACTCTACCATTCGGCCACTATTCTCTCAATCCTATCAATGAGTAAAAAGAAAAAAAAGAAAAAAAAGAAAAAAAGAAAAAAGAAAAAAAAGGGGAAATCACAGCATGCTCGCTGTGATTTTCCCTTTTTTAAAAATATGTTGAAATGACCTTGACCTATAAAAGCGGATGCAGAAAAAGAAACACTCAATACTAACTTGACTTTGTTAGTAAAAACATCATGACAGAGTTAAAGGAAAAGATTGTTAATGAACTTCATAAACCTGCAAGAATAAAGTTTCCACGAAGAAATACTGTTGTAAAAGGAATAAATGATTTATATCAAGCAGATTTAATTGAAATGCAACCGCATAGTAAAATAAATAAAGGATTTAGATACATACTTACGATTATTAATTGTTTTACTAAAGTTGCAGATGCTTTGCCATTAAAAGACAAAACCGGTAACAGCATAACAAAAGCTATGGAAGTAGCTATAAAAAGAGATAAAAATAAAATTAAACATTTACAAACTGATGATGGGAAAGAATTTTTTAATAAACCTTTTGCATTGTTAATGAAAAAATATAAGATAAATCATTATTCTACAAATTCTGAGAAAAAGGCAGCTATAATTGAAAGATTTAATAGAACCTTAAAAGGTGCAATGTATAAAATGTTTTCGAAAAGAGGTTCCTACGTATGGGTTGATATCTTACCAAAATTAATAAGCGATTACAACAACAAGTTTCATAGAACTATCGGTATGGCACCTAACAAAGTGAATAAGAAAAACGCTAAACTAGTTTTACAACGAATTAAAAAGAATACACAGCCAAAAGCGGAACAAAAAAAACCAAGAAAATTTAATGTAAATGATAAAGTTCGAATTAGTAAATACAAAGGAGTGTTTACTAAGAAATATCTGCCCAATTGGACAAACGAAGTTTTTACAGTGTATAAAGTACAACCTACTGTACCGGAAACTTATATTTTAAAAGATAACAAAGGAAATTTGTTACAAGGCGGTTTTTACGGACATGAATTGTTAAAGTCAACAGTAGGTGATGTCTATCTTGTTGAAAAGGTGTTGCAAAGGAAAAAAGACCAAGTTAAAGTACGTTGGTTGGGGTTTGACAAAACTGAAGATTCGTGGATACCTATAAAAGATTTGATTTAGTTATAAATCAACTTATTTATTCTTCAGCCTTTGAATAAGATGGAGATTGTTCACCATAAAGATAAATTTAATATTAATAACATTGATGATTTAACTGTAGATAACGTTAAAATCAACAATGGTAAACACGGCAGTTTATTTCCAAACACTGTACGATGTATAGTAAGCGGTCCTTCAAACTGTGGCAAAACTAACGTTGTGTTTAACTTAATTACAAACACAAAAGGATTGCGATTTAATAACCTATATATTTTTTCAAAGTCCTTACATCAACCAAAGTATCAATTGTTGGAAAAGATCCTGACTGATGTGCCTGATGTTAACTATTACAAATTTAATGCTAGTGACAGTGTTATGCAACCAGACCAGGCTAAGCCGTATTCTGTATTTGTATTTGATGATGTATCTAGTGAAAATCATGATACTATTAGAAACTATTTTGCCATGGGAAGACATAATAATATTGATAGCATATATATCGGACAAACATATAGCAAAATTCCAAAACAACTAATTAGAGACAATGCAAATATTTTAGTTTTATTCAAACAAGACGATACAAACCTAAAACATATATACAACGATCATGTAAATGCTGATATGTCATTTGATAAATTCAAAGAGCTTTGTGGAAAAGCTTGGGCGGAAAAATATGGATTTTTGGTAATTATGAAAGATAAAGCTATAACAGATGGTCGTTACCGCATAGGTTTTGATAAATTTGTTTTAATACATTAATTAACAACATTATCGTCCAAGTCTCCATGGTGTAAACATGGTTAATCAGGAAAAGCTATTAAAAGAAATAAAATCACTTAGTGATTCTATTAGACATAAAAACAGAGCGTTAAGATTAGGAATAAGTGAAAGAGAGAAATTTCTGGAATCAACATTTAAACCTATTACTGAGCCATTAAAACAATTGGGGCAAAATGTTACACCTTCAACATTTAATTTTTCCGGAGATGCTATTTTACCCATTTCAAAATTTGAACAAAAAGAAGAATATGAAGGTGATACAAGTTTTACGCAACAAGGAGAAACAACTGAAGAAGAAAGCGAATTAGGTGAAGAAACGGATGTTTTAACAGAAAAAGAAGGTCTTTCTACAAGCGAAGAACAACAAGAAGAAGAAGAGCCTATTAATCCATCCAACTTGAGCAAATTGGGCTCGGATATTGCGTATAAAGGGCCGCTTGCAAGACAATTTGTATTAAAAATGTTACATTCTGCACAACCAACTCGAAAGTATCATACTTTTGGTGCTAGAATAGAAGAAAATGGCCTAATGATTGGAGATAGCAAGCTTGATGTAGACGAACATGACAATATTATTATAAATAATAAACAATACAAAGGTACAAAAGGATTGTTTGAACTTATTTTTAAACCGAAACCTAATAAATATACTAAAAAGGATTTAAACATTTTTAAACAAATATTGGAGGATACAAATGCGCATAAGAAAAATTATTCTAAAAATTTCAATGTTTATAGAAATAAATCAGAAAAATATAAAACTATTATTGCTAAACTTTTCCCACCAAAAAGAAGGGCACCCATAAAAAGAAAATCATTATCTTCTGCTGAAATAAATATTTTACATAAAAGGAGAAAAACAAATCAATCAAGTTTATCAGGAAAAGGATTATTGAAAAACTTGTATGATACTAATATAATATACTACAACGATATAAACAAATTGGTTGATAGAATGAAGTTGATATATGAAGCAAAACAAGCCGGACATAGCGGTTTAGAAAACGAATGGGTAGCTTTGGTCGGCGAATTGCGAAATCGAGGAGTAATTGCATAAAAATATGAGTATATAGAATACAAGCATAACCGATTAAACATTCAGTATAACCATGAGTGTGGATAAGTTTGGACGGTATTCCGAAACTGGAAGCAAATCAGGATCTTATGGAAAAAGAGGTGGTTTACCACTAACATCCGATGGAGATTATGATATAAGTAACAAACGTTTAAAGTTTGTAAATGATCCAAAAGATGATAATGATGCAGTAAATTTCAAAACTTTAAAAAGTGAAACATTACCTAGCTTAAAGCTTCAAAATGAAGTGTATAACGCTAATTTTTATAGAATTGCAAATCTTCCAAAACCAATAGATAAGAATGATTCGGTAAATAAAGAATATTTAATGTGGTACATAAACCAAACCTTAAGATATGATCCTAAAAGTAATAATAAAGCATATGATGCAAAAGATCTTAGAATAGCCAATATAGCAGATCCTGTTAATGATCAAGATTCAGTTACCAAAAAGTATTTACATTCAGTCATACCTGAAAAAACAGATAAATTTTCCTTTTACAACTTTGTAATACACGATATTGGAGACCCTAAAGATATGAAAGATGCGGTAAACCTTCAATATGTTACAGATCATTGTATTACACATGATATTAAGTCAATTGATTGCAAAAATAAAGTGTTAACTAACGTTAAGGAGGGAACTGCAAAATCAGATGCAGCTACAATAAGTCAAAAAATGAAATTAAACAATAACAAATGGGATGCGGATGCAAAAATAATTACTAATGTTAAAGAAGGGTTGAATGATGTTGATGTAGCAACAATTGGACAAGTTCCTGCATTAAAAGAAATTTCATCAAGACTTGGTCAACAAGGCTTTGATTGTAAAGAAAGACCACTATTTAATGTTGGAATGGGAGTAAATGACAGTGATGCAGTTAGAGTAAAAGAATGGCGTGAAAGATGCTTAAGAACAGAAAAACACAAAAAGTTTTTTCATTGTCAAAACTTGCGATTGACTAGCTTAGATGACCCTATTGATATTGTTGATGCTGTTAATGTAAATTACATTATAAGACTCTTAAGTGTAGTGTTATATGATGTTTATAATACGATAAAGCCCATAAAAGCTGATCAAAAACTACATTGGGTTAAGAAAAATGTTATAGAAAAATATTTTTTAAATATGAAAACTGGAAATTTAAGATTTGCTCAAGTTGATGTTGATAAAAAGGATACAATCCTACCAAAAGACTGGGTAAAAGTTTATTACCCATAAACAAAATACATGTTTATTATAAATAAACAATGTCAAAGGATAAGTGCATCATTCATTATAAAGAATTTATAAAATAAACAAGTATTGGCATTTCCTTTCACTATAAAAAACCATGTTGAAAGTTCAACGCATCAGTCATAATCGACACGTTATAAAGAGAGGAAGAGGAATAGCATCAACAGCACTTTCTCTTATTACTAAGCCGGTTGGAGCTATAGTTAACAAAGCTATCGATTTATTACCTGTAGAACTACATTTACCAGGAGGTTATCAATATTGTGGTCCAGGAACAAAATTGAAAAAAAGACTTGCTAGAGGAGATCTTGGAATAAATAAACTTGATCAAGCCTGCAAACAACACGATATAGCATATTCAAAGTTTGCAGATACTAAAAATAGATCAATAGCGGATAGAGCACTTGCTGAAAAAGCTTGGCAAAGAGTAACATCCAGTGACGCTAGTATCGGTGAAAAAGCAGCAGCTTTAGCGGTATCAGCAGCAATGAAGGGTAAAACGATGTTTGGAGGTGGAAAGAAGAAAGGAGGTGGAAAAAGGAGGAGAAAACCTGCAAAGAAACGTGGAGGAAATATAAGAAGAAAACGACGATCCACCGCAGGTAAAAATAAAAAGAAACAAACAATATGGTCAATGATAAAAAAAGGAGGAGGATTATACCTAAGACCGTATCGTGTGTATTAAACAGAAAAAAACAATTATTAATTCCAAATAAAGAATTAACAGATAAAGAATTAATTACTTATGTTTCTTGTTTAAAAATTCCATTTTTTACAGGAGTATTTATGAAAGATGCATTACCTGTTAAAATTTGGAAAAATGAAACCGGAATAGTAAATTTAGATAATAGTAAAGGATCAGGCACTCATTGGGTATGTTATAAGAAACTAGGATCAACTATTTACTACTTTGATAGTTTTGGTAATCTCCCACCACCAAAAGAACTACAATATTACTTTAAAACAGCTAAAAATGTACTATACAATTATAAAAGAGAGCAACCTGATGATACGGCAATCTGTGGACATTTATGTTTAGATTTTTTAACAAAAAGCGTTAGTCAACTTTAAGATGTCTTCCTATACAGTATCATTAACTGGAACTTCATCTACTTTGCGAAGTGTTCTTTTCCCTGCGTTACGTTTGGAAAAAGATAAATTATGGGAAGCCGCATTATTAGATATAACAACTTATAATTCTATTCCCAACGTTACTGAAAATGTTAATGACAAAATACATTATTACAAAACAAAAGATAAAAATACAAACAAATATTCAGATATACAAGTATTTAGTTTACCCACTGGAGCATATGAAATTGATGATATAAATGAAGCGATACAAAATCATATGGGAAAAGATAATATAACAATAAAAGGAAATAACAATACTATGAAAGCTGAAATTAAATCTAAATATTATATAGATTTTAGCAAAGAACATTCAATTGGTAGTTTATTAGGATTTCCTAAAACAACAAAAATTTTAGAACCTAATATTAACCATTCAGGTACTAGAACTGTGACAATAATGAAAGTTAACAGTATAGATGTTACATGTAATATTATACATGGTTCTTATAGAGATGGTGAAAATACTCATATATTGCACACATTCTATCCAACAGTCGCTCCGGGTTTTAAAATTGTGGAAAAGCCACAAAACTTGGTGTACCTACCATTAAACACCAGTTTTATTTCAGACATTGTGGTGAACATACTAGATCAAGACGGAAATCATATTGATTTTAGAGACGAACCTATAACTATACGAATACATATAAAATCAACCGTATAACAATGGGGTTATCATTTAAAAAGAAAGAGCTGACTGGTAAACAAGTCAGTAGCACGTCAGCTATAGAAGGATTAACAAGTGATAACATTCGTTTTCTAGAAGAAATTGGATTAAAACTTATTAATAATGGAAATATTGGATATAGCGCAGGGTCCGACATTCGACGAAACCTTATGGGAAAAGGAATATCATACGCACAACCCTTACGCTTCGTCAAAATTAAACAATAATGATGAAATTAGAATTCCCATACAACAACAAGATATTTATACACTTCCATGTGAAAGTTATTTATATATCGAAGGAAGAGTAACAAAAAGGGATGGAACCACTGCAAGTACTGTTCCGTTCATAAATAACCCCATGGCATATTTGTTTGATGAAATAAGATATGAAATTTCCGGAGTTACAGTAGATTCAACAAAAAAGGTGGGAATTACAAGTACATTAAAAGGATTAGCATCTTTAACACCGAGTGAAAAAAATATGCTGGCCGCCGCAGGATGGGTAGCACCCGATTCCAGTACAATCACTCCAAACACTTCAGGCAATTTTGACTTTTACATTCCTTTAAGATTACTTTTAGGCTTTGCCGAAGATTACCGAAAAATAATAATAAACGTAAAACAAGAATTAGTTTTGTTAAGATCATCAAACGACAAAGATATTATTCAAGCAACTGATGGAACAACGGAAGCTACTTTAGAATGGAAAATGCAATTAGACAAGATTGTTTGGAGAGTACCGCATGTACGGTTAAACGATCAGAATATAATTTCATTATTGAGAACTTTAAAATCAGATCGTGATATCGTAATACCATTTAGAAGTTGGGAGTTTCATGAATATCCGGTTTTACCGGAAACACAACGTCATACATGGACTGTAAAAACTTCTACTAATTTGGAAAAGGCAAGATATGTAATATTTGGATTACAAACAAAAAGAAGAAATGAAATAACTAAACATGCTGGTGAATTTGATCATTGCAAACTTACAAATTTTAAGGTGTTTCTAAACTCGCAATTCTTTCCATACGACAACTTCAACATAAACTTTACAAAAGACAGGTTTAGTGTTTTGTACGATATGTATGCAAGATTCCAAAATTCATATTATGGAAAAACAAACACACCTTTATTAACGCCAAACCAATTTAAATCTAACTATCCGATTGTTGTAGTTGATTGTTCCAAACAAAATGAATCTGTAAAATCTTCCAGTGTAGATATAAAAATAGAAATGGAATTTGAACAAAATGTACCCAAAGATACATCTGCTTATTGTTTAATTTTACATGATAAAATTGTTACATATACACCTTTAACCGGTATTGTAAAAGCAGTGTTGTAAAATGAAAAGAAAAAAAAATACCCCCCACCACTCGGCTATAAAAGCAGGAGCGGGAACGCAAATTGTTTAGTTGACTGTCTACAGTTGTATGGGTAACATCGTCTACAGCATTATAAACAAAATGAGTTCTTTATCAGTTGTACAAGGCGTTTCCGAAACAACACCTTTATTGGAAAATGATGATGATAAACATTTTGAAGAAAATGTTATAAAAGAAATTGATGAGTTTTTAAAGTTTGGAAAACAAAATAAAAAGTTGGAAAATAATAAAACAAACGTAAGAAAGAAAAGAAAACTTGAAGAAAATATTCCACCGAACATTTTAACTGAAGTTTTCCTTCGCATCTTTTATCCTATTTCATCTTGCATGAGTAAAAGTGTGTCGATAGGATTGGTAAAATCATTAGACTACTCTCCCGCAGTAATACTAAGCCATGGTACAAAGATGGTTTTATTTTCAGAAAATGCTTGGGATTCCTTTTTAAAACATCTACATCTTATTGAATGTTATTTAGCCAACAGTTTCTTTGGAAGAAAAACTAACATTCGACTTTTGGATTGTGACAATGAAATTGACATTATTAAACATCGTGGCCAACAACAAGTAAGAATTAGAGACTCGACACAATTTGAAAATAAAATTCTACTAACACGTGAAGAATTCTACATTTTAAACTATGCAACATCACCTATCACTAGGTATATGAAACAATTGGTATTTTCAAGCTCTGTTATTAAGGAATATCTGGTAGATGCATGCGAAAAACAACCTGACAGCACTTTACAATACGGACCAATAGATACATCCATTTTTAATAGAATACCTCACGAAGTGGAAATGTGGAGGCAGTTGAGAAACTTTGAACCTTTTACTGAAATCGCAACGGAAGCTACAGAAGAAGAAACCAACAACAACAATACAGAAGAAGAAACCAACAACAACAATACAGAAGAAGAAACTTTGGTAGTTTAAAAAAAACTACAATGTAGTTTAACAAAAGAATAAACCGTGGGGTAGGCCTACTGGGGACGGTGCCCACGTTAAACATACACCAACGCGCCTACAACTGTACGGCCTGGTTTATATATCTAACCTACCGTGGTGTGGAAAACAGTTAATCACCAGACATCGTGATGAGCGGACTGGATGAAGAAATGGCAGCAAAACCTTGTGTAATTGAATTTCAAGCATTTCGCGGAAACGATGATAGATTTATTATAAAAGAATTGGTGATTTTAGATTTGCTCACACAAGTAGCATACCCGTTTTTATTTGAAGCACCGTGTTCTATCCATGCACTAAAGTCAAAAGCTAAAATAACAAACAGATGGTTAACAAACAATTTTCATCATATACATTGGTTTGAAGGTTTTCTACCGTACAACAATGTACACAAAATTATGTTTCATTTCTGTAAACAATTTACGCACATATACACCAGAGGATTGGAAAAAAGAAGTTGGATACAACAGTACACAAACAAAGAAGTTTTAAGCATAAAAATGGACAAAACCTTTCATTGTGATGTTAGAAATATTTGTGTTTCTACAATAGATCCGAAACACAACCAATCTCAATGCGCATTACAAAACGCATATCACTTGGCTGCTTACTTACAAGAAAAAGAAGAATGTGGTGGGGGTTACGAAGGTTATAAATACGAGGAAGCAACACACCCCGAGTATCACTCCAACTCCATACTCCGAACAGACAACATCTCCAGTGAAGAACATGGCATCACAACAGTTTCTCCAATGTTTAGTTGAACAATTCAACTTACATTCAAAATCAAATACTCTAATTATCAAGAAATGTTCAGAATTAAAAGAACAGAAACATTATATTGTTCATGAAATGAAAAAAGTTGATACAACGCATGGAGACGCAGTCGTCGCATCTTTATCCGATGCACCATATACACCAGGTGATGAACCAAAGTTTCAAGTATATCTTCCAAAACGATTCGTCCAGTTGCTGCAAAATGAAGATCTGCGGGAAATTCAGCCAGGATCATTATATTTGGTGTCACACGGAATGAGCGGAAACAACTCTACGGAACTTACTCTGCACATCGCACAAAAATAACATTGTAAATATTGTAAAAAAAATGTTTTAAATAAAAAGATAAAAAACAACATATCAGTATATGTTTTTATATACTGATATGTTGTATTTTTTTTTTAAAAACTCAAACGGATGACCTTGAACTTTTAATCGATGGTATTATTCGATTATTTTGATCGATAGTCTTATTCGATAGTTTTATTCGAATACTTTATATAAATACGAAACCTTAACGTTGAGAGGCTCAGTTCTGTTTAAGACAAGCTACAACCAACATGTCATCCAAAAGAAATAATGTACCACTTTTATCTTATTGTTGCAAAGAGAAATGTTTTAAAATACCTGAAGATCAAGTTGACGGAAAAGCTTGTACAAAATGTAATTCTTTCTGCTACTGTAAATGTGGTTGCAAAACATATCAAAAGAACCGGTTGGATAAACTAGAAGAATTGCAACATCGACTCGGTCTATTGTGGCAACGATTAAATGCAAAGTGATTAAACAAGCGTCTACAATTTTTATCCCCACCACTACCCCCACCACTAGCCCCACTACTATCGGAGGTACCCGCAGCACCGGCTTTGCAATAGTCATTCCTGCTACACCTCTCGTCGAGTAAACAACTCTAGTCATGTCTCTCAACATTCGCGGGATTCACTACAACACTATCAATCTTACAACCTACAAGGATTTGGAAATTTTTAGTGAAGAACTAAAACAACTTATAACCACTGGGTTCGGTTTATCTTTGGAACTTTATGCAACAAACAATCAAAACGAAAAGAATGTATTTTTGCCAACTTACAACAACAACAAAAAGAATGAAAATAAGCAAGAAATTTCACCACCGACAACAACTTACTTTTCAAATTTGGGAGCAAACTTTTCAACCTTAATGTAAAATAAAAAAAATATCTTGCATTTTCGGATCTTCCGAAAATGCAAGATCTTTTTAAAAACATCCTCACCTGACCTTGACCCATTTCCGGACATTTAAAGTTTAAATACCCAGCACAGCCGGGCATTTAAACTTTAAATGCCCACCATACACGTCACAGCTACGTCACAGCCTCTGACGTCACCAGACCGGATGTAGCTGTCACTTTTGATTAATGCGTTTTGGCCCAGAAGCCCCACTATTGCACTACTGGCTCGAGTCGGCCATCTTTGGACGAGTTCGGATTCTGACTCGATGCTCGAGTAGAGAAACGAGTCGGCTATCTTCGGACGAGTTCAAGTTCTGACTCGAGTTGAGAAACGAGTCGGCTCGAGTCGGCAATCATCGGACGAGTTCGGTTCTGACTCGAATTGACCCATTAGGGTTATAGTTTTCCAAGTCGGCTCGAGTCTGCATTCTCTGAACAAGTTCGGTTCTGACTCGAATTAAATCAGTACGGTTGTAGTTTTCTGAGTTGTCGACTCGTTAGGATCCGAGTTCGTGTAAATTCGGCAATCTCCGTACGTGTCCAACTCGAGTTACGAACAAATTGATTCGAGTCAACTCGAGTCGGCTCTTGACTCGAGTCAACTCGACTCGTCAACTCGACTCGACCCATCACTATTCTCTAGTACTGGCTGCGGTCTCAAAGGAGCCGCCTCAGTGCCGTTGCCGCCGCTCCTCGCCTGTGGGCTGTGATTGGTCGCCCCGCCACCCCCTGTTGATGGCGTGGGATTATGAAATATCCTCACTGTTCTATGCTAATGTTTAACCGGGATAGATGGATGTACAACATAATTTAAGGCTCGTTGCTTTATATGTTTTCACAATTATTTTTATGCTGATGTTTCATGTATTTTTGCCCTTCAACAATAATATTAATATGTAATAATAAATATTCGGCATACACTGCACTCTTTGAATGGCGTTCATCAACTTTCACTTGTCACTTTCCGCATAAACTAATTATCTAGCACGATTAATGGCCAAGAAATTACATTTTAAATTGCTACAGTTTTTCAATCCTTATCAAAAGTATAAAGGCTCCCTTTCCAACACGGGCCTTTCCAATAATTGTGGCCTTGACCTTTCAGTGTATCATTACTATTTTATACAAATATAATTTCCTAATTAAATAATGAAGATATGCCTAATTTTTAATGTGCTTAGGGGTTTAAGTTTATTTGAACTAGGAACAATATCAGTGCCATCGGGGCAGTGGCCACATATTTAAACATTGTTGAGCTTGCTGGTGTATGTAAGTGGGCTCTGGGCTGAAAAAGAATGAGCCGATGTGAGGCAGGATATGATATCAATATTTGGAAGATATTCCGATAGATGGATTGTAAACTGTAACTGGTTTAAGCTAGAGTACAGTAACGGGGCCGGCTCAAGAGTTTTAGGCGTCGCGAGTTTCTACGAATACGTGGCATTGGGAGTAGGGTGACCAGATTATTCCCAAATAAGAACGGGATACTCAAACAAAACTCACTCCCCCCCCGATCACCAGTACAACACACCACACACCAAGGCGTTTAATTATCCGGGGGTCTCTAATTTAAAAATTTTGTAATGGAAGAAATGAAGTATCAAACTATTTTTGAAGGTTTTAGACCATTAATTTTATTTTCCATTTATTGAACTTATTACAGCGCACTTATTATTATAGCGCACTAATTTTTCTTTAAGAATACAAATAAATGGCATGCAGCCAGCCATGAAACATAATTATTTGAATCGCCACATACTGAGGATTGAAAATAATCAAGTCTCATTTTTAAGTTCTTAACATTTTATTACAAAAGGAAAAAATAATTTCTAACAATAAATTACATTGTATTTCCCAAATTAGTCTACGTTTCGATTTCAAACAGCTCCAGTGAAACGGCCGGACCGGCGGCGTTGCGGTGGAATCTAAGTCGCGCTTCAAGCAATGTAACTGATGCGTAGTGGTAACTAGTTTTCACATATCTGTTACGATAAAACAACTAGTACAAAAATCACTGGAACAGCATCAACAGCGCTGCGGCGGGAGCGTTGTCAACTACGTCGGCCAACGGCCTGAATGTTCTAGCAGACTGTGTTCGCGTCATGTACCGTTGCGGCATTTTCTACGATTAGAAGGTCGTCACTGCCCGCTATCCAGTGAGACATCTCCTTTGTATCCCTTTATCTATGGTGCTACGAACTAAAAAGATCGATGCGATATATCGATGGTCGTCGATGCGACATATCGATCGTCGTCGTCTGCTTTGTTTATATTTGCGTTTTCTTGTTTTGTTTGCTAGACTTTCAATTTTAATGACTTTACCGGGGGTAAGTGCGTTTGCCGCTAGTGCAAGTTGTTTCGCGAAATACCGTACTGAGTGATTCTTATTGTGCTTAAAGCTATTGATGGAAAATAAATACGTAGATCTTTACATAAAAGCATTTAATAAAAATTAACTTAGTTAATTTTTATTAAGTGCTTTTATGTAAACATCTACGTATTTATTTTCCATCAATAGCTTTAAGCACAACATGAATCACGCAGTACAGTATTTCGCGAAACAACTTACTCTAGAACAACTTTCTGCAAACGTACTTTAGGTATTTTCCCACACTCAAATTAATTCCAACTCGTTATGGTTGTGTACACGTCGCGTCGTGACAGAAAATTAGGGGAAACGGGACGGGAAGTTAGCAGATCGTTATCGTCGTTCTGATTGGCTGAATCAGTGAAGAAGAAGAAAGTCATGTTTTTACAACGCCATCTGAATAAAGTGCATCGAACTAACCCGCTCCAATAAGCTTACCACTTGGCTCCATTTAAGTGTCAGACCGTTGACAACTCTTTACGAAGTTCATTATTACTCTATGGCCACAGCGACCAACTTTCAATTCGAACAAGTGGGTTTCATTATTTTATTTAATTATTAAGTACCTGGTGGACCGAGCCTTGCTCGGTGTTATTTCATGTTTACGAGTTCATCCAGTTACTATAAAATATTTCATTGCCATAAATTGATGAATAGAAACCTTTTTTATTGCTCCATGGACTCTTCATCCCACTCGCTGTATTTTCCCTTGATGGCTGTAGATTCCAAACAGCTGTTATGATTACTTCATTTGTTTACACTTTCCTTGTTTATTTTCGTTGCCATCACGGCAACCCATAAGGCCAATGTTAACATTTTACAACTTTTAAATTTAATTTATTACGTTAATAGATTTTCTCCGACCAAGTAATTTTTATAAAAGACGTTTTTGAGTCATAAATTATTTATTTCCAGACTTTGAAGGAAATCCTCGGAGCCGTTTTTGAGATCGTTGTGCAAGCAAGCAAGCAAGCATACAAGAACGGACGATAACATCATAGAGTAATAATGAACTTCGTAAAGAGTTGGCACTCCCATGTTAACTCGGTGGTAAGGGAACAGCAGCGCTATCTGAATAAAGTGCAACGAACTAAAAAGATCGATGCGATATATCGATGGTCGTCGATGCGATATATCGATGGTCGTCGATGCGACATATCGATCGTCCTCGTCTGCTTTGTTTATATTTTCGTTTTCTTGTTTTGTTTGCTAGACTTTCAATTTTAATGAATTAACCGGTTTGTTTAGATTAAGTGCGTTTGCCGCTAGTGCAAGTTGTTTCGCGAAATACTGTACTGAGTGATTCTTATTGTACTTAAAGCGATTGATAGAAAATAAATACGTAGATCTTTACATAAAAGCACTTAATAAAAATTAACTTAGTTAATTTTTATTAAATGCTTTTATGTAAACATCTACGTATTTATTTTCCATCAATAGCTTTAAGCACAACATGAATCACGCAGTACAGTATTTCGCGAAACAACTTACACTAGAACAACTTTCTGCAAACGTACTTTAGGTATTTTCCCACACTCAAATTAATTCCAACTCGTTATGGTTGTGTACACGTCGCGTCGTGACAGAAAATAAGGGAAACGGAACGGGAAGTTACCAGATCGTTATCGTCGTTCTGATTGGCTGAATCAGTGAAGAAGAAGAAAGTCATGTTTTTACAACACCATCTGAATAAAGTGCATCGAACTAACCCGCTCCAATAAGCTTACCACTTGGCTCCATTTAAGTGTCAGACCGTTGACAACTCTTTACGAAGTTCATTATTACTCTATGGCCACAGCGACCAACTTTCAATTCGAACAAGTGGGTTTCATTATTTTATTTAATTACTAAGTACCTGGTGGACCGAGCCTTGCTCGGTGTTATTTCATGTTTACGAGTTCATCCAGTTACTATAAAATATTTCATTGCCATAAATTGATGAATAGAAACCTTTTTTATTGCTCCATGGACTCTTCATCCCACTCGCTGTATTTTCCCTTGATGGCTGTAGATTCCAAACAGCTGTTATGATTACTTCATTTGTTTACACTTTCCTTGTTTATTTTCGTTGCCATCACGGCAACCCATAAGGCCAATGTTAACATTTTACAACTTTTAAATTTAATTTATTACGTTAATAGATTTTCTCCGGCCAAGTAATTTTTATAAAAGACGTTTTTGAGTCATAAATTATTTATTTCCAGACTTTGAAGGAAATCCTCGGAGCCGTTTTTGAGATCGTTGTGCAAGCAAGCAAGCAAGCAAGCAAGCATACAAGAACGGACGATAACATCATAGAGTAATAATGAACTTCGTAAAGAGTTGGCACTCCCATGTTAACTCGGTGGTAAGGGAACAGCAGCGCTATCTGAATAAAGTGCAACGAACTAAAAAGATCGATGCGATATATCGATGGTCGTCGATGCGATATATCGATGGTCGTCGATGCGACATATCGATCGTCCTCGTCTGCTTTGTTTATATTTTCGTTTTCTTGTTTTGTTTGCTAAACTTTCAATTTTAATAAATTAACCGGTTTGTTTAGATTAAGTGCGTTTGCCGCTAGTGCAAGTTGTTTCGCGAAATACTGTACTGAGTGATTCTTATTGTACTTAAAGCGATTGATAGAAAATAAATACGTAGATCTTTACATAAAAGCACTTAATAAAAATTAACTTAGTTAATTTTTATTAAATGCTTTTATGTAAACATCTACGTATTTATTTTCCATCAATAGCTTTAAGCACAACATGAATCACGCAGTACAGTATTTCGCGAAACAACTTACACTAGAACAACTTTCTGCAAACGTACTTTAGGTATTTTCCCACACTCAAATTAATTCCAACTCGTTATGGTTGTGTACACGTCGCGTCGTGACAGAAAATAAGGGAAACGGAACGGGAAGTTACCAGATCGTTATCGTCGTTCTGATTGGCTGAATCAGTGAAGAAGAAGAAAGTCATGTTTTTACAACGCCATCTAAATAAAGTGCATCGAACTAACCCGCTCTAATAAGCTTACCACTTGGCTCTATTTAAGTGTCAGACCGCTGATAAAATTGCTCATATAAGAGTATAGGATATTAATATTTCAAATGTTGGGAAACTGTCACAACGACCAACTATCAATTCGACTAAGTGGATTTTTTAGGCTTTTATTTTTTTTAAGTGGGCAAGTGTCGCGGCGAGCAACTATCAATTCGGTCAACTGACAGGCAACCTTATTGTTTTTGTTTATTTATTGATTAAAATTACGTAGAGGTTTAAAACGAGATTTGGTACAAATTAATGTAATGTTTATTTAAAATAAGTCTTCTTATTTTTTAGTGTTTGTAGGCTTTTTAGCTTGCGTTCCAATAGTCCCTCACTGGGGGCAGTTTCTAAACGGTTTTTAAAATTATTTAAGACAAATTACTAAATACTAAGTTAAGTACAATCCATCTCAATTGCATCTTTACGGTTTTGCAACGGAATCTTAGTATTACGAAATACCAAGTCAATATTATTAATTCACCAACATCGTTTAGAAACAGCCCCCTGATGTCTACACTCCCTCTCCTGCCAATCTGCCATCAACAGTCAACAAACCTTGGCAAGGCATCACCACTAAAGCCTGGTTTACACGGTGCTAAGTCACTCGCGCGCGAGTAGCCAGTAGCAGACGATTTTCTGGCGGTCTGCACGCGACCGCCAGCTGGCGCTTGACGTGGAGCGTTTACACGTACTTGCAACTTGCGGGCTGTTGCGGGTCGCTTTAAAACCGCCCGTTTAAATAAACCTGCTGTTTCGAAAATATCTAAAAAGCAGAGGGTTCTTGTTCGCATGTTTTATACACGGACATATTAATTTATTCCTATTAATTAGATTCCAACTAAGTATAATTTGTACAAATATTGGCTCCATTTATGATTTTGTACACTGCTACCATAAATAATGACATCAAACATGAATTTTATTCGTTATAATCGTACTTCAATAAAAATTTTTTACATTTCAGTTTTCAATTACATTAATAACATAATTGTTGCAATAATTAATCTAAATAATAAGTTGATTATTTTAACATAAACAATATCTCGTGACTTGTGATTAAATGTCAACGTTGTCACAAAGTAGGTATGGTTTTTACAATGATCTCTGTCCTGTCCTCTGTTACGTCCTGCCCCCTTATATCATTAGGATTATTTATTGCCTTTGAAATACAGTAATAACCACTGTTGGCATTAATTGGTAATTTGGTAATTAAGTAAAACCTGATATTATTTTAATACCTCTACAGCAATACCGAGTTATTCAAAATTCTTTAATGTTTTCTTTGATTGCATAAGAAATTCATTTGTTTCTTAAATTATATGAAAAAGTTGAAAAATTTTGAAAGCAATTAGAACAAATTGCCATGTTTAATTTAATTTTAAATTGCTTTAAAACTTTTATTTATAATTAATTAAAATAGCGATTTTTATATTTTCTGTCCGATTTTTACGTCATTTAGATCAAAATATTGATGATAAATCTCTGTACAACTGTCGCTGTCCGTTTACACGGTGCTAAGTAGGCTGTCAGTAGCTACTTGTCGGCCGCCAGTTGCCATTTACTTCGCACGGGGGGCAGCTACTCGCGCATGTCAGCTGACACATCAGTAACTCGCGCGTTCCGTTTACACGGTGCTCAGTAGCAAGTGCAGTAGACCGCCAGCGTAGTGATGCGCAGTTCGATTCTTTTTGGTGAATCGATTCATTTGAATCACTCAGTTCCAAAGAATCGAAAATTGAATCGATTCTTTTGATTCATTTGACTCACTATCCACTGCATACCAAACAACGTCGACTTTAATCGGTTTTTATGGATTATAAAGTAGTTTTTTAAATGTTTAATTACAATTAATTAATTTTCGTGGTGTATTAAAACTATTTCTAACCTAAAATTGTCTGTTAAAAAGAGTCTGATAGGGTACATTGAAAATTAATAATAAAGAGAAACAATCGCGAACCGATAGTTGAAGTCTAATCATCAACCGATAGTTGAAGTCGATTCAGTTAAGAGAGAAATCAAAACGGAAAGAGATTTTGAGGTTTTGTGTTATTGGTGGAAATATTTTACCGCGTAAACGCAAACCAATGAGCGACCGCCTTGCCCCTCACGTCTCCTTATCATATTTCCATCCTCCCCCTCACCCCTCACCCATCACCCCGCTCCAAACACATCAATGCCCATTCCTTTTATTTGTCCTACACGAAATTAGACTCAAAACTCAATTGACTGACGCGCAGAATTATGAACAAAACCGGCGCGTCGTCTGCGGCATGTTTTTGTACAACTGATTCGCGCCACGAATCGATTCTTTTGAAAAATGAATCATGATTCATTTGATTCACTCGATGAGTCGTTCAAATTGAACGATTCGTTCGCGAATCGCACATCACTACGCCAGCGGCTGACTGACTTATACTTGACGGGCTACTTAGCACCGTGTAAACCAGGCTTAATCGGAATCGAATCATTCGAATCGGCTTCCTTCCATTCCAAGATGGCGTTTCTGTAGTGGCAACAATAGGTGGTAGAGAAATGAAACGAACGCGTTCCGTTTGTCACAAAAAGTAACGTTGGGATTGAAAATGTGTTCCCTATAGTGGTTCAGTTACCGTATTACTTGCACTCATGCAATACTTATTTGCCATGGTGTTTTAAGCATATTAGGCCCACATAAACATTTTTGTTATATGGACCTGATGAAATTTGTTGTAAGGTCCGACGGTGAAGAAGCGTCAATTTTGCCTGATACCTCTGATTCAGAAGCACTAATGAATAACGACGAGAGATTGAGGTAAGTAAAGTTAGAAGGCTATTTTTAGTCTTGTTCCATTACGGTAAAATTTAATAGTTAGTCTAATGAGCCTAGTTAAAAACTCTAAAATGCTTCGACTTAGGCCTTTTAGAAATCATGGTTTCCCCTGATAGCCTAGTCTAGTTTTCCAGCTTGCATTCAGGTTCATGTTGGACTGGTTAAACAATTTTTATGCTTGAATTTAGTTTTAATTCCTGATAACATGTCTTTAATATATGTGACCATAGCCTATTGTTAGGGTGTCAAAAAGACTTAATGGGGATGCAGGTTCCCCTCCGCCCCACACTTACCGGTACGAGTTTCATATCTGGTCTTCTGCCTTTACAGGTTATGTTTATTCTAATTATTGTTTGTATATTTCCTCAGGTTTAATTTAATTACTGAGCTTCTCAATATAATTTAACATGGGAGAAGATTAGTTTCGTTTTCGTGTAATTGTAATCTGTTAAGGTTTCGGTAATCCAGGGTGTCTACCAGTCGGGAATTCGGGAAAACTCGGGAAAATGTCGGGTTTTTTGTAAGGTCGGGAATAGTCGGGAAAAAGTAATGAATTTCAACAGTTGGTCCGGAAATTCGAATTTGGCTATAAAAACGAAATAGCGGTTTTCTTCGTTATTGTCATCGTCTCGGCCGGCAAATCTCGAACGAATTGTGGCAGACAAACTTTTAGCTATATCACGACCATAAAATCTGTCGCTTATTCCGCTGCCGCAAGTTTCTCAGTCCTAATACAGCTGTAAAAACGCTCGCTCAATCCGTGGCCGACAAGTCTATCGCTCTTTACGCGGCCGACAAGTCTCGCTCTTTACGTGGCTGACAAGTCTCGCTCTTTACGCGGCCGACAAGACACGCTCTTTACGCGGCCGTCAAGTCTCTCGCTCTTTACGTGGCCGACGAGACTCTACGGTCTGTACTCGGAGTCTCTCGCTCTTTACGCGGCCGACCAGTTTCGCTCTTTACGCGGCCGACAAGTCTCGCTCTTTACGCGGCCAACAAGTCTCTCGCTTTACGCGCCCGACAAGTCTCTCGCTTTACGCGGCCGACAAGTCTCGCTCTTTACATGGCCGACAAGACTCGCTCTTTACGCGGCCGTCAAGTCTCTCGCTCTTTACGTGGCCGACGAGACTCTACGGTCTGTACTCGGAGTCTCTCACTCTTTACGCGGCCGACAAGTTTCGCTCTTTACGCGGCCGACAAGTCTCGCTCTTTACGCGGCCGACAAGTCTCGCTCTTTACGCGGCCGACAAGTCTCTCGCTTTATGCGGCCGACAAGTCTCGCTCTTTACATGGCCGACAAGACTCGCTCTTTACGCGGCCGTCAAGTCTCTCGCTCTTTACGTGGCCGACGAGTCTCTACGGTCTGTACTCGGAGTCTCTCGCTCTTTACGCGGCTGACAAGTCTCGCTCCTTACGCGGCCGACAAGTTTCGCTCTTTACGCGGCCGACAAGTCTCGCTCTTTACGCGGCTGACAAGTCTCGCTCTTTACGCGGTCGACAAGTTTCGCTCTTTACGCGGCCGACAAGTCTCGCTCTTTACATGGCCGACAAGACTCACTCTTTACGCGGCCGTCAAGTCTCTCGCTCTTTACGTGGCCGACGAGACTCTACGGTCTGTACTCGGAGTCTCTCGCTCTTTACGCGGCCGACCAGTTTCGCTCTCTACGCGGCCGACAAGTCTCGCTCTTTACGCGGCCGACAAGTCTCTCGCTCTACGCGGCCGACAAGTCTCGCTCTTTACATGGCCGACAAGTCTCGCTCTTTACGCGGCCTACAAGTCTCGCTCTTTACGCGGCCGACAAGTCTCTCGCTTTACGCGGCCGACAAGTCTCGCTCTTTACATGGCCGACAAGACTCGCTCTTTACGTGGCCGTCAAGTCTCTCGCTCTTTACGTGGCCGACGAGTCTCTACGGTCTGTACTCGGAGTCTCTTGCTCTTTACGCGGCTGACAAGTCTCGCTCTTTACGCGGCCGACAAGTTTCGCTCTTTACGCGGCCGACAAGTCTCGCTCTTTACACGGCCGAAGAGTACCTCGCTCTTCACGCGGCCGACAAGTCTCTCGCTCTTTACGCGGCCGTCAAGTCTCTCGCTAGTATTGCTACCTTAAAATCGTGTGCTCTTTTCGTGGTTATCACATCACATCTGTGGGCCACATTAAGGCCAGAATATCCATAACCCGGCCGGCAAATTCTTCGGTCGTTTCGGGGTCAGCAAACGTCTCGGTCACATTGGGGCCGTCAGATATCTCGCTCTCTTTGCGGCTGCAAATCTGTTGCTCTTTTCACAGCCATCACATCTTTCACTTTTATTGCGGCCGGAAATCTTTCGCTTGTTTTGTGGCCGGCAAATCTCTTAGTCGCACCTCGGCCGATGACTTCATCCCTCTTTTCGCGAGCGTTAGACCTCTTGGTCGTATTGCGGCCAGAAAATCGCTCACTCATTTTGGGACCAAAACATTTTTCGGTCGTCTCGTGGTAGACAAATTTTTTGCTCTTTTCGTGGCCGTCACATCTCTCGGTTGCATTGCGATAAGAAAATCGCTCGATCTTTTCACGGACGGAATATCCATCATTTTTACCATGGCCGGCAAGATTTTCGGTCTCGTTGCAATCGGAAATCTTTCGCTTGTTTTACGGCCGGCAAATCTCTTGGTCGCATCGCGGCCGATGAGAACCTTACTCATTTCGCGGCCATTAGACCTTGGTCATATTGCGGCCGGAAAGTCGCTCACTCGTTTTAGGAATGAAACATTTTTCGGTCGATTCGCAGCAGACGAGTTCCTTTTTTTTTGTGGCCGTTACATCTCCCGGTTGTATTGCGACAAGAAAATCGCTATTTTTTTCAAAGCCAGAGATATTTTAATTTACAACACGGCTGGCAAATCTTTTGGAGTTATTGCGGCCGGAAATCTTTGTTTTTCGGTTGTCCGATTGTTTCTTGATCGTATTATGTCGCTTACTCTTTTCATAGCCGTTACATGATTCGGTCGTATTGCGGCCGGCAAATCTCTCTGTCGCATCGTGGCTGTCAAATCTCGGTCGTTTATACCACGGCCGGAGAATCTATTGGTCACAATGCGGCCGGAAAATCGGTCATTCTTTCCGCAGCCGGAAATTTCGGTCGCATTACGGCAGACAAATCTATTGGTCTTATCGCGGTCATCTTGCCATCTTTTGGCGATCTTTCCCTTGCATTGTAGCCGTCTAAATGTATTTATTTACAAATATCGCTCTCAATATTCGTTATAGGAGGCAATGGTCATGTTTCCTATGGTCGGGAATTTTTTTTTTAAATTGTCAGGAAAAGTCGGGAATTTCATATATGAAATTTGGTAGCCACCCTGTAATCCGATATCAACTATCAACCTGTCGTATTAAACTCAATCGATGTACTGTTCCAACAACCGTCAGTAGTGAAGAAACATCGATAGGCCTAAGGGTCATTCCATGTGAAATCAACCAATATAACATTAATTTTGGACCTTGATGTCTCAGATTTTTATAATTTTTTGTACATTTGTAGCACCTACCACAAATATCAAAAATAAAAATTTTTGGATTTTTATAGCTAACTTAGTAGTTTTTTAGTTATTTAAGTCTTAAGGTCAAAGATGTGTAAAAATCCAAATTTTTACATTGTTCTTGTATCTTTAATTGTTAATATCTTGAGACCCAATTGACATAGAACATTCAAATTTGTGCCATTGTATTCAGTTTTAAAAGACTTTTAATTTGATATATAACATGTAAGTATTTGATTAATTTAGATTTTTTCCAAAATCGGGAAAAAACGTTTTTTGAAAAATATCAAAAAGGCTCCCTTCGATTTTTTTTCTAGAGAAAGTATATTGTTTGCATACTATTATACTAGGTCCATGCCAAGTTTCATCATGGGACGAGAATTTTATCATATTTAAACAAATGTAACGAGCCTAATTTGCACGGGGTAAGAATTGGCTCATTAGGCCTAGTCATGGGACCAGTAGGCCTAGGTCTACCTGGCCTATGTTTAACCTATGATGGGAGTGTTGACGTTATAAATAAACACTACAATTTCCCTAATTTCATATTTGAATATCCCTTTGAGTGATTATGTAACTCACGGCGTTGGGGTGGATGGTTATAACCCTAATTATCACCATCGGAAGGCTAACCTAGTCGGTCCCATAACTACCGACTCCGATCGCCGATTTTGATGTGGAAAGCAAAGTGTTGAGGCGTATAACGGCGACTATAATCTAATATAAACACTTAGTTGGACACGTAATTAGATCACTTCTTCCAATAAACACGATATTGCGAGTGGAAATGTTGTTGTGTGTAAACAACGTACGTAACCTCGAAAGACATCGTCACGACTGCGTTATGCAGACGATGACAGAGCCTGCGCTGCTTCTTCTTCTGCTCGCCGAGCGCGCCAATCTGTTTTTCTGGCGGATGCTCAGAAAAAAGGCCCCCCGGAAGTTTTTTTTTTCGATCCTGTAACCAGCTTCACGGTGACAGCTGGTGGGTTTTCCCAGCGGAAAGTGAGCTCCACGAGGTCCTGATAAGAGCTTCACTCTGGTCGGTGCTACGTTAGTGTTCGGATTGATAGTCGTTTCGTGCGTCGCTTCCCCGTTCACTACTTCAACCACCTTCGAGAGCTGACTTCGTAAAGGTACGACAGCGTTCTGTTCTCAAAGGTTTTCGATTTTATTTTAAACTCCAGTTTTCAGACTTTGCGTTGAAACTGTCGCAGGATAGGGTTCCGAAACCTATCCTGCTCGTCTCTCGGCTGTAACCAAGACTGGTTAAATTAATCCTCTTGGTGCCAATTATTATTTAGTGTGCTGTTAATAGTATTTTCCAAATTCCGTATAACCAAGCTAGAGTATTTGGTGATTTGCATAATTGGTTTAATTCCTAGATTTTCCTGCTGTTGTAACAGGCTTAGTCTTGTCAAAACCTTTTGTGTTACAGGAGTGTAAGGTCTGTCCTACTCCCGTAATTACTGGTCACTAGTGAAATAGTTTAAATGTTGTTTCTTGATTAGGGTAAACATTAACTATGGGTAACTAGTGTTAACTCTGAACATCTCGCAGAGCTAGGGAAAACAGCAGAGGGCATTTTACTTAGAAGGTGTTTCCAGATTTAGTCTGTCCTAAGTTGAATGTCATCTAGGTTGCATATAACTGAGCTCTCATATTTGAATATCCGGTAACTACTGTGATTTCGATCCTCGACCCCTGGAATTATCCCAGCGACCAAGCTGAGCGATTCCAAGGCCTCTGACAACCCGTGACGTGATTTCCTGCGGTTCGGTGTACCAGTGTAACCAATCATCTTTTCTCTCACCAGGAAATATCCGTCACACAAAAATATTACTTTATAGACCATTCAAGGATGAAATCTTAATACCTGAAGACCTTTTTTAAATTTGCAGTCAATAACATATCTAGGCTAACATAGATTTTGAATATTGTAAAGTTGAAGACTATGAAGAAACAGAAAGAAAATTTATGACCAGATTCACTGAAGCAAAAGCAATTGTAGGCACACAGAAAATTGATACGTACATCCCTATTTCTGAAAATAAGCTCATTATGAAACCTTTCTCATCAAGTGACGACTCAAAAATCAGAAATTGTAACCACTTTTGACTATATCACACCAACTGATCTGAAAGAAATTAGGCCTACCGCAGGGTTTGTTACAGTTGAATATGACAAGGCTTGTGGTTAGCCTGCATTCTTGAAAAGATAGGGGATGAATTCAAAGTAAGTTTCCTACATCCAAAAGGACCTGCCAGTTCATTTTCTTACCCCAAACCAAGTGATATTTTGGTAGTTCCAGGTAATATGTTTTTACAAAAGGTTGAACCAACTACTACAACTGGAAGAGTATATATCTTAAGTCAGTTGGAATCAAGCCTCTCATCTCTTGCTCTGTAAAGGCATGTAACAATTCAATAACTAGTTTCCCGAGGACAGTGACTGGCATTTCATGTATAAATTTAGTGTGGACATTACTTAGTACGCTATACGTTAATAAATAAATTCCCCCGTTGCAGCAGACCTGCATACTCAGCGAATTTAAAGTGCAAAACAACATACTTCAATCCAACATAGCGAGATTTGACATGTTTTTGTAAGCTCCATAAGAATAACATAGGGAATGAGTATGCAGGTTTGCTGCTACAGGTATGTTCAAACTGGTTGGTTTTAATTCAATATTTAGTAGATCTGAACTAGAAGAAGCCATTTACGAAATTTTATCAAGATATGGTGAGAAATAAGCGAAATATAGAATTTTACTTATTTCCCATAAGGTTAACATTGAGACAATATACTGTGTTTACCACTTTCAATATCTCGGTAACCAATGGACATAGAGCAGTAATTCAAAATACTAAATTGTTTGTTTTTTTTGAGCTGAATTCAATGGTGCCAACAAAAATTTGATAAATTTTATTTTTCTATGTCAGCGGTTCTCAAACTATTTCACCTTGCGGACCCCTAAGCCAATGTATTTTCATGAATTGTACCCCTAGGCCCTAGGTCATATTTAATACTCAATACTTGTGTATTAGCATATCTATATTGTTTATTATAGCTCAGGGTAAATGAACTAATACTTAGTACTTTGTGAACAATTAAGTTCATTAGTAAGTTATGACTATATTTTTAATACATTTGTAATGAAATAAAAAAAGGCAATGGAAATTTTTACAAAAAGCTTAAAAAATTTATGAATTAGAAAAATACTAGTTTTGCTAAAACTATATTTAAAAACAAAACACTTTTATTGATTATAAGAACTGGAATTTAAAAAAGTTAAGAGTCTTAGTGTGAGCCATGGAGCTTGCTTTGATGAAGTTATAGCTTTTTTTTAAGTTGGGCTCAAAAGAAGATAAATAAATCCTCAAATCTGGGGCTGCATCGAGTTAGTTCCTATATTTATTTTTAATATACGCATATGAGGAAAATGCTCGCTCTACGAGCTCCGTACGAGCTCCGAGCTCAAAGTTCTGCTCCGTGAAAAAGGGAGCAGAACTTTGATTGCTAAATTGGACAAAAATTTACATAAGGGGTGCCATCTTAGAGGAGAGATAGGAGCAATATCGCCGAATTTCCAAAGTTGTTGCCAGTGAGTTGAGTGGCTGAGTCTCTGGGCAGACTAATTGTTATGAAATAGGCCTAACGTTGATCTTATAAACGTCTTTGACTTTTAAAATATTTCAAACTGTTAACAGTTGGAAATATTTTGACTGTTATGGTAAATTTGTTATAGTTATTTCAAAGTAATTTTATAAAATTAGGCCACAATTTTCGTGTCCACCATTATTGATTTATCTCTCGCGAACCCCCGTACACCCTTCCACGAACCCCAGTTTGAGAACCGCTGTTCTATGTGAAAAATTAAAAAAACCCATTTTTGGGGGGGTTTTTCCCCCTTTACCCCCCCTTCCGTTGGTCCGATTGGGCTGGTTCACGAACTCGTCCAAGTGATTACCACTTTACACGTCTGTACCAAATTTCATTAAGATTGGACCATATTTACGGCCGCTATCGTGTTAACAGACATATATATAGATATATATATATAAAAATTCGAACGAATGGTGTTTTTTGCTTCTGGGGACCCCAAAATGAAAAGTTAACATGGTCTCGGACTTAGGTCTTACCATGAGTACTACCGTAATAGCTTATTCCTTTAAGGAAATTCGCTAAAACTCCATGAAATTAATCTGTATGTATATTTTTGAATGAATATAAACAAATTTATTTATACAGTAGACCCCCTTTTAACCGACCTCGTTTTAACCGACGATCGGATTATCCGCCCTTGTTGGTCAAATATTAAAGATCATTTCAACCGACCCTTTTTTTAGAACAGTTTGGTTTAAGCGCCCTTTTCTAGGAATTGCAGCATTTCTGTTTCCAAACTCAGCGATAGAAAGGTTACGCTCGTCTATACAGTTTGTTGCGGGTTAAAATATTTTGAATATTTATATTTGTTTGGACCGTGTTTTGGAGTTATTTATAAGATTTCTACATAACTATTTAGGAAAATAGGCTGAAAATTGTAGTTTATTTTCTAAATAATCCATGAACGGCTTTAGAATAATGTTAATAGAACCCTAAATCAATAGTGCTTTTATTTTTAATCGTTTAGAGGATTACCCGTTTTATCCGACCTTTTAGCGAATTTCCCCTACAGGGAAGAAGCTATTACCGTAGGTCTCATGGTAAGACCTAAGCCCCAGACCATGATAACTTTTCTTTTTAGGGCCCCCAGAAGCAAAAAACACCATTCGTTCGAAATTTTATATATATATATATCTATATATATATATTTGTCTGTGAGCACGATAGCGGCCGTAAAAATGGTCCGATCTTAATGAAATTTGGTACAGACAGTTAAAGTGGTAATCCCTCGGACGAGTTCGTAAACCAGCCCGATTGGACTACCGGAAGGGGGGGTAAAGGGGGATAAATCCCCCCAAAAATGGGTATTTGAGTTTTTTACATAGAAAAATAAAATCTACCGAATTTTTGTTGGCACCATTGAATTCAGCTCAAAAAAACAAACAATTTAGTAATTTGAATCACTGCTCTATGTCCATTGGTTACCGAGATATTGAAAGTGGTAAACACAGTACGTTGTCCCAATGTTAACCTTAGGGGAAATAAGTAAAATTCTATATCTCGGTTATTTCTCAACATATATAGATAAAACTTGGTAAATAGCTTCTTCTAGTTCAGATCTACTAAATAATGAATTGAAACCACCCAGTTTTAATATACCTGTAGCAGCAAACCTTCATACTCATTCCCTATGTTATTCTTATGGAGCTCACAAAAACATGTCAAATCTCGCTATGTTGGATTGAAATATGTTGTTTTGGATTTGAAATTCGCTGAGTTTGCAGGTCTGCTGCAACGGGGGTATTAAGTTATCCGACCGAGGCCCAGTCCCGTTAGGTTCGGTTAAGAGGGTGTCTACTGTAATCAGTTTCTTTAAGAAATATAATTAGGAGAAGAAAATGAAGAGAATGTTTGTCTCACAAATAAAAATTCAAGGTAAAATAATTAGCAACTTACCGTACTGGGCCTAATATTTTTTTACAGGGCCTAGTTGAGACTTCTGACATCTTATTTGCACTACGTATGGATTTTAGTTAAATATTTATCATAAGCTTATCATTTGTCTTTGCTTCATTATTATCAGCTTCATTGTTGCAAAACAGGGTATTATTACTAAAAATGATTTTTTTTTAGCGAATTTCCCCTATAGGGAAGAAGCTGTTACCGTAGTACTCATGGTAAGACCTAAGCCCAAGACCATGATAACTTTTCGTTTTGGGGCCCCCAGAAGCAAAAAACACTATTCGTTCATTTTCATAAATATATATATATATATATATCTGTGTGTCTTTAAGCACGATAACTCACGTAAAAATCATCCAATCTCAATGAAATTTGGCATGGATGTGTAAAGTAGTAATTATTCTGACGAGTTCGTAATCCAGCCCAATTGGACTATCGGAAGGGGGGGTAAAGGGGGTAAAACCCCCCCAAAAATGGGTTTTTTGAGTTTTTTACATAAAAAAATAAAAATAATCCAATTTTTGTTGGCACCATTGAATTCAGCTCAAAAACCGAAACAATTTAGTATTTTGAATCACTACTCTATGTCCATTAGTTACCGAGATATTGAAAGTGGTAAATACAGTACGTTGTCCCAATGTTAACCTTATGGGAAATAAATAAAATTCTTTATCTCGCTTATTTCTCAACATATCCTGATAAAACTTGGTAAATAGCTTCTCCTAGTTCAGACCTACTAAATATTGAAATAAAACCATCCAGTTTTAATATACCCGTAGCAGCAAACCTGCATACTCATTCCCCAAGTTATTCTTATGGAGCTTACAAAAACATATGAAATCTCGCTATATTGGATTGAAATATGTTGTTTTGCACTGGAAATTCGATGAGTATGCAGGTTTGCTGCAACGGGGGTATTTTTAATATGATCACATTCTCGTCCCAGGATGAAACTTGGCATGAACCTAGTATAATAGTGTGCAAACAATATACTTTCTTTAGGAAAAAATCAAAGGGAGCCTTTTTGATATTTTTCAAAAAACATTTTTTTTTGATTTTGGAAAAAATCTAAATTACTCAAATTCTTACATGTTATATAGCAAATTAAAGGGCTTTTAAAACTGAATACAATGAAACAAATTTGAATGTTCTATGTCAATTGGGTTAAAAGTTATAAAATTAAAGATACGAAAACAAGGCAAAAATTTGGATTTTTACACATTGTTGACCTTATATCACTAAAAAATTAACGACTATAAAAATCCAAAATTTTGTATTTTTGATACTTGTGGTAGGTGCTACAAGTATACAAAAAATTATAAAAATCTGGGACATCAAGGTCCAAAATTAATGTTATATTGGTGATTTGATATGGAATGACCCCTAACAGACAATAACCGAAACCATTGCCAATTATATTATTCAAGTGTCGCACAAACAATAAAACATATAAAACTCAGAAAACTAAGTTAAACATAGTGAAGCTAACCAATAACTAAATTAGGCCTAGGCCTAAAACGTTACTATATCATTAATATTATTAACTAAGTAAACAATTAAATGGTTTAAATACTTTACCTGCTTTTAGGTTATCCTTCAATTGCTCTTGCTAGAGCAATTGAAGGATTACTTAAAAGCAGGCATTTAACCCTTTGGGCCCCAAGCGCCGATATTTTGGCATGTCAGGAAATTTAGGGGTTGAAAATTTTAGTACCCAATTGCCCCCCTACGGGAAAATGGGTAGGCCTACTATTATTTGTTTTTGTGATTATGACAAAGTACTAATTTTTAAGTGAAACCCCTAGGCCTAATTCGTTTTTAGAAATTCGTTTTTTAGGCTACTTTCCCAAGTGTAATTCAGCCATGTATGGATTGGCTAACCTGGAAAATAAGATAGCCTATTGAATAATTCCGGATCTAGATGGTATGGACTACTGAGTTTATTTTTATTTGTTTAGTTTTTATTTAGCCTATGAAAAAAGAAGTTTTTATTTTATTGACTTAGTATTAAGGAGGCCTTCCCTACAGTAAGCTAATTTATAAAAAGGATTGAAGTGTTTTTATTAATTTACCAGTGTTTGATTGTTCGAGGCAAACAGGTTTTCACAACATTTTTTCAAAGTTTTAACCTCTTGTAATTTTTTTTGTAAAAGTTAGAAAAATCTAACTTGTATTATGTTAAAGTACCTCTTATAAACTACCTTAAATACAATTTTTTCCATCCTATGTCATAAGGATTAATTATTATTAATTATCTTAAAAAAAACCGTAAAGTTTTCCAAAATTTAGTTTAACATTCTTTAAATTGTCAAAAAAATATTTGTTCAACAAAACTTGTCTTAAAATGTTCCTTTGTGTTTTCTTAATAACACTACATATTATGTATGGGCCATTTCCCTACTATTTTATGTATGGGCTTTCTTATGTCTTACAGGTGTAGTCCCCAATTCACCCCTTAGAAGCAATTGGGTATGAAAAATATTTTTATTAAATAGAACCAAAAAATTTAAAGGTCTTAAAGTTGGTGAAAAGATGTCTATTAGAAGCCTTGATATGAAGGCATAAAAACTAGAGAGATATTCTATTTGGTTTAGCCTATGTAGTACATTTTCTAAAACCTAATACCCAATCCCCCCTTCTACCCTAGTCAGGGCCGTACTCAGACCGGTTTTTCCGGGACAATTTTACCGGGGCCCGGGGCCAAAGGGGGGGGGCCCGGGGCGGGTCCAAGGGGGGACCGGGGGGGTTAGGGGGTAAAGTCCCCCGGCGTAATGTATAGAGGGTAGGGAACAAGTAAAAAGGGCCTGAAACGACAACAAAGGGGCCAAAAACGACACGTGCGAGTAAAAAAAAGGTCACCACTTTTGACGAGCCGGAAATCAGCTACGGCTTTGAGTGGAACGGGTGCAGCACCAGGACATGAGGCGCCCGGCCTAATATCTTTACCGGGGCCTGCCAAAGCTGGGTACAGCCCTGACCCTAGTACCTGCTTTTATATTAAAAACACTCTGATAGGCTGTGGCATCAGTGTCGCTTCAGCTGTTTCGTCTGTCGGCAGCTGTCTGTTGCTGTGCAAACAATCGCTTTTCAAAATAGGGAGAATTAATCGTAATTAGTTATTTTAATTTCCCTGAAATAAGGTTCGTATTTGACAAGTGTTTATAAAACCTGTTTTATTTCTAATAATTTTTCTTACAAAAAATGGTTTCCTAAAATTTTGCTAACTCATTATTTACATTAAATCAGAACTAATAAAAAGATTATTAACATATGTTATTAGACACATGATATATTGTACAGTAGCCAGCAAAAGCAGTCTTTTAAATAATTCCCAACACACTCCCCACCTAAATTGTTTTGCTCTCCCTAAATTTTGCGAAACAATTTACCAATACATATTTATTATTAAACGAGAATCACACATTCCTGTTTTCTGTCCACGTCACTTAAAACACGGTATTGCTCATCCTCAATTGTCCTCAAAACCGCTCTTCAACCTATGTGATTTATCGCTCCCCACCATGGAATAAACGGAGCTTTGAACTTAAACTTTCCTCGTTGCATATTACAACTCTCCTCTTCATTTTTGTGTCGATTCAAATCATTGAACACATTGTCTAGCTTAACAAAATTCTGGACATCATATGAATGCGTGGTTTGTGGTTCACCTTTTCTTAATGCAGAACGTTTCAACAACTTGTTTCTCTTAGTGTACTCTTCTTTCTCGATCTTCACAACAGATTTATGTTTTTTGGTGGTAGAGATCAGCTTTGTTTTAGTGGATTCGTTGTTCTCTAGTGTAAGCTGGCATTTATTTCGAGGAAGTTTTCCACAATATCTAACTATCTTATGTTTATTATTTATTCCAAATGCCTCAGCACTTTTTTCACTGTGACTTTGTTTCATACCAGTGTTTTTACTTCCTTGACGAAGTTCACGATTGGTAAGTGTCAACAGCATGGAAGTCTTTGATTTATTTTCATTGCCTGTGTCAGATTCACCAACTAGTGTCCATCCTAGTTTTGTCTTCATAGCAGCCAGTTCATTGCTTATTTTGACATACTCAGATGTAATCAACTTAGGCCAGCTGTCAGCTCCTAGAAGTATCTGAATATCAGTTACTTGTTCTGCGGATTCACTAAATTCTGATAAAATGACCCCTTTTGTTCTTCAATAATTTGTATATTTCCATATCAGTTACTTTAGGTATGAACCCACAAATACGAGTTGTGTCCAACACTTTGAACTCTTCTTCAAACCCATTAGTTGAGGACTTAGGCCGGATTTCACCAAACTCACGCTAACGATGGTTTTAATAAACCTCGGTTAAAACTGACTGATGATTTAAACAACAGTTAGGGAAATATGATTTTAAACAACAGTTAGGGAAATATGATTTCATCAACGAAAAACCATCAAAACTAACGCTAGTTTTTTAAACTAGAGTTTAGAGTGAATCGAGGTGGCAGTGAACTGTCAATACTGTCATGACACTGGTCTGACATGTGAGCCCAACGACCCTTGTCGTTGTGTGAGCCATTAAACATAACCTAGAAAATAGTTCAGTCATCCAGTGTTTAGGAAGGAGAAGAAGAGAAATATTATTGTCGGATCAGTTGATCAGTGTAGTAGTCTTGTATAAAATAGTGTAATAGTTTATAGCTTTGTAATTTTCGTTTGGTAATAGTTAACTGTGATGAATATAAATAATATGAATAAATATCGAGTGATGAAATCAATTTAGTCTAAATTATTGAAATCGTCAACCCTTTCCCTTATCCACCTAGGTCGGCGAACGACATGCTCATCATTACTGTCACTCTCGAATGCCAATTCGTATGCTCTTCTTCTAGCATTTGGCCTTTCCATTATCTTAAAACTTAAAAATTCGAATCTAATTCAATAATAAAATAATCTAAACTACTTAAAACCACTAATATCTCATATTTAAATCAAGATACAGCAGACGACTTTCGACTCAACAGTAGTCAAAAGAAAATGCTGCCAGATAACGGAAGATTAAAAAAGTTAACCAGTCAACGTTGGGCAGTTAGTTCTCTAACGACGAGTTAGTCTAAACTAGCTCTAACGGCAAGTGGTGAAATCCGATTTCCTCAGTTACGTGCTAACTGCAGTTAAAGATTGGTTTAACGACGGTTTTAGTTTTTGGTGAAATCGGGCCTTAAGTTTAACAGAGTAAATTCCATGGGATCTTAAACTCGTTTTTTTGTCCTCCAAAAAGCTCTTGACTCGTCACGGTTTTACCTAGTCTTTTCAGTTTTAAATCAGTTGTACATGATTTCAAAATATAACTTTTTTGTCTTCCAGGGTCAATCAGCGTGCGTACTGAGTGTTCCTGGTTTCCCACGACAAGTTTCACAACAAGAGTTAGTAAACCACGGGCGTCTTACTTATGCTTGAAAGCAATGCCTGGCTTGGATTATCCTCAGTTGTAGGTTTCTTTTCTACGGACATTTAAGTGGTATTAAAGGAACGAGTGTTTTTGTTATGTGGTTCTTCGCACATAATCGGATAATGCTTTCGTAAACATACTGCGCATTTTATTAAAGCCTTACAGGAGTTGCTCATATGTCGGCATTTTAAGCATTTAAAACACGCTCCTTTTTTCTTCAAAATTTCTTTCCTTTGTTGGAGTCTCATATCCAGAGCTTTCACACAGTCTCGTGATCTATGATTTTTTTCGCAAAATACACATGTAAGGGAATCTGAAACATGTGTCGTCGTCAAAAGAGCTGCTGCTGAAGGCTGTTTATCGAAAGGTTTTTGTTTTTTATTTTGCTCACAACCTTTATTTGTTTTGTTGATAGATCCATCGGAATCTTGGTAGGAATTTGGGCGGTACTTCACATTCTGTTTGTAACTGGAGACACCAAACCCTTCCAATGCTAACGATACCTTCTGCACTCCCTCAACTTCGTTCTTCAGAGAGATTAACAGATTTTTTAAAACTTCTTGTGACGAATTTTCATGACTGTTCGAATTGTAATTCGTAGTTCGCTGCCAGAGTTTCAGAATGTCTTCCGGCAGACTAGTTGTCACCATTGGGAACAGCAGGGAGGCACAGTGTTAAGGCACCAAGTGTGTTAAGATTTCTTAAGTGAGACTGTATCTTATCATACAAAACTGACAAAGGTGGCTTCACTGTACTCGTGACGTTGTGAATTGTCAAAGACAACATCTGCCTCATGTAGTATTCTTTTAGAAGATCGTGCCTTCCAAATCGGCTTATCAATGCTTGAACGACTTCCTCATACATTTCAGGCATTGCAGGATAGCTTTTGACTAATTCACGTGCAGGTGATCCAATCAAAGTTGCCATTATGAGATACTGGATCTTATTGGCTGGGTCGATATTCTGGTCTTCATGGATTTTCTTGAATTGAGACCAAAACGGAAGTCGTTCACCAAGATCCCCGTTAAATTCTTTCAATTTCAAGTAAGGGAACTTGTATGGGCGACTCGTCTTACATGACCCTGATCCAGAACAAGCACTTCTTTCAGTTGATTCACTTCTTGCCTCTTGACTCATTTTTTCATTATTTCTTATTTGATCTACTTTCTTGCAAATAGTGTGATACTGTATTGAATATTTGCTCTATCCTTGAAGCTCTTCATCTATTTCTTCATCTCTCGTCTCTTCATCTTCTAGCAGTTCATCATATATCGATGAATCCAATTCATAGAGAGACAAAAAATGTGTTTTTATGACTTCAAGTTGTGCAGATACTTGAATCAGATCGACTGTATCTTCTTTTAAGTGATCTTTTACTTTCTTCAATGCCAAAGTAAAGGCTCTTCTTATAGCAGTTCTAGATCTCTTCAGTTTTGATATTTCTGACATATCAAATCCTTGAGTTAATTCAAAACAAAATTCAAAACAATCTTTAAAATTTCAACAAAACAGGGTCGGTAAACTTGTCATCAAAAGTCCTGCAGTTGGTCGCCATATTTTCAAAATAGGGAGAATTAATCGTAGTTAGTTCTTTTAATTTCCCTGAAATAAGGTTTGTATTTGACAAGTGTTTATAAGACCTCTTTTATTTCTAATAATTTTTCTTACAAAAAATGGTTTCCTAAAATTTTGCTAACTCATTATTTACATTAAATCAGAACTAATAAACAAATTATTATCATATACTATTTGACACATGATATCTTGTACAGTAGCCAGCAAAATCAAAGTCTTTTAAATAATTCCCAACAATCGCTTTGTTTGTTTATTATTGTTTTGTGAATGTAGTGGTTATGTTTACTATTGATATGTGACATTTTCTTGACTCTTAGTTTGAGTTCAGTTGAGATTCATCATTTTTTGAGTGATTTCACCAGAGAATCATAATGATAATCAACCGTGAACTAAGTTGCACCTGTACAGAAGTATCTTGAGTGCATGTTTTCTATGACACTTGCATGGACATTGAACCTATTTTCATAAAAACTTTCTACAAATATTAACATTCTCCTTCTTATTAGTTCTATCGCTTATATTTATTTCATGTTCATTGTTTTTATTTGCTTTGAAAATGAGTAAAAAAAGAACTAGGACAGAATCTCCAGTCAGTGAAAACACATTGTGGAATAATGTTGAGGAGGCTGGCTTGAATGTGATTTCTGATGATAATAGTGGACATTCTGATGACAGTAATGAAATTATGAGTAGTAGTTCTGATTCTGAATCATCCTCAGATGTCGTTGACGATACCGATGAAAACCCTACATATGAACCGAATAGTGAGAATCATGGCAGGCCTAGGTCTAGGTTGAACTTCTTGTTGGGACGAAGGCCCAACTGGTCCCCTCATATGTTTTCATCGGATGAGGATGTCGATGATGTCGTACCTCTAGATGAATTACCCAACTAACAACTTTATACAACTACAACTTATACTGCCGGGGGAGGCGCAGGGAAGGAAATCATTATTCCGGAATCACATTTATTTTTTCACATTTCTTTTATTTTCTTCTTTTTTTATTCAAATAAAATTAATTGCTAGCAGATGCATGACAATACAGATCACATAGGCAATTTTAGAAACATTACTTGTAAATCTATAAGCAGTTCTCTTGTTGGCATGTTTTTCTCAAATGGAATAGGTTTTTACGATGTATTTATTTGCATATAAGAAGTTACAATAAAAACTTTGATAGCCTAATTTCTTATTATACTTAGAGAGTTGGACGATTAATTGGGATTTGATTATGTTGGGGGAAACATGGCTCGATTCTGAAAAATGTGGGGTGCAACTGGAAGGGTATAAAATGTATAAAACAAATGGGGGTGCGAATCGTAATGACGGTGTGGTTGTGTATGTGAATGTGAGCGAATGTAGAGAGCTGGAGCTGGGCGGCGTGTTTGGCCTGATTCTCGGCATTACTTATCACAGCAGGCGATCTGACCTGCTGATAGTGTACAGGACTCATGACAGTGACCTTGACAACTTTACTGATGCGCTGCGACAATACTATGACCATACGACCAGGGTCAAGAATTATATATTGATGGATGACAAAAATGCCAACTTGATTGTGACGAATAAAAAAACAGAGCGCTACTTAGATGTACTTTTTGAAAAAGGCTTTGTGTGTGGGGTCAATGAACTCACCAGAGTTACTGCTGTCAGCTTGACGTGTTTAGATCACATTTTTGTAAATCACGTAAATACTGACGATTTGAAGACCGCTGTGATCACGACCGACGTTACTGACCATTACTGCTCTGGAAGTGCCACATAAGCGCATGTGCACACAGACAGAATATGTTACTTCATCATACACTGACAAAATTCAAATGGGAAAACTAGTTGACAGTTGTGACTGGACCCAAGTTACAAGCATTAGTGAAAAGTAAATCAAAGCTGTAATACATGTTTTTCTCTTCTTAATGAATTTAGTGAAAGCTCCCGTAAACTACAATCCAAAAAAAATCATAAATTAAAAAAATTAAAGCCGTGGATTAGTGAGGGACTGGTAAAATCAATTAGAACTCGAGATAAATTAAGTAAAAGATTAAAAACTCAACCTTTCAATTCTGATTTGAGGCGTTTTTACGTAAGTTAGAGAAATAGACTCAACGTTCTTATTCACAACACTAAAAATAATTATTACACATCTAAAATCTAAGTTCACCAAATAACCCCAAGATTCTTTGGAGCACTGTAAATGAAATTTCCGGTAGAATTACAAAAAAAGACACTTTTCCTCTAGAACAATATACTTCAAATAAAAACATGCAGGAAGGTGACTTAAGGCGGCAGGTGGCCGACGAATTCAATGAATATTTTTCCCAAGTTGGCAGCAACTTGGCCTCTAAAATAAATTCGGCCGGTCCACCTGTCGTCAACGATGCAGACTATACGATTGACAATAACTTGACTTTTCACACCATCACTAAAGACCAGTTACTGCACTAAGTCTCGGGCCTCCGCGGCGGCTCAGCCCCCGGCTGCGACGGCATATCGGCCGACTTTTTAAAGCAACACTTCCAATCATTGTGTGGACCGCTGCTTCATATCATAAATGCCAGTATCGTGTCCGGCGTGTTCCCCGACGCCTTCAAGGTTGCCAAAGTTATTCCACTTTACAAATCAAATGACATCACAGCAAAATCAAATTTTCACAATTTTTGCTTAGTATTTTTTCAAAGGTTTTAGAAAAAGTGATTAAAGACCAATTGTCTAACTATCTGGAAATGAACAGAATAATAACCGATAAGCAGTTTGGGTCCAGGAAATCAAAAAATGTTTCGGACGCGCTTTTCAAAATTACCACAGATATAAATTCAGCACTTGACAGAAATAAACGTTGCCAAATATTATTTTTAGATTTAGCCAAGGCATTCGATACGATAGACAGAAGTTGCTTGAAAAACTAAATTTAATAGGAGTCAGAGGTATGGCATACAATTGGTTCAGGAGTTATTTTGAGAGTAGGAGGCAAGTGACATCAATTAATGGGGTCATTAGTGAAACAAAAAATATAGATTACGGGGTTGTTCAAGGTTCGACATTAGGTCCTTTATTGTTCTTAATATACATAAACAATCTGGCCAAAATAAATATTTCAGGTGAATTGTATCTCTTTGCTGGCGATACAGCAATTTTACATGAAGGTGACAACTGGGATTCAGTTTTTCATTCAGCAGTGAGAGATCTTTCAGCAATTAAGTCTTGGTTTGATCAAAATTTATTAACTCTTAACATTTCAAAAACCAAATGTATGCCAATAGCTCTGAGAGATAGGTCCGATACAAGAATATCTAGTCTCAAACTACATGTTTGTGGAAACACCGGTTCATTAAATTGTGGGTGCGAATCTATTGAAAGGGTTCATACATACAAATACCTGGGTGTCATGATGGACAGTAGAATGTCATAGAACGCGCATGTCAAATTTATTAATAACAAACTCAGGAAATTAATTTATGTTTTCCACCAACTCAGTTACATTTCAACATTAAAAGAAATCAAAACAATTTACTTTGCATAAGCACAGTCTATTTTAGAGGGAGGGATATTGGCTTGGGGTGGGGCATACAAAACAACAATTAAACCTTTATTAATAATAACACAAAAATCCATCCTCAAGACAGCATTGAGAAGGTGTCGGCGGTACCCGACGGACACTCTGTTGGATGAAGTCAAAGTTCTAGACGTAAGACAACTCTTTATTCGAGCAGTCATTTGTAACTTTTATAAAAATTCTAATAGTATTTTTCAAACTTCAAATCATGATTATCTCACCAAAAGCAAAGGAAGTGCAGGAATTAAAATGCCAAAATTGACTAACACGTTTTCAACAACAAATTCATTTTATATTTCTCACGTTCTGTATAAAAATCTTCCAAACTCATTAAAAAACATGGATTTATCTTTTTCAGTCTTCAAGGTAAAAATCAATAATTGGCTACTACACTCGATTGGAAGAGAAAATGCAGATAGTTTAATCACTTCTGTTTACAGACGCTAACAAACCGATATGCTGTGAATGCTTGAATTTGTGAGTGAATGGGATGTACTGGTGCTAGTTTGTGGGTATGTAAGGTGTGGGTGGGTGTGTGTGTGTGTGTGTGTGTGTGTGTGTGTGTGTGCGTGCGTGTGTGTGTGTGTGTGTGTGTGTGTGTGTGTGTGTGTGTGCGCGTGTGTGCGCGTGTGTGCGTGTGCGCGAGTGAGCGTGAGCGTAATATGTGGATGTGAGTAGGATCCGTTTGTCCACTGGCGGGAGGGGGGGTGGGGGGGTCCATGCATGCCTTTGTCCGTCTGTCTGTCCTTATAAGTTGCACGTAAATAAATAGAACAAAATTGCACGTAAATAAATAGAACAGAGAGAACTGTTTATTACACGGTTGTCAAAGCATAGTAGCTTCATAAAAAACATTTTTGTCATCTTTATTTGAGATTTGATTTCCATTTCTTTTTAGTTTTTTTTCTTAATTTCTCAGCTCAAGTAGTTATAAATAAAAACAGCATGATAGCGACTCTCACTCACGCACGGGCAATAAGCCTATGTAAGAGAAATTTCATACTTAGAATAGCCTAAATTAATTAATGATTTGTAAATATTTAATTTGTAAAGAATATATGCTAAGATTGTTTCTTTTATTGTAAATAATTATTGAAATAAAGCTGGTTTTGATTTGATTTGATTTGACCCCTAGAAAATGTAGGCCTAAATCCTCCTGAAGAGGCAACTGCGACCGAACTGACCCACGACCTTCGTTTATTGATACAATCCCTCTCCCATCTGCGAGAGGAGGTGTCCAACAAAGCCAAAGAGGCAGAATAAGTAGGCCTAGAGGTAGGGGAAGAGGCTCTAGGCCTATAAATATGCCAGGTACCAGTGGTGGTCAGAATCCGACAAATAACACGCACAGGCCTCCTGAACCTGACTCCAGTGACTGGGATGAGGTTGACTATGAAAATGATCCAGGATTTGAACATCCTTTCACGTTCAACGAAGTCCCTGGTCTTAGACATTGCTTACCTCAAAATTTGAAGCCTGTTGATTATTTTTTTCTTTTTTTACTCAAAATTTGCTTACGACATTTGTTGTCGAAACCAACAGGTATGCTACCAATCACCTGAACTCAATTGACCAACCATTGTCACCTCAAAGCACACTAAGGACTTGGGTAAACTTATCTGTTGAAGAATTGAAAGGTTTCCTCGCAGTCATTTTTAGTATGGGCATAATTCGTAAGCCTTCAATCAGGAGCTATTGGAGCCAGTCATTGTCACTGTCAACCCCTTGGTTTTCAAAAATGTTCACTCGGACCAGTTTTGAACTGATAAAATTTTTGCATTTAGTGGATCCTAGTAAGCTTGTGAAACGTGGGGAACCAAGTTCCATTACACACCCTCCCAAAAACTCTGTTGACGAATCCTTAGTAGGAACTAAAAAGCGAATCGCTCTAACTCAGTATCTTCCTAAGAAAAAACACCATAGGCTAGGTGGGGCATAAAACTTTGGGTACTTTGCGATGCTGTTACTCATTATTGTATGTCAATGTCATGCTACAAGGGTAAACAATTCAGAGACACAGAAAGTACTGAACATGGTCTTGGATTTTCTATAGTAAAAAAACTACTAGAAATCGCTAACTGTTTGAACAAAGGCTTCCACTTATTCTTAGATAATTTTTTCACCACTCTTAGACTAGCAAGATTTTTATATTCAAAATTCACTTGGTTGACAGAAACAGTGCAAATAGATAGGCAAGGTGTGCCTAAACCTTTACGTGGGAAGTACCAAGTTGGTCAAAAAACATACCTAAGGAAAGGACCTGCCCTATATATGGCCTTTAGAGAGAAATCAACGAACAAGTCTCAATTTATTCTGCTTTCAACCAACAGTAAGGCTGGAAATGTGATGTATACCAAACAGAGAAGTGGGAAAGTTGTTATCAAGAATAAACCGATTATTGTTCACCAATATAGTAATGGGATGGGCGGAACAGACAGAACCGACCAGATGCTTTATACCTACATGGATTAGCGTAGGTCAATGAAACCATGGAAAAAAGTGATATTTAACATCTTTTGGGCGCATGATGCTGAACTCTTATGTTTTGTATAAACTGAATACAGATGCACCCCTCAGTCGCGTTTCCTTTATATCCTCAGTCATTGATGAACTTTCTAATTCCTGGCTACAAACAAAATTAGGAGTCGTTGGAAATGGAGGTGGGGATGATGGTCCGATTGGAAAGGGGTTTGGTTTGGAAAAAATACCGGATGGCAAAGGAAAAAACTGTTCAGTTTGTAGTGGGAAGAAAAACCCAGAGGGTAAGAGGCGAAGGGCTCGGACAATGTGTTGTACGTGTAAGGCCGGGTTACATGCCGAGTGTTACAATAACCATCGGTATAAATAATCATGTATAGACCTTTTCTTTTGTAGACTATCATAAAAGATTCTTCTAATACCTTATTTTAGCCAAGTAATACACAAACACAAAATTTTAGCGTTAGATAGGTTTAAGTTTTGTACGCTACAGTGTTTTTGCCGCTATTCATAAACAGAAAAAAGATATTTCAATTCTGAAAAAATATCTCTCTGCTTTTTCAAAATTCATTATGTATACCATGAATCATCATGCATTATGTATTCATATTTTCTTCCAGTTATGTCACACTCTCATTTTTTGCATGTTCTTTATCTTTTACTTCATAAAATGTGTTTAGATGGTGATTTTTAAAAGTGAATTCTAGCACCAGTAAAATACATTTTTTTAAATAAGTTATTTGTAAAAAAACTTGTTTTTAGGTTTTTAAAAACTAATTATGTGTATTCATATTTTATTCCAAATCATCACCCTCATTCCCAGCATATTCTGTATCTTTTACACTATAATAGCTTAAGTATTTTGTTTGTGTTTTTTTTTTTATAAACTAAAACTGTGTGCTCGGCAGATTCAAAAAAATTCAGCCTAGGCCTAATAGCTAAAAACTTTCTTTCACTTTTATATAAACTAACTAGACCTAGGCCTATGTAGATTTATATTATTTTCTTCTACACTCATTGTCCCTCATTGTCTCATTGTCACACTCATTTATTGCATGTTCTGCATCTTGTGTTTTACAATAGGCGACTATGCAATGGTCCCCAATGTTGAAATAACAGAAATAGGCCAAAGCGTTATTTTTGTAAAGTGTCCACTATTTTTGTAGCCTAATTTTGTAAACAAAATTCCTTCAATCTTTTGTAAAGTAACTTGACCTATCTGGAATATATTTTCAACTTCTGTCACACCCATTTATTGCATGTTCTGCATCTTTTGTTTTACCATAGTTTGACTCTGTTTGCTATGGTTGAAATAATAGAAATAAATGTTTTTTTTATAAAATATCATAACATTTTTATTTTTTTGCACACAATTTTCAGGAGTTACTTATAATTGTATACCAAGCATTAATACAATGATATATTATAGTTATTTTATTACATATACAGTACACCTCGGAATATCCGGATTAATGTGGCGGAACACCGATCCGGATAACAAAGAATCCGGATAATCCGAGGTCGTTGCAATATCGCCTAAATAGCGATCGCGTACCTTAGCCCCTGCTAAATTAATGCTGCAGACGGCGTATCTAGGCTGTACAACATGTTAGAATACTAGCTTATTCCAAATACAATTAATTTTTCGAACTGCGCTCGATTCCTCGATGCCAGTCTCGTACCGTACTTGACCCAACACTTAGTTCGTTAGCTAATTTTTTACCCGGTTCTCCCGCGTTAAGTCTTTTGAAAGCATTCTGTTTCTGTTCTAAAGTTAAAACCACTTTTTTTCCTTTTGCAATCAATCACTTTGAAAGTCAATATCTGTTCTCTCAAAAAGTTCACAACTATAAACATAATATAGCCTAAAATAACAGGAATAAACTAACTCGCAAAACTGCCGTAATCTACGCATTTGTTTATTACTGCTAGCGCCCCAAGTAGCAAAACCAAAAAACTACATTCATGAAAATGTTGTATAATGTATTAATTAAGCAATGCGGCTCCTTTAATTAATTAGTTGTGTTTTCAAATGCATAAAATGATGTATTGTATTTGCATTTTACTTTTAGAAGGCGCATTCCAGTCTTGAAATCGCTAAAATCACGTTTTTGCCGTGATTTTAATGGGCGCACCGAAACTGTGCTCCAAAAACCAGGTAAACGCCGAATCTGGGCTCCAAGCCTCCCAAGCCTCTCAGAGGTGCACCGAAACTGGGCTCCGGCACTTCCTAGAACTCCCGCGGGTGGATCGCCAAAGGAGAGAGAAAACATTAACACAACTGAAACAGCATGCATTTATTTACATCAAAAATTTGGTGACGATTTAGATCTGGGTGAATGACATAAGGTCAATGTGGCCATTCTTCAGCTGAATAATTTTATTCTTGATAAAGTCCTGCCGCAAACATGTTTTCTTCAGACTTTTCGGCACTTCAGAATTGAACGGACTGTTTAGTCTTACGTAGGAGTCAATTTGCACTGATTTTAAGGTTTTCAAAAATATATAAATGTTGGGGTGTGGCGACGGGCAAAGTTCATTAACCGCGAATGGAAGCTCTTGCATGCGTTTGTTGTACGCAACAACTCCGCCGAGTCTGCAGCCTAAATTTGTGAAGGGAAGAGGGAACGTTGGTCGATGTAGGTCTCTGTTAAATATCCGCAAAGCTGGTCAGCTTCTGTTTTGCTGGCTCGACAGCGATGAGGTCGCAGAACACCTCCCCCACGTCTTCTGGGCTTAGGTTCGCCATACCAAAGCAATGATGCAGCCATTTACTTAACAACTATACAAAATGGGAGACCACTTCTTACTGCTTGTTATTGCGATGTAACTGCTCTCAAGTTCAACAAGTGACTGGGGGAGGCGGGGGGTTGGCAGGGGTGGCCGGGACTGTGCCCCCCTCTGGAATTCAGGTGACATTCCAGTGTCATTACGTCGCACGCACGATCAAGTACCTGCGCAAGGCTAGAAGCTCAGTTTCGGTGGGGGGATTAGTGGACCCTTTTGCGGATTAAATTTTGGAGCCCAGTTTCGGTGCACCGATTTTAATTTTTTAATATCTTGGTTGGACTGGTCCGGATAATCCGGGATCCGGATAATGTGGGGTCCGGATAATCCGACGTGTACTGTATATGGTTTGGCACCTTAAAATGCAATTTTTAAAAATACGTATATATTTTTTTATAGTTTTTTTTTAAATTAATTTTTTTTTAATTGATATGCTTTAATTTTTATATTAGTGTGTTGCCCATCTAAAGACCTAATCAATGGTGCAAAAATCATGTTAATATCTCATAAAATGAAAAAGTTACAAGCGTTTATATAAGTTACTTACAAATTAGCTAATTTTTTCCCTGTCATCCTCAATACTACTTATGCTGATTGTGCCTGTCACCACCGGAAAATTCGGAAAAAAATTCCTGGGGCTCAAAGGGTTAATTTAAACCATTTAATATTTTATGGTACAGTAGAGTGCCGATTATCCAAACTAATTGGGGACAAGGGGTGTTCGGATAACTGAATATTCGGATAATCAAACATGAAAAGACAACATTTTAAAATTATATATGTAACGTAATTCTTAATAGTAAAAAGGCTAAAAAATGATCAAACAAAAATTATTCACTTAATTTTATTATGAAATCTATCAGAATCCATTGATATCCCGGCGCAACGGGAGTTCGGTTGGCACGCAAATTTGAATTACTTGAGAATCATGTTCAAAATATGAATTATTATGGCGTTCGGTTAACCGACGGTTCGGATGATCGACATTCGGATAATCGGCGCTCTACTGTAATCCGGAGGTCACACCAATAAGAATAAGTAAACAACCTAGGCCTACCTTATTTTTTATCATCATCTGCCATCTTGTTGACATATTTTATGTTGATATACATAAGTATTTACAAAGAGTAAGAAAACAATCGATAGTAAATACATTGGATTCAGATATCAAGTTCTGTCCAAAAAACAATATTATCGAACTTCAACTAATCGGTAGGTTGTTTGATATGTTTTCTTAAAAATCAGATGTTGAATCTCTGCTATAGAAGCGAACTGCAGAGGATCAGATATGAAACTCGTACCCACTTACGTAACCTCAACAAACTTAAGGGTTCAGTGGGGAATCGGAGGTTGTCAGGTGGGGAAACCATTTAATTATCAAATAGAAAGGTATGGGGTCGATATATTGATTGAAGTCTTTACAAGTAACTTTCAGTAAACCAACATTGAATGGACTTCTAATTGTCACAATCAATTTTGCCTTGACAACATATCAAGAACTCGGTCTCTGCGGCGGTTGTAGGCGCCACTTCATCGCCGACAGACAACAACTGACATAGCTTCTGAATCAGATAGAAATTAATCAGTTTGTCTTAAAATACTGACGTAGTTACTAATACATCAATTAACGACTACTTACGATTAGGCCAATCTAAATTGATCACTTTTCATTAATTAGCCTGAGATTTTAAGCTATCGGGAAACAAATCAGTTCTTAGAAGTGTATCAAAATCTAGCGATGGTTGACAGTCAAATGTGCCATACAATGGTTTGTCCCGGTATTTTTTTTTGTCTACGCCAACGGCATTTTTACAGAAGAGAGATCCAAACCCCTTTTAAGGCGCGAAAGTGGTCGAAACCCCTCAAATTATTGTGGGCGTGCCAGGAATCGGACCCGTGACCTCATGAACTGAAGTTCAACACGCCCCTAATTATTGAGGCTTACGAATAATCAATATTAAGGTAAATCTGTGACGCATTGTCGAACACCTTCCAACTGTGCAAGGCGACTTTGAACTGAAATAATAAGCGTCTGCTTCAAGGAATTGCCAAAAAAAAGTAGGAAGGCCTAACGTGTTACATGGTCTTTAGTTTTTGGAAACGTACCCACTGTCATATAGATATCATTGAAAATCACCATAATTTAGGTGGCTGCCAATGATCGGTAACTTGGCAGTTCAGAGGAAGTTGCTGTTTTTGTTAGCGTTTTCTCTGAGGCCAAGTTCAAGGGCCTTTATTAACCCTTCCCAAGCGGTGGACGGCTGGCGTAGCCCGACACACTACACACCCTCATTTAGTGGTTGGGGTCAAAGAGTATATTGGAAAAAAAATTTTTTATGCTACTCACATTTAATGATAGAAGTCCATTGAAAATAGTTTTGATGATGAAAATAGGTTTTTATTTCTTTTACGGCCATAATTAGATGTATGTATATATGTGTCAAACGCTCGCTATGGAACACGCTGCAATGTGTGGTTTGAAGGCCATTTTATAAATCACACATCCCAACACTACTGTAACTTAAACACGTTTTTTGTTACATCACACAGCAGTAAACTGTTTTAAGTTACAAAAACAAAGGATTGTATCAACCAACCTCATGTGATATGACTCACAGCCGACACACAGCTGTTGCAACCTCACAGAATGAAAATATACCTTGAAAAAACAAAATATAACTACGTACAGATCTTGTCCACCTTGGGTAAAGCCCCCAAAAATTTTGTCCACCTCAGCGGTTTTAGGTCCCTGAATACCCGAGGAATGAAATGCCGCATATTATATTTGTGTACATTATGACATAAAATTGGCATTTTTTGGATTTTCAAGTTTGTCCACCTTGGTCAAAGCCCCCAAAATTTTTGTCTACCTAGGGGTTTTTGTGATCCCCTCAACTTTTCCTACGTCATGGTATTTGTCAAATCCATTCACCTTATGACATAAATTTTGACCTTTTTTCGAATTTTTGAGTTTGTCCACCTTGGAGAAAGCCCCCAGATTGAGGCTAACAAACCCATTTTTGAAACCCTCCAGGATGCCTCTTCAAAACGGCATAGCTTTTACATGTGCACTTTATGACACAATTTTCGACCTCCCAGCTCCCAGTCTATTGATAGTTATCGCCAAAACAGGAATTGTAGGGAACGGCTGTCGTTGTTAAATCTTTCCTTTGTGGTAATAACGTATAAATGAGGCATTATCCCTACCAGTCCTTTGGTTCTTGAAATGCAACCCACCGCAATGAAAACATGTTAAGTTCATTGGTCTGAGATCGGAAGGAGCATAAAAAATATTATACTGAGGGTGATGCAGTGGTTGCGATCGTGTTCCCTCTGACTCCTCTGACCGATAAATATTCGTCTTCTTCTTATTGGGGGCATTATAACTGCACAAAAACCAGAAATAAATTGGCTCAAGTTAATAAAACTTCAAAAAACTCTATGCTGAAATGTATTGAGATGTCGTAAACTACATTCAGGGTGTCTTACCAGTCGGGAATTCGGGAAAAACCCGGAAAAAGTCGGGGATTTTTTAACCCTGCAGTGTTGACGCACGGTCTCTCAGACCGATCCGATTTTCAGTCGTAGTTCACGAGTTTACCGATAGGTTGTGTTAGCTGCCGATCGAGTTATGTAACACACACCCTTCAGTGTGCCTCCACCTGCCGGGGCGTAATTTTAAGGTTAGGTGGTAGTGCGCAGCGGTGTTCAACGGTCCACTGCACCGATGTCACCGAAAGTGTAAGTGGTCTGGTGCACCAACATCACCATACTCTTGTTCTAGCAAGTGTGGTTTTGGGTTGTTTTGGTTATCTTTTACAGCAATTACACTTAATTTCATTGATGTTTTATAGATTAAGTTTTAGAAAACATTTTTTATTGTATGAAATTATTACCTTACTAATTCTACGAATATTTAATAATATATGGTCCCACAGACTGTTGTCACCAAAATTAATATATGGTCCCTCAGATGTCACCAAACTAGGGACTTCGCATATTCACTAATATGTGACCCGCCAAGGGAAAAGGGACCTTATCTTCCCAGACAAAATTTTACAGGACAGCAAGTTTTAGAGATTAGGGTCAAAAAAACACATTTTCTGATTTTTATTCCAAATTGAAGCCTAGACACCTATATCAATTATTAACGATTTTTTTACCTTTGATGGTAGCCTTAAGGTGTCAAAGTAGATTTCTCAACAATACGCGTTTCACGTCAATGACGACGCATCTTCACTTGCATACTGCACAGGTTGACAGCTCATATAATGTGTGTTTGTCAGCGTTTGTAATAAAACCACGAACAAGAATGCGGATATAACGACGATGGACACAACAGTTAACACACAAAATTGACACAAAAACGTTTGACATATCACACGACAAATACTTTACAATCACGTGGAGACAACTACTACAACCTCTGGTTGAAGAGGTAGTAGGCCTACAACCTGTGTGCGGTACCGGTGCTAGTTAGTTTTCTCCACTTCAAAACGTGTTTTCTTTATAATAACACTGTACAAATCTTCCCAATACTACTATTATGTTATTACACAATTTTTATAAAAAAAATTTAATTTTTAATATCTGTAAAAAATAAATATGTTAAAGTTAGTCCCACAGACCGACGTCACCAGTTGAAGCCGCAAAATCACGTCAACTAATTTTTTCTCAATTTCATAAAATATCAGTGTCGTATTTTTTTGCCAAGTTCTCGGTTGGAATAGAATGTTTTCAAATAATTCAAAACTACGTAGCCTTCAGCAAGGTATTGGAGAGTGGAGGCCTCTGACGGCCATTGCCATAGAAACAGAGTTGACGCGGTGTATGCGCGGGCGGCCACCTGAGCAGATTGTGTATTGATCATGCTATGCTGTCTGTCGTCTTCTATCCACGCTTGCGTCTAGCTTCGCAAGGAATTGTCCCTCGAATTATGAATTGTTTAAACCAATTACTGTAGTTTTGTACGTAAAAGGCCCTGAATAACATAAATTTTGATAGTTCAACAAAAACAATTCAGCTGAACTCTCTTTAGCTGAGTCTTGATATACGATTTGGCGAGTTCACAGTTTTTGCCACTCGCCTAATCTCGTGCTTCCAATTACAGAAACTTAGGGATCAAAACATAATAAATATATTTTCTAATCTTCCAATAAAATGGTGAATAAACTAAGGCCAAACTACACTACTAGGAGTGGCTGTGAATAAACTCTGAGCATTTTATTTTAAGCAAGACGAAACTAAATTGAGATCGTTGGTCAGGAAAATGCTTTGGAAAAGGGAACGATGCTGGATTTTTGGTCAGGATTTTTTTATGCTATTGAAAAGTCGGGAATTTCATATAGAAAATTTGGTTGACACCCTGTACATTGTAAAACTGGTAACTTCAATGTTTAAACCCTTTGAAAACACTTCATAACATAACCTAAATTACATAATAATTTTTTTTTAAAGAAAACTGTTGAAAACAATTTGTTGTCACGTTAAAAACTGCTCTTGTTGAAACATTACGGTAGTGCTGCAATCTGTTGTTTACCTGTAGAACTGTTTCCGAGCTTGACCATATGTTCAGTAAACAAAGTAAACTTAGCTTGCTCTAATGTTGATGGAAGCACCACTGTTCCAAAACTTCAGCCCTTTACTGTACTTAGGTCACGCCCTTTTTTAAAATTCTGAGATGTATTGACAAATCTACATAAAAATCCCTTTAATTTGATACCTAAACGTTAAAATCCGTCTAGACGTTATTGTGGTTGGACTGTGAAAAGAAAACCGCTTCCATATTAATATATTGATGCTTGCAACTGACAATATATATCCCGACGTATTACGTCCAACGCTCGGGAAGGGTTAAGTTATTAGTTTGAGAAGTATTTCATAGCCATAAATCAGGGGCGAACCCAGGATTTAATTTCGGGGGGGATATCCTATAATAAGGGGGAATGGGGTATTTAGATAGACTCACTAAAACCCGTACTAATTTGACGGTATATAAATATCGTCGTCGCGGTAGGCGAGTATCGCGTCACAGCGAAACAGAGTTGTTTCTCATTTTTACAGCAAAACACATCTAACACCAATATTTTCATGAATGAAATTTAATTGTGGGAAGTTAAAAAATCTCAGTTTCTTGGATTAAATATAGATGACAGATTTAATTGGGACTGTCATGTGGATTATGTGTAAGAAAGTATCTTCAGGCCTCTACGCCTTAAGGCAATGTCTAAATTTAGTAGATTTAGTACCTTATGAATATTTATCATGATTGAATTGAATCGCACATTTCTTTTGAGTTATGTCTTTACGATGTACATCTTTCAATAATTTAAATAGCATACTGAGACTACATAACAAAGGAATTTGTATCATGTTAAAATTAAATCCACAAGACTCTGTGAAAGAACATTTCAAAGAAAGAGGAATTATTACCGCTTGTAGTTTATTTGTTTTTCAGATAATTCTTCATATTAAATGAACTTAGATAAATAACCAACACTTATTTCATAACTATTCAACTAGAAAGGGCAACCAGCTGTCATAAAATAAACATAATTTATCAATTTACAAAAAAAAATACCATTGTATAATGGCATACAACTTTACAATAATTAACCCAAAAACTTACAAAATACAACTGTCTTTAATTTATTTGAGAAACACTTATATCAAAGTGGACTTAATGGGCCGTATGCATAAAGCGAAGGAAAACCTTTAACTTGTGAAATTTCGAGGTAATCCTTCACAAGAAATGAATAAATACTCCCGTTGCAGCAGACCTGCATACTCAGCGAATTTCAAATGCAAAAAAACATATTTCAATCCAACATAGCGAGATTCAACATGTTTTTGTTAGCTCCATAAGAATTACATGGGGAATGAGTATGAAGGTTTGCTGTAACGGTTATATTAAAATTGGGTGGTTTTAATTCAATATTTAGTTGATCTGAACTAGAAGAAGCCATTTACCAAGTTTTATCAATATATGTTGAGAAATAAGCGAGATATAGAATTTTCTCTATTTCCCATAAGGTTAACATTGGGACAACGCACTGTGTTTACCACTTTCAATATCTCGGAAACCAGTGGACATAGAGCAGTGATTCAAAATACTAAATTGTTTGTTTTTTTGAGCTGAATTCAATAATGCTAGCAAAAATTGGTTAATTTATAATTTTCTATGTAAAATACTCAAAACACCCATTTTTGAGGGGGTTTATCCCCCCTTCCGGTGGTTAGATCGGGCTGGTTCACGAACTCGTCTGAGTGATTACCACTATACATGTCTGTACCAAATTTCATTAAGATCGGACCATATTTACGGCCGCTATCGTGTTAACAGACATATATATATATATATATATATATATATATATATATACAGGGTGAGTCAGACCACCCATCCACCTATTGTAACGGGAGAACGGTCTAACGTAGAAACGCCAAATAAAATTATTCATTAATTTGCATATGAAGAATTCATTAAAAATATTTTTATCGCGATTTATCTACAGGGTGTTCCAGAAATGAAGTTAATGAGATTGAATCTCCAAATTTTCTTAATTGAACCTATAGCAAATTTACATCATTTTAAAGGTCTTGTTAAAAGAAACATTTTGGTGAAAACAGAACTAAATTATCTCAATCCGTTTCAAAATGGCGACCATTTTTGTGAATTTTTTTGATATTTACGGGTACCCCTGTATTTTTTGAACCATTAAATATTTTTCAGTTCTGATTCGAAATCCTTAATCCTTGGTAGCTCAGCTTTACTACAATATGTCACATGACAATGTTTTTATAATATTCAATTTTCGGAAAAAATTTAATTTTTGAAAATGTTGGTAGCCCTGAAAATCAAAAAATTCAAATAGCAACATATGCCAAAAAGCATAACATTTTAAAGGCCTTCAATATTCCTACAAATTTGTAATTTACACAAATATTCTATCCTTTTTAGTTTTTAGCGAATTTCCCCTATAGGGAAGAAGCTATTACCGTAGGTCTCATGGTAAGACCTAAGCCTGAGACCATGATAACTTTTCGTTTTGGGGCCACCAGAAGCAAAAAACACCATTCGTTCGAATTTCTATATATATATATATATATATATATATATATATATATATATATATATATATATATATATCTATGTGTCTGTAAGCATGATAGCGCTCGCAAAAATGGTCCGATCGGAATGAAATTTGGCACAGGTGTGTATAGTAGTAATTATTCGGATGAGTTCGAAAACCAGCCCAATCGGACCACTGGAAGGGGGGTAAAGGGGGGTAAACCCCCCAAAAACGGGTTTTTTTGGGTTTTTCACATAGAAAAATAAAAATAATCCAATTTTGTTTGCACCATTGAATTCAGCTCGAAAAAACAAACAATTTAGTATTCTTAATCATTGCTCTATGTCCATTGGTTACTGAGTTATTGAAAGTGGTAAACACAGTACGTTGTCCCTATGTTAACCTTATGGGAAATAAGTAAAATTCTATATCTCGCTTATTTCACAACATATCTTAATAAAACTTGGTTTGTGGCTTCATTTAGATGAGATCTAATGCATTTTAGTCTAAAATCCCCGATATTTCCATTTTTATGGCAGCAAACCTGCATACTCGTCTCCCATATCATCCTTATAGGAAATAAATACACCCGTTGCAGCAGACCTGCATACTCAGCGAATTTCAAATGCAAAAGACCATAATTCAATGCAACATAGCGAAATTTGACATGTTTTTGTAATCTCCATAAGAATAACATGGGGAATGAGTATGCAGGTTTGCTGCAACAGGTATGTTAAAACTGGTTGGTTTTAATTCATTATTTAATAGATCTTGACTAGAAGAAGCCATATACCAAGTTTTATCAAGAAATGTTAAAAATTAAGGAAGATATAGAATTTTTTTATTTCCCATAAGGATAACATGGGGAATGATTATGCAGGTTTGCTGCCACAAAAATGGAAATTTCGGGGATTTTTGACTAAAATACATTAGATCTCATCTAGATGAACCCACAAACCAAGTTTTATCCATATATATTGAGAAATAAGCAAGATATAGAATTTTACTTATTCCCCATAAGGTTAACATTGGGACAACGTACTGTGTTTACCACTTTCAATATCTCGGTAACCAATGGACATAGAGCAGTGTTTCAAAATACTAAATTGTTTGTTTTTTTGAGCTGAATTCAATGGTGCCCATAAAATTTCGATAAATTTTATTTTTCTATGTAAAAAACTCAAAAAACCCATTTTTGGGGGGGTTTATCCCCCTTTACCCCCCCTTCCGGTGGTCCGATCGGGCTGGTTCACGAACTCGTCCAATTGATTACTACTTTACATGTCCGTACCAAATTTCATAAAGATCGTATCATTTTTGCGGCCGCTATCGTGCTTACAGACACATATATATATATATATATATATAGATATATATATATATAGATATATATATATATAGATATATATATATACAAATTCGAACGAATAGTGTTTTTTGCTTCTGGGGGCCCCAAAACGAAAAGTTATAGTGGTCCCGAGCTTAGGTCTTACCATGAGACCTACGGTAATAGCTTCTTCCCTATAGGGGAAATTCGCTAAAAATTCTATATCTTCCTTATTTCTTAACGTATCTTGATAAAACTTTATATGTGGCTTCTTCTAGTTGAAATATACTGGATTATGGCCTAAAATACCCTGTTTTTACATTTTAATGTCAGCAAACCTGCATACTCATTCTCCATGTTAACCTTATGGGCAATAAAAAAGGTTATGTAGTTTGCTCATTTCTCAAAATATCCTGATAAGAACTGGCATGGGGCTTCATACAATTAATATCTACTTGATTATGGTTTAAAATACCCAAATCATCAAATTCCTGAGGCAGCAAACCTGTGTACTCTCTTTCCCAATGTTAACCTTATGAGAGGTAAATAAAATTGGATACCTGTCTTATTTCTCAACATATCTTGGTAAAACATGTTATGTGGCTTGATATAGTTTAGATATATTGGATTGTAGCCTATGATACCTCATTTTCAAATTTCTGTGGCAGCAAACCTGCATTTTTCCATACTAATCTTATGGAGAATAATTTATTTTTGAATAGCAATTGTGGGCATTAGGCAAGTCACAGGATGAGGGAAAAGGGCTCAAATTAAATGTTTTAATGTCAGGGACTCAGGAAAAGTATTGTAATTTCTTAAAGTTTGCTAGAAAACAAAAAATAATATAAAATAACTGCCATTTAATTAGCTTTGTGATCTAAAACGTCTGCTTTGTTTACATTAAAACATGTGAGCTGATGTTTCATTCAAAGCCAAAGGTGGATACAGACATATGGCTTATTTAAAGGCCAGATAACTAAATATGTCAAATAAATGTACTATATCGAATAAAGATTTTTACTGATGATGTTTATGAAATTTTTTACTCAAACTTAAACAGCTGGTCATTTCTCTATATATGATTAAATTGGAAAAGCCAGCTGTTTTAAAGTTTTGAACATGCATTTTAGTGCCAAGTATAGGCATTATTTTTGTATAGCCTTTTGCTCCTAAAAGCCACTAGGAGAGTATTTTTGCACGCTTTCTTTTGAATGTATATTGGTTTTACTTGATGCGAGACTTCATTTAAATTATTTATTTATGCACTTAAAATTCGCTGAGTATGCAGGACTGCTGCAACGGGGGTATTAGTTATGGCCGAAAAACTCCATTTTCCCATATAAAGTGTATGTTATTTATGCAGTACATAATACCAAAGGGTACCCATAGACCGTTTGCTATGGACATGCAAATAATGCACTCTATATGGGAAAATGGAGTTTTTCGTCCACAACTAAAAAACTAACAGGGATAGAATATTTGTGTAAATTACAAAGTTGTAGGAATTTTGAAGGCCTTTAAAATGTTATGCTTTTCGGCATATGTTGCTATTTGAATTTTTCGATTTTCAGGGCTACCAACATTTTCAAAAATTAAATTTTTTCCGAAAATTGAATATTATTAAAACATTGTTTTGTGACATATCGTAGTAAAGCTGAGCTACCAAGAATTAAGGATTTCGAATCAGAACTGAAAAATATTTAATGGTTTAAAAAATACAGGGGTTTCCGTAAATATCGAAAAATTTCACAAAAATGGCCGCCATTTTGAAGCGGAATGAGATAATTTAGTTCTGTTTTCACCAAAATGTTTCTTTTAACAAGACCTTTAAAATTATATAAAATTTGCTATTGGTTCACATGAGAAAATTTGGAGATTCGAACTCATGAACTTAATTTCTGGAACACCCTGTAGATAAATCGCGATGAAAATATATTTAATGAATTCTTCATATGCAAATTCGTGGGGAATAATTTTATTTGGCGTTTCTAAGTTAAACAGGGTGTATACCAACCGGGAAAACCAGGAAAACCTGGAAAAAACCAGGAATTGGAACAGACCAGGAAAAAACCAGGATTTTCGTGTTCATTCCGGGAATTTTATTACGTAATTTAGTAATTATTTAAAATATAGTTAATGTTTATTTTTCGTAATGAAGCAAAGTATTATCATACATATCTTTAGAATATGTAAGTCTATAAATTTGTTAAACTCTTACAGTGATTTTGATTGCCATAAATGATAACGTTTTTCGTCAGAGTTTGTGCGTCTAAAGGAGCAGAATGACTATTGAGTGTCGTCTGCAGTCTGAAGTCAACTACGTAGTAAGGAAGAAGAAAATATTTTATCACTTGAAAGTTTATTGTTGTGTTTTATTTATACCTTTTGCCTCCTATTCGTTTAAAGCTCAATGATTTAAAGCTATAATTAAGTTAGCACTCTTAATGTTTTTGTTAACATGAACAGTTTTCTGATACGAAGAACAAAGAAAATGAAAGAGAATAGTTACAAAATAAAAGCTTTGCCAGATCTACCTGTTGTCATCATGATATGGCGATCAAACTATCGTGTTTGAAAACAATAATATCGTATTTAACTTAAACTAACTTTTCTTAAATTATAGAAAAATTAATTTTGCCGTGGGAAGAAATTGTACAAAGAAACAGTGTTTGTCCTCAGTTAAATCGTTATTTTTTTTAGCAAAGAATGATTAAAGTGTTAGTATGAATGAATGAATGAGTAATGTGCTTGTACTTGCTGGTTTTGAATCACGATTAGATCGAGATCGTTGTATACGATCAGAGTACTGCGCAATACCCGACGCTTTAACGCACCTTTCTAAGGATAAATTCTTGTATCGTAGCATTAAATAATTAACAAACAATAGTACATCCCTCATTAGATCTGTCTTGATCAGTATCCGTTACCGACAAAACATCAATTGGTAAAAGAGAGACTTGCAATCGAGACCAATCAGAGTTCACCAAATGACCGACAGTGTCCAGAGTCGTCTTCAACTGCCAAAACGAAATATCCCGTAAATACCTCATAAATAGTCGTGTTGTTATTTCGTTGGACTATTTCAGCGCGTAAATATCATATGAGGACTCCGGGATCACCATCGCTTCCAATGTAGATACGATGAAATAAAAAGCCTACAATAATTTTGAGCTGGCAAAGAGTTGGCGAGCCTGTGTTTGTCTTTAGTCTCATTTCGTTTTCAAATGTCATTGTCTGCTTTCAAAACTTAATTGATAACTCGTTGACGTCTTTCGTCTTTCTTTCAGATTTCTTTATTTTTCAACTAAGCAATTACCTAAAAATAGAAACGTTGAACGATCACAAATAGGTTTTTATTTAGTTTAAATCTCAATCTTTGACGAATTAAGCCGAGTGTTAATTTTAAATACGCGATTTAAATGGACCTTCTTAGATAACAGTACAAAGCTGTATTGACAACTTACGCCGAAGATAATAATTAGTGAGTTTGTAGACCTTTGTTGTCATTAAATGGCAAAGCTTTGATACTGAAACCTACATTTGAAGCTTATCTTGAAATTTAGGTTAAATTTACTGCTCTGACATTATTATTATTTTATAGTATTATTTTAGGTGAATCTGTCAGGCATTAATGCATAAATAAATATCTAAGGCTTCCCTCAAATATGAAGTAATTGGCGAATCAAGTTTTATATTTAATTCTTTTGCCTATCCACCTGAGCCTAGTCACTGATCAAATACTTTATTTATTCATGAAAAGGAAAATAACAAAGGGATACAGAGGCCTAAAAGTGAACAAATTTAGGTTGCAGTGAAAAAGGGATTTTCAAGCAGCCTGACCTTGAAATTGCAATAGGCCTAATAAGATTATTCAATTAAATATTAGGCCTACCTAATTGAGGGAATCAATAAATTTCTAAATTCTTAACAGTTAATTAGTTGTACCTTTGTATACTTTAATAATTGACATTTGACCCATAGTAGAATCATTATATCACAACAACCGACAACTACTCAAGCCTATCAAGGCAAACCTTACCTTACACATTAGGATTAATATTTTAGTTCCTTACAATTACCTGAGGCTTTTGAGAAAACTTGAAGCGCCGTAAATATCTGAATCCGGTATTATCCGGTCCAAACATAAGCTCTCCGATCCAATCCAAAAATTTACTATCCGCACACCTCAAATTTAAATTGTAAATGCAAATACAGACTGCTTCCACAACCCTTGTCATTGGTTTTTTGCATACTAAACTTGACAAATGTAAAATTAATTATATAAATGATTCGATGAAAACTGCAGAAGTGCCTAGCAGTTGATATGGTGAATAATAATACGCATACACAAAAACCTGGAAAATTTCTGAAAATCCTCGTAAAAACCTGGAGTTTGATTCTTGAAAAATAGTATACACCCTGTTAAACCGTTCTCCCGTTACAATAGGTGGACGGGTGGTCTGACTTACCCTGTAGATATATATATATATATATAGATATATACAGTGCTTGATTTGTGGCGGAACGGCGTTCCGGGACCTCTTTCTGTCGAAAGAGTCGATCGTGTGTAATCGGCCGGAGTATGTTTGCAAGAGACGATCGCATGTAATCGGACGGATAATTTGCCGCTAAATACAGTCGCGTACAATCGGCCGGAGAATTTGCCACGAGAGAGGATCGTGTGTAATCGGCCGGAGAATTTGTCGTAAGAGCTGATCGCGTGTAATCGGACGAAGACTTTGCCGCTAGAAAATCGCGTGTAATCGGCCGGAGAATTTGTCGCAAAAGACGATCGTGAATGATCGGTCGGAGAATTTGCCGCACCAAAAATGGCGTGAAATCAGCCGGAGAATTTGCCGCAAAAGACGATCGCGTATGATCGGCCGGAAATCCGCCATAAGAGAGGATCATGTGTTACCGGCCGGAGTATTTGTCGGAAGAGACGATAGCGTGTACTCGGCCGGATTAATCTTACCGAAAATAACAATTTGCTAAAATGTACGGAAATTACGCGCGGAGTTTCGGCTTGAAATTAGCTTTTTTGTCTAGTCTTGAGTTAAGCCGAATGTTGAAAACGTTAAAACACCTGAATACACCCACAAGACGACATAAAAATCTAGAAATTCTTTAGAGAATTTATGTTTTATTAAAATAATGCTTTGTTAGTTATAATTTACTTATCAAAAATTGGAGTTGAATACAATTAGACTTTTTAAATCTACATAATTATTCACATAGACAAATAATACTTTGTTGAGCGGAAGAATGATAAAGGGGGGGGGGTTATGTTATGTACAAACTGGCAAATTACAGTTCCGGTACCTCAATTGTTACAAATCAAGCACTGGATATATATATAAATATACAAATATATACATATATATACATATATATAAATTCAAACAAATAGTGTTTTTTGCTTCTGGGGGCCCCAAAATGAAAAGTTAACATAGTCTCGGGCTTAGGTCTTACCATGAGACCTACGGTACTAGCTTATTCCTTTAAGGAAATTCGCTAAAAGTAGAGCAAAACCTTTTACTTCTAGTAAGAAGTAAATGAACAGTGATTCGGATCATTTACTCCGAACAGAAGTAAATGAGTATGCATAAAGTCGACCTTTTACTCGTACTGACAAGCAAATCCTTCAAATCTGATGCATCTAGTCTGTAGTAGACTCATCTCTCAAGTAAATGTATATCCTGTGTCTAAGGTGGGTTGTACTTCCATTTGATTAACATTTGTTAAACATTTGATAAACATTTGTTTTGTCACAGACAGCACATCATCTGGATCGTCATCACTTATAGTGCAGGAAAATAATGCAAAAAATAGTGTGACCGGAATTTTGTTTAGCAGGCTGGAAATTGGTTGAGGGGTCATACATGGTACATACATACAGCTGGGATCATCGTCACTAAAATTCCCAAAAAATCCCACTTGAGCAACATGCCGCCATCTTGAAAAAACATGTCCAGCCCGTTTCTCTCAACATTTTTTTAATTACCACAAAAACTATTAGGGGTACGAAAAATGTGTTAATCACGTGTTTTGTAGGAAATATAATTTCCAATAAAATGAGTATAAATATGTATGAGAAATATTGATAATAACTGTTGATATTATTAATTTACTAAAATGTTGTAATTCTAATACCCCTGCCATAAGAAATACATGTAAAATTTGATGTATAATATATTCCCTAGTGTAAGAATCCATTTGACCATAATGAATAATAAATTATACCCATAGAATCCTTATAAACACTTCAGTTATTTGACACCTCAATCATCGAAATTGGTTCACTATAAAGGCATGGGTAAGCTCACAAAAAATATATTCCTTAAGGAATTTTTGCAAATTAATGTTTCTACTGTATTAGGAATCATTTTTTGTGAGCTTATCCACACCTTTATTGTGAACAAATTTTGATTATTGAGGTTTCATATAACAAATTTCTAGCACGATTCTATTGGTATAATTTAATATTCACTAAGGTCAAACGGATTCGCCCCCTAGGGAATGTATTTTACATAAATTGTTACATGTATTTCTTATGGTAGAGATATTAGAATCACAACATTTTGTAAATTAATAATATCAACAGTAATTGGCAATATTTCTTGTACATACTTATATTCATTTTATTGGAAATTTTATTTTCTACAAAAAACGCCATTTACACTTTTTTCGTATTTTTTATGGTTTTCGTGATGATTAAGAAAATGTTGAGAGATTCAGGACCAGGAAATGGTTTTTTCAAGTTGGCTTCATGTTGCCCAAGTGGGATTTTTTGGAATTTTAGTATGATGATCCTAACTGTATGTAAGAACTCGCCACCAATTTTCACCTTGTTAAATTAAAATTCCAGAATCCAAAACTATTTTCCTGCATCATTGATGAAAACGTGACTTTATTTACCACAATTCACAAATAAAGAAATTATAGTGAGGCACATACAATGCCTTTGTTTTCAGGAAAAGTGCTTTGTCTTCACCTGAGACATGTCTTAGTGGGGGTTGTGATTGAGAAAAACAGCTCAATAGCTGTTATTGTTAGATAAATCAACTGTTGCATAGTTAAATCGGTGCACCAAACTATGCAAAGTCCAAGAGAACAAGTTGGTCATTTACTTGGGATTCGAAAGGTTTACTTACAGATAAAAGTAAATCATTATGCATTTTATGTGAAGGAAATGCTTTTCCTTCTACCTTTTAGTAGGAGCATTTGCTTTTACTTCTACCTTTTCCTTTTGAGCAAATACTCTTTTTTATGCATACTGCCCATGGTCAGTAGACCATCATGTAGAATAGAGCATTTTTTCTCATTCCTTTATTAATTATGAGAAGAGGCTAAAAATAATTCTGATGAATCCCGTAAAATAGTCTTAAGAAAGGACTTTTTGTTGTTGCTGATTAATTTAAGAATATAACATTTTCAGACACCATTCTGTACTTCTGTACTTGTACGAATGAAGATATTTTGATTTGATTTGATTTGACAATAGACAAATATGGACGTCGCGGTAGACCAATATTGTCGTCGTGGTAGACGAATGTCGTCGTTGTGATAGACGCCACGGTAGACGAGTATCGCGTCGCGTCGCGGTAGACGAATCAGGTCGTCGCCGAAGACAAATAAATATCATTGTCGCGATATACACATATCGCTGTCACGGTAGACGAGTATTGTCGCCGCGATAGATAAAATATCGTCGTGGTAAACAGACATGGACGTCGTGGTACCAGTAGGCAAATATCGTTGTCGCGGTAAGCAAAGATCGTCGATGCGCTAGACGAGTATTTTCCTTTTGGTAGACGAATATCATTATCGCAGTAGAAAAATATCGTTGTCGCGTCGTAAATCGACAAAAATCGTCGCCACCTCGCAGTAGCGAAAATCGTCTTCGCGTCGCGGTAAACAAAAATCGTCTTCGCATTGCGGTAGACGAAAATCGTCTTCGCGTCGCGGTAGACGAAAATCGTCTTCGCGTCGCGGTAGACGAAAATCGTCTTCGCGTCGCGGTAGACGAAAATCGTCTTCTCGTTGCGGTAGACAAAAATCTTTGTCGCGTCATGGTCTCTGAAAATCGTTGTCTTGTTGTCCGAAATTTCCGTTCACCAAAATTTCAGGGGGGGATATATCCCCTTTATCCCCCCCTTGGGTTCGCTCCTGCCATACATGTTATCCATGTACAATATATGTAGGCTTATAAAGTTTGTTTAAGGTTGTGTTAGTTGTATTTGAATAATTTAATTTATATCTAAAGTTTTTGGACAAGTCGTCTGCAATAGTTTTCATGTACATTACATTTAACGAGGTGTTTGGACTTTTTTCCCTTCTCCCCTTTTTCCCCTCTCCCTTAATATGAATTTTACCAGATCGATGATACACTGACCAGGCATCAAGTCAGCAAGAGATTAAGAAGTACAGTAGAGCGCCGATTATCCGAACGTCTGTCATCCGAACCGTCGGTTAACCGAACGCCGTAAATTCATATTTCGAACATGATTCTAAAGCAAACACAAATTTTTGACTTTTTTCTAAATAAAAAGTATACAGTGTACTGTATCTGTGTATGATAAATTGTTTTTTAAAAATTTATGCCCATGTATTCTGATCGATTTCATAATAAAATTATATGAATAATTTTTGTTTGATCATTTTTTAGCCTTTTTACTAGTAAAAATTACATTATTTGTAGTTTTTAAATGTTGTCTTTTCATGTTCGATTATCCGAATATTCAGTTATCCAAACACCCCTTGTCCCCAATTAGTTTGGATAATCGGCGCTCTACTGTATATCACATTACTGGGCCGGAAAAATACTGTTCTACCTGGCGAGGAGATAATAAATATGCATTATCCAGTACTGGTCTCGAAAATAAAAAACTTTTTTCACAAACTGTGGGAAATTTTGCGCTGATTCTGGAAATGACATTTTTCAAGTGGTCACGGCCAAAAAACTTCGGAAAATCAGAGACAGAAAAAAATAAATTCCTATAAAACTTATTATGTGGGCATTAAAATTAACCGGGAGAGCAAGCAGAACAAGAATATGCAAGAATTTTCAAGATCCTATGGATATTAGCAGAGTTACGGCCGGGAAAGGGTCAGCAAAGTCAAAGAAGAACTTTGCCCAAAATATATCTTGTGGGTACTCTAATCAAGCAGAATAGCAAGGTGAATAAGAATAATGTATTAAGTTTTTTGTATTTAACATACAGTAACGGAGATAAAGGACAAAAAATGGACAATAATAAAACTAATTTTGGTTTTACTAATTTGGGTTATATTTATATACATTTCATTGAAATATGTTGGATTAAAAATTATTGTTGTGCTAGTTTAGGTTGATAAAGGTCAGGTTTGGTTAGGTTAGGTTAGCTAATGGTGTGTTACGTTTTATTAGTTTATGTTAGGATTAGTTCATATCCATTAATTTAGTCAAGGATAAGGTTCATGGGATTGTAACATGACTACCAGAACACAAACAAACATCATCTAACTAATATCAAACCTGTAATACTATACTTTAACCTAACCTTATGTAACCTATCAAAACTTAATCTTATCCATTATATTTCAACCCAATATGTTCTATCTTTACATAAACTATCTCAGCCTTACCTAAACTATCAAAATCCGACCCAAAACACCAAACCTAACCCAAAATGAGACCATTATAGAGGATTTTCCCTGATTTCCAACATTTTTCCGGTCATAACTCCATTAGTATCCATTAGATCTTAAAATTTCTTGCATATATGCTCATTCAGCCCACTCTCTCGGTTGATTTGAGTACCCACATGACCAACTTTCAAGACAAACTTTTTTGGGGGTTTCCCGATTTTGCAGGGTTTTCCAGTCATGACTGCCGGAAAAAACTATCATTTCCGGAATCAGCGTAAAGTTTCCTACAATTAGAAAAAAATTGTTGTTTTTGAAACCAGTAACCGGAAAATGCGTATTTACCCAGGCGAGTATGGTAGTTCCTACGTGAGCGGAAGCAATTGCTGGATCTTCATGCCAGTCCGGTAAAACTCACGGCCGTGTAACGTACAGCTTTTTCACTTACTCAGCACCATTTTAGACACCATTCTGTACTTCTGTACTGGTACGAATAAAGAAATTTGATTTGATTAGATGATACGTTAAAAAAACTCCTAAACCAAGTACATAGGGCCTAGGCCTAAGTTGTATATGTAGACTATACAGAATCTTTAAAGTTTAAAAGTTATTTTTTAAACACCTAGTATAAAGTGTAATTAGCCTGCGTTGCAACAGTTTTACAGTTATTTCCTAATTATATAATATTGAAATAAAACCCTATCCATTTTATTACTTTAGGATCTTCCCCTAGGGAGTCATGTTTGGCACTTTGACTGTGAAACATTTCAATTCATAGGTTTTTTGTACCTATTTGTTTTAGTGTAAAATGATTTCAATTTTTTTTTCTATTATAGTAGCAACCATCCTACCGTCGCACCAAAACGCACCATTAATGAGACTGGTACCATTGTACTGACACCAGGAACTGAAGGCGAACCCTCTCAATTGTTAGGTGAAAGTAACCTTGAGGAGTCTCAAATTATTGAAGATGAAACTCCAAGCAAAAAAAGAAGAGGTGGAAAAGGAGGCAAGAAATTTCGTGCCGAATGGCTTTCCTTTGATATGTTTAAAGGATGGCTACGAGCTCATCCAAATCCAGAAAGAGCGATGTGTACGGCATGCAATATAGTTTTGAATGCTGGGAAAAGTGAACTTGAAAAACATGCAACATCTATCAAACATCAGAAACGGGTGATAGAGCTTAAACAACATCAAAGGTACGAAGCTTACGAAACTGATAACTCACACAATGTGATACTTGTGGATGCTTCTGCATCTGATGGGGATAATGGAGTCAATGCCACTTTTCTGCAGCGGCATAATGGTGTGTATAACTCGGAGTCATGGTTCGGTTCCCTTAGAGGCTTTGTCTTGTAACCAAATCATTTAATGTCACAAGGGCTCACCGTGAAGGATTAAATCTTAGGATATCAAACAGAAAATTTGAGGTTGAATAGTTTTGTTAGATTTCAAATTTGAATAAAAGTTTACATTCTAAACAAACAATTATATAATTGTTTATTCTGATTATTTCCTGATATTAAAACATTCAAAAACCTAATATTATTTAGATTTACTTTTTGTTTTAGGTAACCGGAATTGTAAGAAAAAAGGCCAGAAATATAGCAATAAGTAAACTTCAGAGAATAAGGTTAAAGAGAATTTTGTTGCCAGGGGTCAGGCATTTGATTTTCACAACTTAATTAGTTAAGGTAATCCAAATATCCAAGAGTTACTTTAAACCATATTTATCCTCAGGGGTTCTCTATTTGAATTTTTTGTTTGTTCTTCAGGTGTGAGTAACTTAAAACACAAGAGCACACTCAAAAGTAATTCAGAATGGCTGAAAATGTTCCTGAGTCTCCTGATGAAAGTGAATTTATTGTTTTGAAAAATGCTGAAGCTCCAAGTCAGTATGATACTGGGACCGAAAGTTCAACCCAAGGCATAGCCACACCTCCCAAAAAGCGTAAATCCAGAAAACAACAAAAGTATAGAAAAGCTTGGGAACATTTTCCGGAATTTAGCTTTTGGCTGGAGGCGGTTGAAAATAATGTGTATAAAGCAAGGTGTAAAGTTTGCTCCAAGGTTCTGGTTGCCGATATAAGTGTACTTCAAGCACATGCTCAAGCTATAAGACATTTAAATAACTCTGAAGAATTTCGCCTCGGGGAAAAAACTTTAGAATCATTGAGTGGGGCGGGAAGTGGACGATCGAGCGAACCTCTGTCCAGATCTTTATTTCAAAGGAAATCTTCTACAATTGAGAGACAGAAAGCCAAAGAAGTTGCAGAAAGCATTGGCTTTGATTGTTTGACTATATCAGGTTGGCCGCTATTTGAAGTCATAATAAGACTCAGATTCTTTGGAGTACTTTCGCAACCATGACCTTGTTACAGATTTTTCACTTTTGCTTTAAGATTTATTTGTTCATAGGTGTGCTCCAACAGAAACATTGTAAGAACGTAATTGAACAGAAAAAGTTGAAGTTGGGTTACAATGTTGAGAAAGCCTCTAAGGGAGTCTGGGTCTTTTACTTTTAGTATAAAGTGTAATCTATTTAAATACTATAATCATCAGTTATTTTAACTCTTTTAGTACCCATTGTTTGCTTATTTAATGCTTCTTTCTAACTTAAAAGTATGAAGTCTAAATTGCCGAAGTCTCTCTTGGTAGTCTGTATTGTTAATCAATAGAGTCTGTGATTGTATTGGCTCCCTATAGATTCAAATGTTGATTAATTTGTTGTTGATAAATGGACTACCTTTTAAAGGCAGTTGTTCTTTTTAAACACTGATAAAGCTCTATTATTAAATACATAATGTACTTAAAGGCCATAAATCAAATGTAGGCTAACTGCACTTGGGTTTATAAAAAGAAGATTCTTAAAATTTAAAATTATTTAATGAGGGACGTGTACACTAGGGTGGTGTGAAGAAACATAATTTTGGAATTTTGTATCGCTATAGGTCTCAAAAGTTACGAAATAGCATGTAGGATACTGAAAAAATAACTTTTAAGATCTCCCGATCGCACAATGACCTTGAAGTGTAACATGTAAAACTCCTCTAAGAGAATTAGTGAATACTCGTAATTTGTTTTATGCTGGTCATTGATAATCGTACAAAAGTATTGCCATTAAAAATGGAAAGAGCTCTTTAAAACATTTTGAAAAATGTGTAATTTGTCCTATTAGGCAACAGTTTTATCGATCTATGGCCTTTAAAAATGACTTATTTTGGCGATTTTTAAAGTTTTTGGCTTGTATTAAGTCAATCATTTTGTGGAGTATTTGAATAAATTTTACCATTGTTCAAAATGTTTTAAAGAGCTCTGCATTTTTCATGGCAAAACTTTTGAAGCATTATCAAAGTCCAGCATAAAACAAATTACGATTATTTACTAATTCTCTTGTGAAGTTTTACATGTTAAACTTCAAGGTCATTGCGCAATCGGAAGATCTTATATCATTTTTTAACGTCATTATTTCAGTATTCTACATGCTATTTCGCAACTTTTGAGACCTATAGCGATTCAAAATTCCAAAATTTAGTTTTTTCGCGTCACCCTAGTTTCCACGGTTGTGTTTGTGAAAATCAATACAGTACTTTTACATAAACGAAAAAAGCTCAGCACTGAAAGGGTTAAGATAAAATTCTAATTTGTGGCTCGTATGGATACAGCCCCCAATTTTTTTTTTATACAGAGTAGTTTTAACTCTGTAATTAAGTAAGCATATGTATGAAACTCATCTGATGGGGGAATACTATACACTTTTGCTTGATTATTCAACCTAGATTTGACATTAAATTAGTTATCCCTTTGAAAAAAATCGAGAAATTTATAAAAAACTTCTATTTTAGCTAATTCTAAAGTGGCTGAAGTACTTTGGAAAAATATATGAAATGAAATGAAATGAAATTCTTTATTTCCACTTAAGAATGTGTACAAAACAATATATATATATATATATATATATATATATATATAATTAGTAATTCCCCATAAAGGCCATGCCTGAGCGTGGGGAATGAATTCATGCAGTCCGCATCTTGAGCACAATCACTATATTTCAGAATTTCCTTTATATATGACTACTATGAGATAAAAATCTATGAAAATACTGATGCATATACTGATTTCTACCTAACCACTTTTTCAGATTGTTAGTCATAAACTTTGCATTGCAAAGTTGGATTACTATCTTAGAAATAAGTTGTATTTTTGTCTTAAGGCAGAAGGTTTAAAAGGCTTATGTTGGCATCTGATTACATAGTATTTGAATGGATAAGCAAACAAAATGTTTATTGCTAAATTCAAGTGTTTATGACTGAACAATGCTTGGTGGTAGTTCATTGTTATTTTTTACCAAATCAGTAAGAATGGAAATACTTAAGCTGTGCTAAATTAAATTCTAAATGCCCACAGTTTCTGTAGACCTGCATACTCAATAAATTTTAAAATGCCTTTTAATATAAAAATTATGATCCAGCTTCATGTCAAGGAGTATCAACATGTATCCATTAATAAGCATGATAAAATATTGTACGTAAGAAAATATGGGACGTGAGGTCGGAGGTTTTCTGCCGTAGAAATGGGCTACTAGTTGAAGCTTAATCTAATAGATCTCAACCGGTTGGAGATTCCTAGTAAGTTTTTTCAATACTAGAGTTGACATGCAAATTTAAATTTAACCATAAAGTAAAATATTTCGGTTTTGGTTTTAAATCCTTGCTACCATAATCATGATACGTGATTTGTTTAAAAATTTGTTCTTTATTTTGTATCCATGTCAGCCCATAAGCCCCAAGTTAGTTTTGTTTCAATTTCAAATATAATTTTGCATATTTCTTATAAACCAAAATAAATTATGATGGAATTGTTTACATCTACAGTTAAATATCTTTCTTATGGTGTGCTTGAATTTTTCCTACAATATATGCGAGCTAAGAGAAAGTATTACAAAAGTCATGCTTGCCTGCTCATACAAAGATAGATATAGATAGGCTATATTAATTAATAAATGAGGGATAGCATTGTAATTATTTTCCAAAAGGATATGACTTAAAAGTGAGTATGCAGGTTTATTACAGTTAAAAATTAAAAAGTGGCTTTATACCCTGTAACTTTGAAGAGAATTATTTTTGTAGAGATTTGATTGATTATATACTTGTAAGCCTAGGAAAGGTATTTATTACAACAGAAAACATTTACCAAAATTTGTGTGATACCTTTTTAAAAAAATAGTGATTTTTTTATTTATCAGTTTTACTTATGTAAATGTTACAAATACAATTTTCACTGATAACCTTTTTATTTAACAGATCAATTACAGGAGTCTTTGAGTGGGGAAACAAACTACATCGATCACTCGGACATGTCTCAAGTACAGCATCTTAGTCTATCATCAGGGCGAAAACCAGCTGAGCCTCCTTCATTCACCAGCAAAGCAGTCGGTTAGTCTTCACTTTCAATTTAATATAGAGAAATAGGCTGAATTATAACTAGCTATTTTACCTGTTCTTCACATGGTTATTCCGGAAAATGGCAAAAGATCCCAAGGAAAACAAATAAAAATTACCAAAATCCCAACAATTTTAACATATTATATTCCTACTTGAAAGCCTATGGGCAAAGCCCGAGGGGACTTGAAGAATAAGAATAGGCCTATGAGGTGGCTGGGATCATGGACTGTTTTTGTGCAAGTGATAAATAGCAACTATATACCTTAAATCAAGGTTTTATTAACATGAAAACCCTGCATTATAAATTGAAGTAACTGAATTCAGTATTCGGACTGATAACAAACAAAAAATAATCAAACATGTGATCATATGGCAGGCCCCCACATCATTTCGTGGGCCCCGTTGCTTAAAGTCAAGATAGGCCCCCCTCTTACTATTAAAAAAAAATTAATTACTATGAGTATATTAATGGCTAGGCTAGTGTTTATTGAGTATGTTTTGATGCATTTGTATTATTACACTATCTGTGGTTGAGATATTGTATAAAACAATTAATTATATTGTTGAGATGTTGTATATTGTGTATATTGTATATGTATAATGTATATAGACAATAAATATTATCATAGGTTGAGAACACATCCTAATTTTACTATTGAGACATTGAGTAGCAGAAGATAAAACCTTTAGGTAAAAATGAAGCAAATCAAATACATAATTATAAAGAAAAAGTTTAATAAGAAATACCCTTGTTGCAGCAGACCTGCATACTCAGCGAATTCCAAATGCAAATCAACATATTTCAATCCGACTTAGTGAGATTTGACATGTTTTGTAATCTCCATAAAAATAACATGGGGAATGAGTATGCAGGTTTGCTGCAACAGGTATGTTAAAACTGGTTGGTTTTAATTCATTATTTAGTAGATCTTAACTAGAAGAAGCCATGTACCAAGTTTTGTCAAGAAATGTTAAAAAATAAGTAAGATATAGAATTTTTTATTTCCCATAAGGATAACGTGGGGAGTGATTATGTAGGTTTGCTGCCACAAAAATTTAAATTTCGGGGATTTTAGACTAAAATACATTAGATCTCATCTAGATGAAGTCACAAACCTAGTTTTATCCAGATATGTTGAGAAATAAGCGAGATATAGAATTTTACTTATTCCCAATAAGGTTAACATTGGGACAACGTACTGTGTTTACCACTTTCAATATCTCGGTAACCAATGGACATAGAGCAGTGATTCAAAACACTAAATTATTTGTTTTTTTGAGCTGAATTCAATGGTACCAACAAAGATTCGATAAATTTTATTTTTCTATGTAAAAAACTCAAAAAAACCATTTTTGGGGGGTTTATCCCCCTTTACCCCCCCTTCCGATGGTCCGATCGGGCTGGTTCACGAACTCGTCCAATCGATTACCACTGTACATGTGAGTGTAATTATATATATCAATGATTTTCTTTACCGTTCTAATTTTTATTTTTGTAAAATATTTACATTTTTAGGCTAAATCTGAATATATTTTTTTAAACATATATTATTATTTAATAGCTTAATTGCTTAACATGTAATAAACAGTAGAAAAGATCATTTCTTAACATCATGTGCATTATACGGTAAAAAAATTTTGCAAACAGGTCTAATTTTGCATACACTACTATCGGCCTAAAAAGGAAAAAAGGCATTTTTATTTCTCAATGGATTCATAAATTAATGTTATTACCTTTTAGTTAAGTGTTTTTTCAGTTAGAATGTTTCGATTTGTGTATAACTTATTCGTATCAAAAATTATAGTGCTTAAAAGCCTCTACAACATTTGATTTTATTCATTCACACAAAATGCACTCTTATTTTTGAACTTTATAATTATAATTTGTATCAAATTCTAAGTTTTTGTTTACTCTCAATAATGTAAAGTTCCCTCATTTTATTAACAAATAATAACAATCAATAAAATGTTCTGGTTCTGCATGTATAAAAACTAGCTTGATATTGAAATGGGTTTATTTATTATTATTTATCTTTAGTTAAAGTTATGTATTGTAAAACCATTTAAAGCAGAAACCTAGTTTCATGCAAAATGCTCTGAGTTAGAATTTCTAAACCAAAACTAAACTAACATTATTAAGATTGTTTTTACTTTACAGTATTACTCGGTTAAAACCGGGGAAAGATTATGTAGTTATTTTTATAGGAGTCAAGTGAAGTGATTTAGTTTTTTTGCTTCGTAAGGACATGGTTGAGATATAAATACTATTAATTATAAGTAAATTGATAAGTACAAAGTAGCTGAAATTAGTTTCTTTAAGGAAATATAATATTTTAGTTTTATACAGGGAAAGAGATCCGATATTAGTATAGCTGTGTAACGATATTAGTATAGCTGTTTAAGGTTAAGTAAATTTTTTTCTTTGTTGAAAATCCGCTTAAGTACAACACAACTCTCCTATAGATTTGATTGCCTACTCATACAGTATTTATTTGAAAGAAATCATTGTAACTTATGTTTTTAGTCAATGCAGTAACTGAGACTTTTTTAAACTGTTCATTTCTTACATTCCACGTAAGCAGCATTATTTATTTATTTATTTATGGGTTAACGGAAACAATTTTAATTTTATTTTTTGTATGATGAATAGTGTGATATTTATAGCATTGATTGGGTTATTCAGTGTCCTAGAATGCAAGTAATAAATTATTATTTAAGTTTGGAATCAGTTTTTTGAAAATAAAAGAGAAAAATAAATTATTTTAAATTGCATCATGCCAGGGGAGGCGCAGGGAGGGAAATCATTTTTCAAAAGCAACACTTATTCTACCCATTTCGTTATATATATTTTTTTTTCATTGATCAAATAAAAAAAAAAATAAATTGTGTTACCTGATGCAAGAAAATACAGACTATATAGCCAATTTTAGAAACATTACTAGTGCATGTATTAGCGAAAAAATTTTGATAGTTTTTTGTTATACCTAGAAAGTTGGACGGTTAAATGGGATTTGATTATGTTGGGGGAAACATGGCTTGATTCTGAAAAAAGTGGGGTGCAACTTGATGGGTATAAAATGTACAAAACAAGTAAGGGTGCGAATCGAAACGACGGAGTGGTTGTGTATGTGAGGGAGGGAGTGAATGTGAGCGAATGTAGAGAGCTGGAGCTGGGCGGCGTGTTTGGCCTGAGTCTCGACATTACTTATCACGACAGGCGATCTGACCTGCTGATAGTCTACAGGACTCACGACAGTGACCTTGACAACTTTACAGATGCGCTGCGACAATACTATGACCATACGACCAGGGATAAGACTTATATACTCATGGGCGACATAAATGCAAATTTAATTGTGACGAATAAAAAAACAGAGCACTACTTAGACGTACTTTTTGATAAAGGTTTTGTGAGTGGTGTCAATGAACCCACTAGAGTTACTGATGACAGCAAGACTTGTTTAGATCACATTTTTGTAAATCACGTAAATACTGACGATTTGAGGACTGCTGTGATCAAGACCGACGTCACAGACCATTACTGTGTGGCTCTGGAAGTATCGCACAAGCGCATGCGCACGCGAACAGAAGATGTAAATTCATCATACATAGACAAAGCTCAGATGGGACAATTATTTGACAACTGCGACTGGTCCCAAGTTACAGACATCTGCGAAGTAAATCAAAGTTGTAATAAATTTGTTTCTCTTCTCAAAGAATTTAGTGAAACTTCACGGAAACCAAAATCTAAAAAAACTCATAGATTAAAAAAATTAAAGCCGTGGATTACCGAGGGATTAATAAAATCAATTAGAACTCGAGATAAATTAAGTAAAAGATCAAAAACTCAACCTTTCAATGTTGATTTGAGACATTTTTATATAAGCTACCGGAACAGACTTAATGTTCTTATCCAAAATACGAAAAATAATTATTACAGATCTAAATTAAATAGTTCAGCAAACAACCCTAAGATTTTTTGGAGTACTGTAAATGAAATTTCAGGTAGAATAGTAAAACAAGACATTTTTCCACTTGAACAATTTACTTTAAACAAATCCAAGGAGGGAGGGGTCTTAAGGTGGCAGGTGGCCAACGAATTCAATGAATATTTTTCCAAAGTTGGCAGCAACTTGGCCTCTAAAATCAATTCGGCCGGTCCACCTGTCGTCAACGACGCAGACTATACTATAGACAATAACTTAACTTTCCACACCATCACTAAGGACCAGTTACTGCACTACGTCTCGGGCCTGCGCGGCGGCTCAGCCCCCGGCTGCGACGGCATATCGGCCGACTTTTTAAAACAACACTTCCAATCGTTGTGTGGACCGTTACTTCATATCATAAATACCAGCATTGTGTCCGACGTATTCCCCGACGCTTTCAAAATCGCCAAAGTTATTCCTCTTTACAAATCAAATGACATTACTATGAAATCAAATTTTCGCCCAATTAGTTTGCTTAGTGTTTTTTCTAAGGTTTTAGAAAAAGTTATTAAAGACCAACTCTCTAATTATCTGGAAACAAACAGAATAATAACCGAATGTCAATTTGGTTTCAGGAAATCAAAAAATGTTTCGGACGCGCTTTTCAAAATTACTACAGATATAAATTCAGCACTTGACAGAAATAAACGTTGTCAGATATTATTTTTAGGTTTAGCTAAGGCGTTTGACACGATAGATAGACAGATATTGCTGGAAAAACTAAATTTAATAGGTGTTAGGGGTATGGCATACAATTGGTTTAGGGGTTGTTTTGAGATCAGGAGACAAGTAACATCTATTAACGGGGTCATTAGTGAGACTAAAAACATAGATTACGGAGTTATTCAAGGAAGTTCGTTGGGTCCTTTACTGTTCTTAATCTACATAAACAATCTGGCCAAAATAAATATTTCAGGTAAATTGTATATCTTTGCTGACGATACAGCAATTTTACATGAAGGTGACAACTGGGATTCAGTTTTTCAATCAGCATTGAGAGATTTATCGACAATTAAATCTTGGTTTGATCAAAATTTACTAACACTTAATATATCAAAAACCAAATGTATGCCAATAGCTCTGAGAGATAGGTCAGATACAAGAACAACCAGTCTCAAACTTCATGTTTGCGGAAACATTGGTTCATTAAATTGTGGGTGTGAATATATTGAAAGGGTTCATACATACAAATACCTGGGTGTTATGATGGATAGTAGAATGTCATGGAATGCGCATGTCAAGTTTATTAATAACAAACTCAGGAAATTAATTTATGCTTTCCACCAACTCAGTAACATTTTAACTTCAAAAGAAATAAGAACAATTTACTTTGCATACGCACAGTCTATTTTAGAGGGAGGGATATTGGCTTGGGGTGGGGCATACAATTCAACAATTAAACCTTTATTTAATCACACAAAAATCAATCCTCAAGGCAGCGATGAGAAGGTGCCGGCGGTATCCGACGGACACTTTGTTCGATGAAGTCAAAGTTCTAGACGTTAGACAACTTTTTATTCGAGCAGTTCTTTGCAATTTATGTAAAAATTCAACTAGTATTTTTCAAAGTCCAAGTCATGATTACCTCACCAGAAGCAAAGAAAGTGCAGGAATTAAAATGCCAAAATTAAGTAAAACTTTTTCAACAACTAGTTCTTTTTATATCTCTCACGTCTTGTATAAAAATCTTCCAAACTCATTAAAAAACATGGATTTATCTTTTTCAGTCTTCAAAGTAAAAATCAATAACTGGCTACACTCGATTGGAAGAGAAAATTCAGATAATTTAATCACTTCTGTTTATAGACGGTAACGAACCGATATGCTGTGAATGCTTGAATTTGTGAGCGAATGGGATGTGCTGGTGCGAGTTTGCGGGTGTGCGAGGTTTGTTGTGTGTGTGTGTGTGTGTGTGTGTGTGTGTGTGTGTGTGTGCGCGCGAGTGAGAGTGAGCGTTGGTGAGTGTGCGGAGCGAGTCGGGTCCGTTTGTCCACTGGTGGGAGGGGGGTGGGGGGGTCATACATACATACCTTAGTCCGTCTGTCTGTCCTTACCAAGTTGCACCGTAAATACATCAATGAGAGCTGTTTAATACACTGCTGTCAAAACATGATTGTTTTGTTAAAAAATCATTCTTCAATATTTTGTTTAACTTTGAAATTTGATTTCCATTCTTCCTTTGCTTTCTTATAAATTTCCAGCTCAAGAATTATTAAAAAAAACTAATTAGTACAATAACGACTCTCTCTCACGCACGGGCAAAGAGCCTATGTGAGAGTAATTTCTTATGTACAATAGCCTAAATAAACTTATTTTGTAAATATTTAATTTGTAAAAAATGATCGCTATGTCTGTTACTTATATTATAATTATTTTCTGAAATAAAGCTGAGCTGAGCTGAACTTCTGTACGTACCAATCTACAAAAGTAATTCTAAGTTTCATTGCAATAGCTACCGTCCAATATCTTTGTTGTCCTGCTTCTCTAAGTTTGTTGAGAAGATAATGAAACAGAAGTTATTATCATTCCTTGATTCAGTCAACTTTTTTAGTAAAAATCAGTTTGGATTTCGATCAAAATTGAACACTGAGCATGCTCTTTTAAACTTCTTACAAAATGTTTATAATGGTTTAAATGAGGGAAATAATGTAAGCGGGTTATTTTTGGATATTAAAAAAGCTTTTGATATTGTTGATCACAAAATTTTGCTAAATAAATTACAGTAGAGCGCCGATTATCCGAACGTCGATCATCCGAACCGTCGGTTAACCGAACGCCGTAATAATTCATATTTTGAACATGATACTCAAGCAATTCAAATTCGCGCGCCAACCGAAACTCCTGTTGCGCCGGGATATCAATGTATTCTGATAGATTTCATAATAAAATTAAGTGAATAATTTTTGTTTGGTCATTTTTGAGCCTTTTTACGATTAAGAATTACGTTACATATATAATTTTGAAATGTTGTCTTTTCATGTTCGATTATCCGAATATTCAGTTATCCGAACACCCCTTGTCCCCAATTAGTTCGGATAATCGGCGCTCTACTGATTGTGGGGTTAGGGGTGTAGCTCATAAATGGTTTGAAAGCTATTTATTAGACAGAAAACAGTGTGTTAAAATTAATTCAGTCTATAGTGAGATGGGAGTAGTTAAAAATGGGGTCCCTCAGGGGTCAGTGCTTGGGGCAGTGTTATTCATTATTTATATAAATGATCTGTGTGAAGCCAAATTCCAAGGAAAATTAACTTCTTTTGCTGATGACACTGCTCTCTGTTATGTTGAAAAAGACTGGCATTTGATTAAATTGGCAATGAATAATGACCTTAAAGCACTACAGTGGTGGTTTACTGCAAACCACATGCTGCTGAGTGCCAAAAAAACTAAATTCATGAATTTTAGTCTTCGAAAATATATAAACTTTTCAAATGAAATAAAGTATCACAGCGCAGAGTGTATCAGTCAGCAAAACTGTTGTCTTGGTACATGTGAAATCGTTGGACAGGTTGATAGTATAAAATATTTGGGAATATTTTTAGATACTGAGATTAGCTGGAAAATACATATTAGTAAATTAAAAAACAAAATCAATTCCATTTTAAGATATTTTTATTTTTTGAAAGACATGACGAGTGAAAATGTTTTACGTACATTGTATTTCTCTCTTGTTCAAAGTCATTTAGAATACGGGTTAATTTTCTGGGGAAATTCTTATGAAACCTATCTTAATCAAATCAATATACAGCAAAAACACATAGTACGTTTAATTTCTTTCAAAGGTAAATTCGAACCATCTCATCCTCTCTTAGTTTAAAAAAAAATTCTTCCCTTAAAATATTTGTTTGTTTTTAAAGTTTTGAAAATGTTTTTTAACAGAAGTGGGAATAGGATTCCAAACGAAAAGCTCTATAGGAACAAACTTAGGAATTGTGAGCAATTTACACTACCAAAACAAAAAATACATTTTTTACAAAAACTTATAATTTTATAGCACCTAGAATTTTCAATAGGTTGCCTGACGGAATTAAAAAATCCAAAAGCGTAATAATTTTTACAAGACAACTTAAGAAATGGCTATTTAGTTTGGAAGAAATAATTTTTTTGTTTTTAATTTTGAAATAAAGGTAGATTAAGGTATCACATGATAGGGGCACACTTTGGCGAGCTTTGCTACTCAGGGACTAAGCATTGCATGCTATGAGCTTTGACGGCACCTGGGTAGGTGCCACGAGCCGCCTGGTAGCAAAGTGCGGTGCGTGGTTTGAGATAATAAAACCATAGCTTTGTCAGTATTAGTTCTAGGAAATTTTTACAGTTACTTTTCGGACTGTTATAGTATGGCACAACAATTCAAGAAATCGTTTTATTTATTTTTTTTTAGTTATTAAAAATTTTATCTGATCACCGTTTATTTTATTTTGGTTGTTTTAAGGAAGGAACCTCCAAACAGGCTAAGCCTTGGAGGCCCTACATTTTCTCCTAAGTAAATGCACAGAAAATGTACAAAATTTATTTTATTTCGTTAATTAGTAATTTAAGTATGTTTATAATATATTTTATTGTTGTTTGTTATTTTTTTCCAAGTCAGTCTGACGGTTGAACAGTTGTGGACCCTTATTTTGAATTAGAAGACTGCATGGACTTAATGAGACTGTTATTTTTTTAGTTATTATAATTATTTTCTAAAAAGTGCATCAATATTATTGATAAAGAACAATGTATATTATTTTTGTTTGAAGAAAATAAATAATTCTTATTCTGTACCAAATTTCATCTAGATTGGTCCATACTTACGGTTGCTATCGTGCTGACAGACACATATATATACAGGGTGATTGAAAAGTCTGGGTACGGCTTAATATTTTGAAAAATAATAAACGTAGACCTACAAAACTTGGAATCAAGTTATAAGGCATATAAATCTATCTTAACACATATCCAGTGATCCGCTACCTCCTCAGGGGGACGGCCCGCCAGGAGTCAGGAGAAAATCTTAAATGTAAGCATAGGTTGATATGCACATAAAATTAAAGGTCTATTTTTGTAGAATACAACGCCGCAAACCGCACTCAAAAAGGTTGACCCAGTACAAAATGGCAGCTGTTCAAAGATTCAAATAAATACCAATTTCTTTGAATACAAACAATTTTTATCATTTTAATTTTTATCATTTTTTATATCATTTTAAAGAGCTTTTTAAGCAAAGAAGAATGCCGCAAACTGCATTCAAAAAGGACCATCCGTTAAAAAATTACGGTTGTTTAAAGATTTAATAAAAAAACAATTTTTATTGAGGTCTACAATTTTTATTGGAGCCCCAAGATACCAAAAACACCATTCGTTCAAAGACATCTACTTATAGATAAAAACTGATAAAATAAGAAGCAAGACCAGAGCTTTGGCTACTTGAAGCTAGCCAAAGCTTCTAGGCAAGTATTTGAAAGAACTCTCATTGATCGATGGGTTTCCAAGTTTCTCATGAACTCAATGCCCTTAGAGGTCCGACCCTAAGCCTTAATACTAAGTTGGTGTTTCAGTTTCGTGGTGACTTCTGACTGTAGCCAAAGCTCTGATTTTGGTTGTTATTTTATCAATTTTGTTTTATAAACTGAAGCTTAAGTTAGGGAATACTTATATGTAATGGGCCTAATTTGCACAGGGGTAAGAATTGGCTCAATAGGCCTAGCAATAGGACCAGTAGGTCCTACCTGAGCCTACCTGAGCCTAGCCTAGATGTAATCTAGCCTATGTCCCAACTGTGTAAGGAGTGTTGACAATCTGAATAAACACTACTATTTCCCTTGCTTAAACCCCTTGAGTGATTAAGTGACTCACAGGACAGCAGTAGGTGTTTCTCACCTATTGAAGTTGGAAGGCCGACCCTAGTCGGACCCAAAACGATCGCCGATAGTAATTTGGAAACTAAAGTGTTTAAACGATTCCTTGCGACTAAGAAGTATTATAAACACTTAGTGAGTCGCGTAAATAGAACACTTCTACTTATACGTTACGAGCGAAACTCGGGTGGTGTTTGAAAACAATGCGAAACATAACCTCTGAGTAGCCGACGACGACAGGGTTGACAGCCTGCCATCTTCTTCTTCTTTTCGCTAAGCGTGCCAAGCTGTTTTTCTAGCAGACATTGGAAAAAGCAACTGGAAGAACTTTTTTTTGATCCTTTAACCAGCTCGTTGGTCGGCTGGTTGGTTTTTCCCAGGCGAAAAAGGGAATCAACGAGGCGGTGATAAGGGAAGAGACTTGGTGCTGTTCCTGCGATCTGTGCGGTTCACTGTGGCTTCTGTGTTCGCTCGTCTTCCGCGTGTGATTCCCGTGCACGATTTCTCGCACGAGCGACTTCGAAGACAGTGATTTCTGATCTAGCTTCCATTTGGGTATCAAGGTATATATCGATTATTTCATTTCCGGATTTAGGTATTGTTCGTAAACTTTTCCTAAAAGTTGAACGAATCACGGCAAACGGCCCGAGACCTATCCTGCTCATCTCTTGGCTGTAACCAAGCCTCTTTAAATTAACTATCTTGGTGCCAATTACTATTAAGTTTTACATTTGTAGTATTTTCCAAATTGTGTTTACCCAAGTTAGAGTAATTGATGATTTTACTGATTTGAATTACTTGCTAGTTTTCCTGCTGTTGTAACAGGCTTAGTCTTGTCCAAACCTGCTGTGCAACTGGAGTGTAAGGTTTGTCCTACTCCTGTAATTTCTGGCCACTAGTGAAATAGTTAAATGTTGTTTCTTGGTTAGTGTAAACATAAACTATGGGTAACTATTGTTAACCCTGAATATGTCACAGAGCTAGGGAAAACAGCAGAGGGTATTTTTGTTAGCAGATTTTTCCCAAATTTAGTCTTTCTTTTCTCAAGGTACCTCAGTTGACCTGAGGTCTTCCCATTGGCTTTTTATAAACTCGCCAGGTTGTTCTAAATTATTTAGCCTATGTAGAGTTGTTTGAGATTCTGTGCCCCATAGCTGAGGCTATCTTGAGGCAATTCTAAGTTGAATGTCATCTAGGTTGAATATAACTGAGCTCTCATAGTTGAATACCTGATAACTACTGTGATTTCGATCCTCAACCCCTAGAATTATCCCAGCGACCGAGCTGAGCGATTCCAAGGCCCCTGACAACCCATGACGTGATTTCCTATGGTTCGGAATACTAGCGTATCCGATCATCTTTTCTCTCACTAGGAAATTTCCATCACATATATTTAATTCTATATATTCAAATATCTAATTCATATATTTAATTCTATATATTCATATATCTATCATATATGTATTTTGTTCTACTTTCTGATATAATTATAATAATATCCCTTACCAGTGAATCACTATACAATATATATATATATGTATGTATTTGTGTCTGTAAGCTCAATAGCGATTGCAAAAATGGTCCGATTAGAATGAAATATGACATAGGCATGTAAAGTAGTAATTTTTCGGATGAGTTTGAAAACCAGCCCGATCGGAACATCAGAAGGGATTTAAGGGGGAGAAACCCTCAAAAAAAATTTTTGAAATTTTTACATGGAAGAATTGAAATACCCCCGTTGCAGCAGACCTGCATACTCAGCGAATTTCCAGTACAAAACAACATATTTCAATCCAACATAGCGAGATTTTACAGTTTTTTGAAAGCTCCATAAGAATAACATGGGGAATGAGTATGCAGGTTTGCTGCTACGGGTAGATTAAAAGTGGGTGGTTTTAATTCAATATTTAGTAGATCTGAACTAGAAGAAGCCACTTACCAAGTTTTATCAAGATGTGTTGAGAAATAAGCGAGATATAGAATTTTACTTATTTCCCATAAGGTTAACATAGGGACAACGTACTGTGTTCACCACTTTCAATATCTCGGTAACCAATGGACATAGAGCAGTGATTCAAAATACTAAATTGTTTGTTTTTTTGAGCTGAATTCAATGGTGCCAACAAAAATCGGATTATTTTTATTTTTCTATGTAAAAAACTCAAAAAACCCATTTTTGGGGGGGGTTTACCCCCCTTTACCCCCCCTTCCGGTAGTCGGATTGGGCTGGATTACGAACTCGTCCGAATAATTACTACTTTACACATCCATGCCAAATTTCATTAAGATTGGACCATTTTTACGCGAGTTATCGTGCTTAAAGACACATATATATATAGATATATATATATATATATATATATATATATATATATATATATATATATATATATATATATAGATATATATATATATATTTATGAAAATGAACGAATAGTGTTTTTTGCTTCTGGGGGCCCCAAAACGAAAAGTTATCATGGTCTCGGGCTTAGGTCTTACCATGAGACCTACGGTAATAGCTTCTTCCCTATAGGGGAAATTCGCTAATAATCTAATTTTGGTTTACACCGCTTCAGCTTGAAAAAACAAATAATTTGGTATTTTGAATCATTGTTCTATGTCCATTGGTTACCAAAATACTGATAGTGGTAAACATAGTACCTTGTCCCAAAGTTAACCTTATGAAGAGTAAATCAAATTCTATATATTGCTTATTTTTTAACATGTGTGTGGCTTCATTTAGGTGAGTTCTAATGTATATTAGTCTGCCAGATATTTACGTTTTTGTGGCAGCAAACCTACATACTCCTTTCCCATCTTAACCTTCTGGGAAATAAGAAAAGTTGTGTGGTTTGCTTGTTTCTTAATATATCTTGGTAAGATTTGGTATGTTGCTTCATCTAATTGAGATCTACTGGATTATAGCCTGAAATCCCTCATTTTAGCGAATTTCCGCTATTGGGAAGAAACTATTACCATAGGTCTCATGGTAAGACCTAAGCCCGAGACCATGATAACTTTTCGTTTTGGGACCACCAGATGTAAAAAACACCATCCATTTGAATTTTTATATATATATATATGTGTCTGTCAGCACGATAGCGGCCGTAAGTATGGACCGATCTTGATGAAATTTCGTACAGACATGTAAAGTGGTAATCAATTGGACAAGTTCGTTAACCAGCCCGATCGGACCATCGGAAGGGGGGATAAAGGGGGATAAACCCCCCAAAAATGGGTTTTTTGAGTTTTTTACATAGAGAAATAAAATTAATCAAATTTTTGTTGACACCATTGAATTCACCTCAAAAAAACAAACAATTTAGTATTTGAATCATTGCTCTATGTCCATTGGTTAACGAGATATCGAAAGTGGTATACACAGGACGTTGTCCGAATGTTAACCTTATGGGGAATAAGTAAAATTCTATATCTCGCTTATTTCTCAACATTTCTTAATAAAACTTGGTTTGAGGCTTCATCTAGATGAGATCTAATGTATATTAGTCTCTAATACCCAAAATTTCCATTTTTGTGGCAGGAAACCTGCATACTCATTCACCATTTTATCCTAATGGGAAATAAAAATACCCCCGTTGCAACAGACCTGCATATTCAGCGAATTTCAAGTGCAAAACAACATATTTCAACCCAACACGGCGAGATTTAACATTTTTTTCTAAGCTCTTTAAGAATAACATGGGGAATGAGTATGCAGGTTTGCTGCAATGGGTTTGTTAAAAACTGATTGGTTTTAATTCAATATTCAGTAGATCTGAACTGAGCAAAAAACGGGGCCCACCGGACGCTCCATCGTCGTACCGCCTTCTGTGCATGTTGGACACGGCGGGGAAACTGATGGAGAGGTTGTTGAAACCGAGAATCGGAGAGGCTGTGCGAGCGGCAGGGGACCTCTCGGCCTGACAACACGGGTTCAGAGAGGGCCACTCGACACTCAGCGCCATCTCGGAGGTCGTAGCTTCGGTGACACGAGCGGATCAGGCTTGCCACGTGGCTCGTCCGATCGTGCTGCTGGTCACGCTTGATGTCAAGAACGCGTTCAACTCGGCACGGTGGTGCGACATTCTGGTCGCACTGGAAAGAACATTCAGGTTACCTGGGTACCTCCTCGCCATGGTGAGAGATTACCTAAGGGACCGGCGGCTGATGTACGAGACGGACCGGGGTTTCGTAACCAGGGCCGTCACCTCTGGGGCAGCCCAGGGATCTGTGCTGGGGCTGCGGCGGTCATCACCGAACGAAACGCGGAGTTGGCCCAATTGAGTCTGAATCAGGTCATGCGCCTGGTGTAAGGCTGGATGCGCGATCAAGGCCTTCAGCTGGCTCTCTCCAAAACGGAGATAGTCATGCTGACGAGGAGGCGGATATCCACGATCATTCCGATGCGGGTGGGTACCGAAGTGATCGAGACGCAGAGGACGGCCAGGTACCTGGGGGTGGTGCTGGACAACAAGCTCACCTACTGGGACCACATCAGAAGCGTGTGCGTCAAGGCGGCCGAAGTGACACCTGCCTCGGAAGACTGATGGCCAACATCGGAGGACCGAGTCAGGGGAAACGGAGGCTGTTGCTGTCGACGGCACAGGCCATCATGCTCTACGGAGCGGAGATCTGGGCAGATGCGACGAAGGTGAAGAAATACCGGACTCGCATGCTGCAGAGACGTGGCGCGCTCAGGGTCGCATCCTCGTACCGCATGGTCTCCCAGGCGGCGGTGCTGGTCATTGCGGGAGTCATCCCAATCGACCTGCTGGCGCAAGAGAAAAAGATCATCTGGGGGCGTGCTCCCGAGATGGATCGGGAAGAGGCTGCCGAGCTGGCCCGTGGCCAAGCAATGGCCGCCTGGCAGCGTCGATGGCACGAAGACACGACCGGAAGGTGGACATGGCGACTCATCAGGATCCTGGAGCCGTGGGTTTGCCGCGACCACGGGGAGGTGAATTTTTACCTCACCCAGTTCCTGACAGGTTATGGCTACTTCCGTCTGTACCTCCACCGAATGGGCAAGGTCGACTCGCCCAGGTGCATGTACTGCGGACACGACGGAGACGACGTGCATCACACTTTCTTCGTGTGCCGTCGCTTTGACGAAGAACGGACTGCCCTCGCCGACTCGGTCGGCGGTCATCTGACCAAGGACAACATCGTGGGGAAGATGCTGCAGGGCAGCGTCAGCTGGAACGCAGTGGCTGACTTTGTCATGTCCGTCCTGCGCCAGAAGAGGACAGACGGGTGTCTCGAGTGACCCCAGAACCGAGGACAGCAGGAGATCGGTTGAACACCAACTGAGGAGTCCCGAAAGGGACAGCAGCGCAGAGTCCTAAAAGGGACCAGAGGCCACGCATTGCGATGTCGCAATTAGCAGATGCTCGGGTCGATCGCAATGATGTGGTGACAGAACGCGAGGGGGTTTTTTTAGAGGTATGCCCAAGGAGACGTACAGGCAACTGTACGCTCCTAGCCGCCTCGAGCCTCGAGGCGGGGCCTCTGACACTGATGCTGTCTGTCAGAGGTTGGAGACCCTGCTCGTCGCTTTGCTCTCTTGGGCGAGCGGCGTAGAGGGCCCGCATTTCGGTGCGGGTAAGGGCTATTTTTAACCTCCCTTCCAGCGTGGATTAAAAAAAAAAAAAGATCTGAACTAGAAGAAGCCATTTGCCAAGTTTTATCACGATATGTTGAGAAATAAAAGATAATATATAGAATTTTACTTATTCTCCATAAGGTTAACATTGGGACAACGTACTGTGTTTACCACTTTAAATATCTCGGTAATCAATGAACATACAGCAATGATTCAAAATACTAAATTGTTTGTTTTTTTTAGCTGAATTCAATAATGTCAACGAAAATTAGATTATTTTTATTTTTGCATGTTAAAAACTTAAAAAAGAACATTTTTGGAGGGGTTTATCCCCCTTTACCCCCCCCCCCCTTCCAGTGGTCCGATCGGGCTGGTTTACGAACTCGTCCAATTGATTAGCACTTTGCATGTCTGTACCAAATTTCATAAAGATCGGACCATTTTTACGGCCGCTATCGTGCTAACAGACACATATATATATATATATATATATATATCTAAAAATTCAAACAAAGTGTTTTTTGCTTCTGGGGGCCCCAAAACAAAAAGTTATCATCGTCTTGGGCTTAGGTCTTACTATGAGACCTATGGTAATAGCTTCTTCCCTATAGGGGAAATTCGCTAATCCCTATAGAGGAAAATCGCTAAAATGCTCTATCTTCCTTATTTTTTAACATTTCTTGATAAAACATGGTATGTGGCTTCTTCTAGTTAAGATCTACTAAATAATGAATTAAAACCAACCAGTTTTAACATACCTGTTGCAGCAAACCAGCAAACTCATTCCCCATGTTATTCTTATGGAGATTACAAAAACATGTCAAATTTCGCTATGTTGGAATTAATTATGCTCTTTTGAATTAGAAATTCGCTGAGTATGCAGGTCTGCTGCAACGGGGGTATTTAAATTTCTGTGGCTGCGAACCTGCATAGTTACTTCCCATGTTACTCTTATGGAGAATATTTTTGCATGGTTATTTACGGATGTCTATTCATTACACTTGATGTGAGGCTACTTGTAAACGATTTATTCAAGCATTTGTGATTTGCTGAGTATGCAGGTCTGCTGCAATGGGGTATACCTCGTATTTTCAGTTCTGCAGCTTCTATTGGAAATAGATTCTGATCTTGCTGACTCTCTGCTTGGTAAAGATGATCATCATACATATCTTGATTTTTTGAGACGTCATCTTGTACTAGGATTCAGGTTTTCCTCCTGCAGGTGCAAGGTGATGCAGGTTAACCGGAAACTACGGTTCACATCTGACAGTCGAACTAGAGCATAATAGGGATTGGCTTCCAACAGATCCACTTCTTGGACAAGAGTCAAAGGTATCATACTCAGGGCCGTCGCGAAGTGGGGGGCAAAGGGGGCAGATTGCCCCGAGCCACAAAACGAAGGGGGCCACATTTTGTGCTGAGTAGATTTTAGTGGATTATTAAATATTAGAATATTTAAATTAAGAAAACCAAAATGAAATGAAATGGTCGAAGATAAATAAAAAACTTTGTCTTATGTAGCCTATCAATTAAAATGCCTTATATTTGCCTTATATTTTGATACAGTTTAATTTGGTTTTCTGAAATCTCATAAGTAGTAGTAATAACATTTACAACTAGAATTTTTTCATTGGTTCAAAATTTTTAGTCAAGTTTTGTAAAAAGGTGAAAATGATGTGGTATTTAGACATGATGAGAGAGAGAGAGGGTTAACTTACTTAATTTTTTAGATTATGCATTGATAGCTTCCTAAATTATGCATTCACTAGCGTTTATTTATTAAATAATTAATAAATTTTTACCATGTTTAACTGTATGATTTTTTCCCCTTTTTTCTAGTGACAAAGCCAGCTCCTCCTTGGAAAGCTACAGCCATTGTGAACGGACATGTAACACGATTGGAACTTAATGATTACAAAGGGCGATATCTCATATTGTTCTTCTACCCACAAGACTTGTAAGTGATATTTAAGTTTTTTTTTAGTTACTGTACAGTGGAGTCTGATATTCAAAACTAATTATTGTGGATGAGGCATATTAGAATCAGCCAGAAATTCAAGATAAACAGATAATGAATTAAACCCTTTTTATTGAATAATCGTACATGTATTTCCGGACATGTTGCCCAAGATCGTATCAGTTGATAAATCATGAATTCATCTTGGTTTATAATACTTACAATTGTCTTTCAAGACCGTTTGTCTCTTAGTTATACCTGCCACATACCTGTGGCCATAAAAACATAAAATCATAAACCATCAATTAAATGAGAATAAAAAATGAGTGGATGCTTCCTCTCTAATTTGGTTCCTCCTTGTCTCATATCTTTGAGGCCTGTCACCCTTTGAACTTGGGGCATCCAGTTCGTTTCGTAAAAGAGAAAAATCGTCCAATTATCTCCTAAGGAGCATGCCATAGTTAAGGTCGGTCAGAATTGGAGTTAAAAACCTTTCCACTGACATGAGCAGACTACCTTTTCCTGCCCTTCCCTGAATCCCTCATTTCCAATGGATATACAGTAAGACATCCGGTGCTGCAGCTCGGCGGTCTGTCCCTCGGAGCTGCTGGCGCTCAGCGACCGAGTGCTGGAGTTCCGCGCGCTGCAGACGGAGATCGTGGCGTGCTCGGTGGACTCGCACCTGACGCACCTGGCGTGGGCGCGCACGCCGCGTGGTGAGGGCGGTCTCGGCAACCCCAAGATCCCGCTGCTGGCCGACCCAACGCACAGCATCGCCCGCGACTACGGTGTGCTGCTGCCCGATCTCGGCCACACGCTCAGGTCACTGTCTAACGCTTACACAAATAAAGTAACTTTATTAAGAATAGAAAAATACAACTCATGTAAACTTTTAAATCATATGTTAAATAAATAGACATTTTTACAGATGCAAATATTAATGATCGATCACTACCCCCTGAATTACTACTTGCTGATCTATCGAATGGAACATACCCTGGACCGGCTGAAGAACCTACCCCACAACGTGCAAAGGAATCTCGTCAAAACGATCATTCACCACGGCTTGCAAAGGGGTCTCCTCAAAACGATGAACGAATATCAAGATCTGGAAGATCTATCAAACCAGTGGACCGTTTAAATCTTTGAGGAGGGAGATGATTTAGAATCTGTCTATTTTAATTGACCTTTGTATTTGATGAGACCTATTGCACGTATGTTGTTTAAGGATCAATAAATGTGTCATATGTACTTAACTGTAACATGGTAACATATGTTACATATGTATGTATATTACATATGTATGTATGTTACATATGTATATGTTACATATGTATGTTACACATGGTAACATATGTACATATGTATCATATGTACTTAACATATGATTTAAAAAATATTGTATCTGTTTTCAGATATTGGAAGGGTAGCCAAAATTCTAGCGGTTTCATGTCCCATTATATTACGTAATAAAGATATTTTTACCTTCAGCAGCATTATCCTGACTAGTAGAAACTAAATAATCCTCAAATGACTTTTTCCAAAATGACCATTCTGAAGCTGTGTTCAAACCTTGCAAACTTAGGTTTGGAGGTAACTTTACACTACTATTATATTGTCCCTCCATATTTAAGCAATATATTTAATAATTAGGAGACAAATTCAAACCAAAACTGCACCATAATTAATAAAATTTAATTAACAGTTACAAAAATAAAGTTATTTTGTTAAGAATAGAAAAATACAGCTTATGTAAACAAAAACAGATATAATATTTTTTTAATCATTTGTTAAATTAATAGACATATTCTAAATCACAAACACATTCATATCACTCACAGTGGTATTTTGTAGTCAAATATTTCAAGTTTTTCTACCTAATTACTAAAAAGGCTCAATATAACTTGTTTACTTAATGCTGCACACTTTCATGTAAAGTAAAATTATTTTCGTATTCCCTCCAGGACAATTGTTCATCTAAGACCTTATCAAAATGCTGAGACTGTACTTTTTTTTAACTTATTCCAAGTGCTGCGCGACACACTTAGATTGCAACAAGTCCCACCCAGAGCTTTAACCCCTAACAACAGCAAACACGTTGATGTCAACTTTGATTTTACATAATGAATAATTCCTACCCCTTAATACAAGTCTGGTACCTCTAAAAGTTTAAGTACAGAAATAGTTATGTTTGATTTTTGTTTGTCACTCTACGATTTTTTTTAGTTAAAAGATGTTTCTGATCAGAAGTTGTTTCAACCGATATGCTTTGCCAAACAGGGGTCATTTCATCATCGACAGACGAGGGATCCTGCGGCACATGCAGGTGAACGACCTGAACGTCGGCCGCAGCGTCGACGAGCTGCTGCGGGTCACGCAGGCACTGCAGTACGTGGACGAGACGGAGACCGGCTGTCCCGCCGACTGGAAGCCCGGGCTGCCCGGAGTCTGAGCTCTGTGCACTCCAGTTTTCTCAACATTCACTTAATTTTAATGACCTCAGGCATCTTTCGCTGTAATGCAATCCATTCATGAGTAATGTAAAATTAATTTTATTTCTAAGGCAACCAGTTGTTTTTCTACTTCTTCCTTCCTACCTTATTTTTTTACTGTATTATTATTGTAGTAAATGGATTATGTCATCGACATTACACTTGTCAATTGATTGTTTGAGATTGCTAGGGAGTGGAGGCAAAAGTTCACAAAGTTCCGGCAGTCCTCCATTGATGGTGACACCAGTTAACATTTGTATTCAGATATGGTTTTATTAAAATAGTACATTTTACAGTTACCAAGAATGTAAAATTAAACTTTTACCATATCAAAGCTTCTATTGCAGTTTTGGGAAAATAAACCTGTGTATACATATTCTATATACCAGTACAGGTATAAAAAATGTAAATATGCCGAACACATTATCACTGATGATGTAAAACTATCCTTTACTTATAGACAAACTAAATTCTTTCGGAGTATCATCAAAAAATTCTTTTCAATGTTTTCACTCTTATTTAGACAATAGAACACAGTATGTTGAGGTCACTAAGACTAATACAAAATAAATTCATTAAAAAAGCATCAGAAATAAAAATAATAAAATGCGTTGTTCCACAAGGGTCTATTCTGGGACTGCTGCTCTTTTATGCTATCTGAGGGACCTTGATAATGCATTGTCGTGCAAACTAAGCAGTGAATTCTGTCTTTATGCCGATGATTCCAACTTAATGACATAAACTCCAACAATTGAGCAAAAAGAACTGAATACTTTTTCATATCTTGGTAGTTTAAGCGAATATTAGCTTATCAAATCTCAAAAGCTAATTTTATTACATTTGAACCCCTACAAATAAACCATCAGAGCCATTAATCATGTATGATATTGAACTCATTGATCAGAAAGCAAATTTTCTAGCAATTGATCAGCATTTAAATTGGAATGAACATGTAAGCAAAATATGAGCAAAATATTAGTTCTGGAATTTATGTTTTTTTTTTTCAAAAATGTAATTTCATTGTACCGCAACAAAAAGTGTGAATATCTATTTTGCTTATATCCATTCTAAATTTTTTTTGGCATATGTCTTCTTGGTGCAACAACTAAAGTTATTTAGATTGCATATTAAATTAGCAGAAAAAAACAACTATAATAATAATGAAATTAAATCATGATGATTCATCAAAAGGGAATTTTTGACAGTTTAAATTCCTACGGTATATGGCCGATATATCTACAGGGAGCGGCAGAAATACCTGATGATTTTCATTTGTGCCCAGTTGGGCAGTGGTGAGGAGCAAGGTGACTGGGAGCATGGTGTTTTCAAGGTAAAATCATTGACTTGGGAAATTAGATAACACTTAAAATACAATGGTTACGTTGCAAGTCAGTGGTTATGTTGCAATTTCAGTTGTGATGAAACAGTGGTACAGTGAGCATAGTGAATTCTTGGCAAAGGCGTTAAAAACAATTGATTTTGTTGCTGTCAGTTTCATGGACTTTTGTCTTGGTTGTTAGGAAGAATTTCATCATGTTACATAATTCAGTTGAGGATTTGAGATCTTAATATTAACTGATTTAATCTCCAAACAAATGCCTTTAAAGGATTAAATGTAGGAATACTGAGAAAACTTTTGAGAGTAAGACCTGCTGTGCTGACTAGACTGCCTTATCCTGCGCATGGAAATGCTACTGCTTTTTGAACATCACTCTGTATGAAAAAACCTACTAATTAGTGTTAGCATGAGGTTGAAAATGTTTATTACGTACAGATGTAAAACATAAAAGGGTGTAATTGTTGCTTCTAGTGCAATATCCTCAGTGAATGTTAAGAAATCTCAATAGCAGAGGAATTTTCACGCACAGGACAGAGTGGGCTGTTTAGTCCGGCTTCTCCCAATCTCTCACTATTGTCCGTAGTTGTAATTGACCTGGGACTTTTTCAGAATAGTTGACTCTAAGTCCTCAATCCACAACTGAACCCTGATACATGATGAATTTCGTCCCCTAACACGAAAATTAAAATTCCGCTAGACAGACATAGAGTTGCAACAACAAAATCACTATTTTCAAAAAAAAAACTTAGCTGCCGGTACAACAAATGCACGATGCTCACTGGACCACTGTTCCATCACAAAAACCTTGATAAAACCATACTCGCCTTGACCCCTCATCATTACATTACATCACCATTAAGACACCGAACACCAGTAAGGGGTATTGTTAGGCGAATAAGAATATGAGTGTAGGCACCAAGGGGTGCCCAGAATGGGGGGATATGGCGCTCAGGGCGCCATCAAAAGAAATTTTGGGGGATTTTTTAATTTGGAAAAAGGATGAAATTTTGAGGTCATATTGATTGAAAATTCGGGTAACCTGTGCTCAGAAAGGTAATCATTATAAATTCTATTATCAAATATTATTGGACTTTTATTATACTGTGCAATGGCGCAAAATGTATACACGTGTGTCTATCGAACGGAACAGCGAAAACGGCGGATTTATTTTTTGCGTACGTTGCGATCGAAGTGTGAAAATCACGCATAATGGTCGCTACAGTCGGCCGAAAAATGGTTCAGCCGTTGATTCCATTCATAATAATGTAATTAAGGATTTGTTTTGAACGCAGAATTACTTTTCTTGGTTAAATTATTAAGTGATACTCGTCACTAGTATTCATACAGTTAACAAAAGTAATAGAAAACAGATTATTTTGGTGATTGAAAATTCAAACATTTAATTGATATTTGATTAAGGCTTAGAAATATTTAGTGAGGTATTTACTAATAAGTATGTAGTGTTAAGAATACATATTAGTTGTAATTATGGATCAGATTTTCTTTTAAATAAGAGCCATAAAAAAGTATATAATGAATAAATTACTAAGTTTGCAAATTATATGCATAAAAATACATTGTGATTGGGTAAAAATACATCCCCCCCAAGCCTCATGGCGCCCTCCCCCCCAAATTTGGCTTACCATTCCCCCCAAAATTTGACATTCCTCCTCCCAAATCGTCTTAACACCCTCTTTGTTATCAGCCATAATCTGGACCTAACACGGTACGTAATTCCAGTAGATCTAATCAGTAATCCCGAGAATATGTGGTGTTTGAAATAAACAGAGGTAATTGTATTTCTTCACTTAAAATTTTGAATGAGATTGGGACGGTTACTAAATAATCGTTTATCTAATTATTTATGGGAAGGTGGGAAGTACAGATCGAGTATGTATTTTCCAGCCGAGTTTTTGCCATTAGTTACTTCTGCCGTCAACTTATAACAGGTACAGTACATGCAATAGAATTTTAAAGTAATTTTTTTCATACAGTTAGTCAATCTTTCTCTGCCATCAGTAAAACCTCATTTGTTTAATTGGAATTAAAGATAACATTTGAGTTATTAACAATAGTAAATTTATAAGACCTTGTTCCTTTCTATGATTCGAGGATTTGTCTCTTCCTTTTTCTTTACAAATGATTTTTTTTTCGTTTTAGAAACTAGCAAAGTATATTAAATCTTATTTTCTATAAAAGATTACACGATCGCAAGTGTACCTGGGAGAATAACTTAAAGGAAATATTTCAATAAAATATTGAGGTAGGCAAAGAAGGCATATTAAAGATACCATGATTTTTTAGCGAATTTCCCCTATAGGGAAGAAGCTGTTACCGTAGGTCTCATGGTAAGACCTAAGCCTAAAACCATCATAACTTTTCTTTTTGAGGTCCTCAGATGCCAAAAACACCATTCGTTCACTTTCATAAATATATATATATATCTATATATCTATATATATATCTATATATATATATATATATATATATATATATGTGTCTTTAAGCACGATAACTTGCGCAAAAATGGTCCAATCGGAATGAAATTTGGTATAGACGTGTAAAGTAGTAATTATTCGGACGAGTTCGTAAACCAGCCCGATCGGACCACCGGAAGGGGGGGTAAAGGGGGGTAAACCCCCCCAAAAATGGGTTTTTTGAGATTTTTACGTAGAAAAATAAAATTTTTCAAATTTTTATTGGCACCATTGAATTCAGCCCAAAAAAACAAACAATTTAGTATTTTGAATCATGGCTCTATGTCCATTGGTTGCCGAGATATTGAAAGTGGTAAACACAGTACGTTGTCCCAATGTTAACCTTATGGGAAATAAGTAAAATTCTATATCTCGCTTATTTCTCAACATATCTTTATAAAACTTGGTAAATGGCTTCTTCTAGTTCAGATCTACTAAATATTGAATTAGAACCACCCAGTTTTAATATACCTGTAGCAGCAAACCTCCATACTCATTCCCCATGTTATTCTTATGGAGCTTACAAAAACATGTCAAATCTCGCTATGTTGTATCGAAATATGTTGTTTTGCACTTGAAATTCGCTGAGTATGCAGGTCTGCTGCAAAGGGGGTATATATATATCTATATATCTATATATATATATATATATATATATATATATATATGTGTCTTTAAGCACGATAACTTGCGCAAAAATGGTCCAATCGGAATGAAATTTAGCATAGACGTGTAAAGTAGTAATTATTCGGACGAGTTCGTAAACCAGCCCGATCGGACCACCGGAAGGGGGGGTAAAGGGGGGTAAACCCCCCCAAAAATGGGTTTTTTGAGATTTTTACGTAGAAAAATAAAATTTTTCAAATTTTTATTGGCACCATTGAATTCAGCCCAAAAAAACAAACAATTTAGTATTTTGAATCATGGCTCTATGTCCATTGGTTGCCGAGATATTGAAAGTGGTAAACACAGTACGTTGTCCCAATATTAACCTTATGGGAAATAAGTAAAATTCTATATCTCGCTTATTTCTCAACATATCTTTATAAAACTTGGTAAATGGCTTCTTCTAGTTCAGATCTACTAAATATTGAATTAAAACCACCCAGTTTTAATATACCTGTAGCAGCAAACCTCCATACTCATTCCCCATGTTATTCTTATGGAGCTTACAAAAACATGTCAAATCTCGCTATGTTGGATTGAAATATGTTGTTTTGCACTTGAAATTCGCTGAGTATGCAGGTCTGCTGCAACGGGGGTATTTTTATTTTAGTACCTATTGTAATTTCATTTGAAACACGGGAGGACCAGTAAGCCTAAACAAGGTATTATGCTAGAATTGTAGGATACAGAAAATAATGATATAGTGAGTTTATAAAACGTTTTGTTGATTTATTTTGTATAATTCATTTTTTGTATATTTGCTCTTAGTTCAGGAATACCTTAAAGCTGAATTACCTAAAAAATATTATACATTGTGTTTGATTTATGGACCAATACGTAATAATTTGTAACATGACACTTCTGTAGAAATGCAATGCCAGTTATATTCTTATCTTTAAAAAACTCAATTCAAAAGAAGCTTGAAACTCGTGAGTTTTTTAACTACACTCAACTCGACTTCAAAATTCACTACTCACACACCTCTATTCTTGATTTAATATAACATATACTCTTTATGTTATCCGGCAATCCAAGGGTGCCCAGAGTGGGGGGGAATATGGCGCTCAGGGCGCCATCAAATAAAATTTTGGGGGGATTTTTTGAACTAAAAAAGAAAGGATTTTGTGATCATAGTAATTGAAAATTCGTAAAATCGAGTATGTTCAGAAGAATGCCGTTATTAATAAAATTAACAAATGTATTGTTATTTAAACTATCAGTAACCGTGCAACCGTGCACAGAATTATACTATAAGCAGAGAAAGGAAATAGATTAATTTCCGTCTATTTCCTTTCTCTGTGCTATAAGCAAGCGAAAATCTACTGAATGCGAGAAACAGCAGAAATAACTTTGGAACGCCGTGAAGAGCGACAATCATGCGTAATATCGGACGCGATGGTCGGCTGCAAAATGGTTCAGCCACTGATTCCATAAAAAAAATCAAAACTGAGTAAATAAAGACACAGAAATACTTTTTAAGAAAAAAACTAAGAAATAGTTTTTAAGAAGATCAATCGATTAATTGTTTTCTACACAGTTGTAGAATGTTATGGAACTGATTTTTTGTGATTTACTAACGGTAAACTGAAATTTTTAAGATGTAATTCATATCTTACTAAGGTTCAGAAATTTCGAGAGGTATTCAATAATATTTAATGTTATGCATACGAAACTACTTAGTGTTTTATTGATTAAAATTCACAATTAATTATATTCATTTTCATTCAAGTAAGAATAACAAAAACTGCATTTAAAAATATTAAATAACACCGTTCCAGCAGGCCTGCTTAGTTTGTTTCAGTTTATTGCTGGTAACGAAAGGGAGGGGGGTTAGCCAAATTTGTGGGGGGAGGTGTTTGGTAAATTTGGGGGAGGGCGCCATGAGGCTTGGGGGGAATGGGCAACTATTCTACCGTATAAATATAAATGTGAAAGTATGGATGTTTGTGTGAATATCTGTCTTTCAACCACTTGAAAAATACTGGACCAACTGAGCTGAAATTTTGCAGGAATAGAGCCACTATAACAGAAAAGGACATAGGCCTATTCACTTCCTAAAATCTCCTCGGGCTACGCCCCGTGAACGTCCTTAGCAATGTTTACATTTTATAAGGATGTAAACATTCATATACTGAATTGTAAACAGCTGTGAATACTAAAATTTGATCTTATTTCAGTTCAAAGAGCTGAAGTAAGATCAGCTGTAATTATTATCATGAGCGAAGCCTCGGGCCATGCTAGTTCTTCATAATATAATGTATAACACACTTCTTATGATTTATTCTACGAAATGACTTCAGCAACGTTGATCAAATGAATTTAAGCTAAAATACTAGTTACTAATACAAAGGCTACTATGAGCAAAATAATAACCTCCTATGTTTGTCCAAAGTTTGATGTCCAACCTAAATTTCAGTTTTACACATTCAAGTTTCAATGTATTGCAAAATAGTTCACTAAAATATCTGAGAAAAAATAGGATAAAAATTTTAATACTGTATAGGAATACAGATTTACATTCAAAAAGCTAAATGCTAATTGTTAGTATTATATTCCCCAATTACAATGTATTTTATGCGTATAATTTGCAAACTTAGTAATTTATTCATAATACACTTTTTTGGCTCTTATTTAAAAGAAAATGCGTTCCATAATTACAACTAATATGTATTCTTAACACTACATACTTGTTAGTAAATACCTCACTAAATATTTCTAAGCCTTAGTAAATTATCAATTAAATGTTTGAATTTTCAATCACCAAAATAATATTTGTTTTCTATTACTTTTGTTAACTGTATGAATACTAGTTACAAGTATCGCTTAATAATTTAACCAAGAAAAGTAATTCTGCGTTCAAAACAAATCCTGAATTACTTTATTATGAATGGAATCAACGGCTGAACCATTTTTCGGCCGACCGTAGCGGCCAATATTATGCGTGATTTTCACACTTCGATAGCAGCGTTCGCAAAAATTAAATCCGCTGTTTTCCGCGTTCGATACACACGCGTATACACTTTGCGCCATTGCACAGTATAATAATAGTACAATAATATTTGATAATATTATTTGTAATGATTATCCTTCTGAGCATAGGTCAACTCGAATTTTCAATTATATGACCTCATCCTTTTTCCAAGTTAAAAAATCCCCCCCAAAATTTCTTTTGATGGCGCCCTGAGCGCCACATCCCCCCTATTCTGGGCACCCCTGGGCCTGCCAATTTAACCCAGGGGCCTAAATCAAATGACCTCAATTGTCAATTTAGCCTGCCCATTTGGGCTGGGTTGCTGGGCCAACAGCCAATGGCAACCCAGGGACCTGCAATTTAACATGGGATTAGAACCGCAATTTCGCCTGATTTGCAAATTACGAACTGGTCATCTGTGGGCAAGGCCTAACCTGACGGTTTTTGTTTTTGCAAAGTTAGAATAGAATAGAATCATATTTATTTCCAAAACATTATTTACATAAGTATACAAACATTTCTGTACGTAACAAAGTTCTCACATGGGCCTGAAGGTCTGCTTATGTGTGTGAGAACGAGTTCTTAACTAAAAGCGGAAGTGTGTACATTATGAATGGAAATATAACATTAACATTGTAAAAGGGAGAAAAAACTGAAACGGCTACAAACAAAATGCACAACAATTTGCAGTTGGTAATGGAATGCTTTACTCTATAGTAACGATGAAAAAAGAAAAAAGCTAATAATTTGATGCAACAAGTGGTTCTGAAGTGATGCCAGTGAGTGACGGTCAAGTTTTGTCATTACAGTACAGTAGGCCTTCTATGTTTTTAGTCATTGTAGTACTCTGAACGGATGAGGACCTCAGCATGCCCAGAGCCGACCTCGAACAGCCAGTCGAGAACGACTTTTAAAAAAACTTAAAAGTGGAGCCTGGAGATTTCTAATATCTGTTGGAATGTTTCTGTAGAAAATATGAGTTAGAATGAAATAGATCTTACTGCCCTAGGCATCTGTGAACCAACATTAACAGAGTTTCATGTTCTATAACTGTGTGCCACTGGAGTAATGACCATTTCTTTATAAGTACAGTATAAGTAGTGTAAATCAACAATGTTTTGATGTCTAATTGTCTAACTGAAAGTAGTTTCGTCTTTGAAAACAACTAGCTGGGTTGTTGGAAAGCGTCTATGTTTATTAAAAGCAGATTTAATTATTGACTTTTGAACAACGGATAGTGAATTTATAAGTGTTATTCCAGCTCCGCCCCAAACTGTTTTACCATATTGCAAAAGAGATTGAACGAAAGCATAATAAATTGTACGAATTTCCTGATCACTCAGTATTACACTTAATTGATGAAAGACAAAGATCAATTTTCTAAGTTTTGATTTTAAATAATTAATTAATTTGATATTCCCATTTTAATTTTGAATCCATTATAACTCCAAGATATTTATAGTGGTCGACCCTTTCTACTTCTGAACATTGACAGGCGGTGGCGGGCATGGCACTGCATGTATGCAACACCAGCCTGAGGTCAGCGGGCGGCTCGCTTGCAGGGCGCAGCGCCACGGGCATACATTTTGTTTTTGAAACATACATTGTTGAACTATTTTCATCAAACCATCTCTTTACAACAGGCATTTTAGTAGATGCAATTTGAAATAAACTTTGCCAGGTTGAAGATTTGAACATGATTGCTGTGTCATCTGCAAAAAGAAAGAATTTACCGGAAATAGGAAGTTTATCTAAATTATTTATATATATAAGAAAAAGAAGAGGGCCAAGAGTACTCCCCTGAACAGCACTATAATTGACATTAGAAACTTCACTGAGCACTCCATTAATAGAAACCACCTGCCTTCTATCAGAGAGATAGCTTTTAAACAAACTCAGCGCTACACCCCGCACTCCCACACACTCTAGTTAAAAAAAAAGAATTTTTCTATCAATTGAATCAAATGCTTTTGCTTATAGTTTTTACTGATTGACTCTACAATGCATTTGTTAATAACAAATCATGGGTCTGCCGTACTTTTATAACACAAGACATGCTGACAACTACAACCTTCCACCGCCCCACTCCAAATTATTCGAAACCAAGCCAACATATGCCGGATCCAAATTTTACAATGTTTTACCAGAAATCATCAAAGATCCAAATCCTAGAAAATTCAAGAAGAAGTTACAAAAATGGCTATTGGATAGACTTTTTTATGATGTTAAATAATTCTTAAATTGGAAAGAAGACTAAGTTAATATTAACTATTTTTAATCTTAATGATTGTCAATAAAGGATATCTCTCTCTCTCTCTCTCTCTCTCTCCCCCTCTCCCTCTTTTCTCCCTCTCCTTCTCCCTCTCCCTCTCCCTCTATATATTATTATTTTCCAAAAAGGTCTGCAGCTGAATTTTTACACATTTCCCAAGAATTTTAGATACAACACTCAACAAAGAAATAGGTATATAATTGCTTTTAACATTGATAGGTCCTGACTTGAACAAAGGAATTACTTTGGACACTTTTAACATTTTGGGGAAAATACCAGTAACAAGACTTAGATTTACCATGTGCTTGGGTAGGGGGTAGAAGGTTAATAATGTTCATTTTAAGTAAGTAAACTGAGGTTGGGAAATCATCCACCCCAGGAGCCGAGCCGCCGCGCATCTCCTGCACACACCTGACGATCTGTCATGGTTCATGGCGGCTCATGGCTGTCGTTGACCAGCTCCAAACGGAAGTCATGCATGGCTCTAAACGCGGAGTCGTCCACCAGCGGCGGCGTGACCGGCGGTGGCAAGTCCCCAGCCAACTTCTCTACTACTTCAGCAAAATATTCATTAAAAGAATTCGCCACCGCACCGCTGCTGATATCCGGCCCCTGAATAAACTGTTTGATCGGAAAGCTACTCATCTTTATTTTCTTAACACCACTAATTTCCTTTATTGTTTGCAAAACTTTTTCGGATCCCCAGCACTGTTCAAAAGTTTCTTTGAAATAAGCTATTTTTGTAATCTTAATTTTGTTATTTAAATCATTTCTAAAATTCTGGAAGTTTACTTTTAATTGACAATTGAAAGGCTGTTTTTTCACCATATTTTACTCATCTTTTCCCAAACTCTAATACCATAAATTAAATCTCTCATTACCCAGGGTTTTAAGTGTTTAAAGCTTGAATTACAAGTTTTATTTTTGAAAGAAGCAAATTTAAGCACGCTAAACATATCTAAAAAAGCGTCACAGCATGCATTTACATAATTCAGAGTCAATACATGAATACATGCTCCCAAGACTGAGCCCCCACCAATTCATTAAGCACTTTTAGGTCCGTATAATAAGTCAAATTGTCTTCTTCCTTATTGCTATTTGAGTCTGAGCCCTCCGAAAGTAAATTTAAATATTCGTCTGTTATATCATTATCGTTACTTGATTCTGCTGATATGTCCACATTAATATCACCAGCAAAAAAATATGTTGATTGAGAATGTAAACTATTGTAATGGCACTGTAAATTTAATAAAAAATTATATAAGTTCATTGTCGGGCTCCTGTAGGTTGATAGTAAGTTGTAAAGTCTCCCGTTAAAGTTAAAGTCAATCTGAAGTCCAGTTCCGTCATCAAGTTTAATATCTGTTCAAGACCCGTGAAGATTGCTTTTCAAATAAACATCAACACCGTCGTTGCGATTCCAACTATCAGTTAGTTGTTTGATGCGCAACGTAGTGTAGCCATCGATTGCTGTAATAGCCTTATCCTTATCCGGCCAAGCTTCTGGGAGAATAATAAACATCGAACGGCACATCAGTGCTTTGCAATAAAATTAAAAATGATTCAATATTTTTGTAAAAACTACGAATATTAAAATGAATTAATTTGAGAGTTCCAGGCATGCCATTATTTAAAAAATTCCGTAACTGCACGTGATTGTCGAATTCATCACAGTATGTTTGCTTGTAGCTTGTCCTCATTCATGTGTCGAAGTCCGGTCCAAAGTCAGCCAATCAGTCCACCGCACCGCACCAGTCCCACCAGCCCTCATCAAATTATATATTTTACTAAATATATTATTGCAGTTTATTAAATCATAAAATAATTTCTCAAACAATTAACTTTAAGAATTGAAATTAAAGTGTGATTACAATATGTAATTTTAGCAAACTGTGCCTTTAGAAAAAAATAAATCTGAAATATTACTATTGTGAAAAAAGTTCTTGCGTGATTAATTATATACAAACATATTTAACATGAAAAGAAAACCATTGACTTCATTAGTTAAGAAGGAAATAACTAACAAAACAACATATAAGTAACAAAACCCTCATCAAAACTATGGGATCCATGCATTTAATTTGACCGATTCGGCGTTTAACGACTGGGCCGCCTAGGGTTCCCCATCACGGAGTGATCTCTCACCCTTAGACGCTAGTACAGGGCGTTTGTCCAACATCGTCGAACGTGGAACGCTATTGATACTTACTTGATACTTACTTACTTGATGGTGTCCCACTAGCATCACTCCTGCGACGTGGTCGTCAAATGGAAAAACATTAGGCCTCATTGAACATATCTTCAACATTGTAGTAGGCTGCTTCACACAGATATTCTTTTAACATACTTTTAAATTTCTTGAAGTTAGACTCTTGAACAATATTAGTAGGCAGCCTATTGAAGATTTTAACACTACTATAAAAAGGGCTCTTGCTGGCCAAAGTAGAATTAATTTGAGGAACATGAACATGGCTGGCTCTTCTTGTATTGTATTGATGGACCAGATTATTAGTGACAAATATTTCAGGATTTCTTTTCACCAGTATAGCTGATTCCAAGATAAAAAGTGACGGCAAAGTCAGGATTCCCAATTCCCTAAATAGGGGCTTGCAGTGGGCAAGACGTTGAGCGCCACACATTCTCCTAACGACACGTTTTTGGAGGAGAAAAATCCTTTTAGCCATGGTACTACCTCCGCAGTATACTATTCCGTAAGATACTATACTATGAAAACAACCATAATAGACTTTCGTTAAAATGTCGGTCTGAACCAATTTCTGGAGCCTAGTAATTAGATAAATGACAGATATTAGTCTTGGAGCTAAGGCATTGATATGTTCATTCCACTTTAGATTATCAGTAATATGGAGACCAAGGTACTTTACTTTATCACAGGGAGCGAGTGAGACCCCATCCAAAGTCAGTTGGGGAGCTGGTTCAGGTTTCTTCCTGTTATAAAATTCCAAGAGTTTAGTTTTGCCAGAGTTTAAAATTAAGTAATTCTCATTACACCAGGTAACCATTTCATTTAGACCAGATTGGGTGTTTTCAAAAAGAACATCACGATCATGACTGCAAAATAAGTGGCAAACATTGTCGGCAAATAGCCATACATTTCCAGATGTTTCCAGATTCGGCAAATCGTTGACATAGAGCAAGTACAGTAAGGGCCCAAGGTTAGATCCTTGCGGGACCCCCACATTCAGGGCAGGAGATGGAGCCGACCTAAATGGTCGGAAGGTATTGTCGTTTCCCAGATACTTGAGTGAAACAACGAAATGGCGGTCTCTTAGGTAAGAGACCTCAGGTAAGATTGGTTGTGTAATTTCATTCATCACCATCCAGACGATAAACGAACTCACTTACGACGTTGCTTCGTTGCTTTTGCCAACTCAGTGTCAGAATACTTACTTGCATACTTGTTTTTTCCATCCGTAGGTTCCCTAGGGGCTGTAGACAGGTCCGAAAGTGCCACGTGGACCTGTCCAACAGGTGGTACAGGTGGCATCTTCATGGCCAACAGGAGTTAGTAGGGTAGGTTGGGCAGGCCAGGTTAGGTTATAAGTCAGTTTAGAAAATGGCAATTGGGTGAACATGTTGGGGAATGGTCTGTAAGGCTGCTCAAGTTGTAGAAACAATGTTTAATCAGATAAGTTTTCAGAGTTGATTTAAATCTATGATCAATGAATATTTCCGTTACAAATTTAGGAAGAGAGTGGTAACATTTTAAACCTTGGTACATATAGGCTTTCTTTCAAAGATGGCTAGATTATGCGATTCGGCAAATGATGTCTTAAACCTAGTACTGTAATTGTGGTTTCTTCTTCCATAGTCCATGAGATGTTGGTTTCTTACATATAGAACGAGTTCGTAAAAATATAAGCTAGGGACAGTCATTTTACCTAATTCTTTGAATAAGTTAGAACAGTGAGCCCATGGTGGTAATCTGAAAATGGCCCTAATGACCTTCTTTTGCAAAACAAAAATTCTGTCTAAGTGAGTCTTAAGCCCACCCCAAAGTGCTATTGAATAAACTATGTGAGATTTTATTAAACTAAAAGAAACATTTTTGGAAAGGTTGACATTATTTAAATTATTGGTTTTCCTCAGCACGAAAAGCCATGAGGAAATTCGCTTTTCGATTTTTTCAATTTGGTCAGACCATGAGAGACTACCGTCCAATCTCACTCCTAAGAAGTCGGTTGATTCGGAGGGACTAAGCTTGTCCTCACCAATAAAAACTGACACCCCCGATGCTGAATTGAATTTGTTTCTCTGCTGGGTTTGTAAGCAGAGGTATCCGGTTTTTTTCAGAATTCAGTTTGAGAAGATTTGAAGAAAAAAATTGAGCCAGTTGATTCAGTTTTTGAAAAGTTTCTATTTCAAGCTGTTGAAGATCTTTGTTTTTGGTAAAAAGGGTGGTGTCGTCAGCAAAAAGGAAGAGGTTTTCCTCAGGGACCGACCCCGCCATGTCGTTGATGTAAATAAAAAACAACACAGGTCCAAGAATCGATCCCTGAGGAACGCCACTCCGTATGGTTTTCCTTTCAGATTGAAATTTTTTAATCTTAAATTTGGTTTTGTTTTGTATCTCGACAAATTGACGGCGCTCTGAAAGGAAAGAGGTTAGCCAATGCTTGGCTCGATTTTGGATGCCAAGTTGTTCTAGTTTTTGAAGAAGAATTTCGGAGTCGACGCAGTCGAAAGCTTTTGAGAGATCTGCGAAGCAGCCAATTACAGTCTCTCCTGCGTCCATTGCACCAATGCACTGATTGATAAATTCAATCAGGGCCAACTTTGTTGATTTATTTTCGCGGAAGCCATATTGCTTTTTGGAAAAAAGATTGTTTGTTTCAAGGTAGTGAACAAGTTGATCACACACTGCCCTTTCAAAAAATTTAGAAAAAGAAGGAAGGAGTGAGATTGGGCGGTAGTTCCCCATGTCTAACTCATCATCTTTCTTGTGAAGAGGTTTTATTTTGGCAATCTTACATTTGTCCGGGAAAATCCCAGATCTTAGAGATTCATTGATTAAATGCAAAAGAGGTTTAATAATCTGTTTCTGACAGTGTTTGGTCACCATCATGTTGATTTCATCAAAGCCAGTGGAAAGTTTAGGCTTAAATTTAGAAAAAAATTGTTTCCAGATTTTTCTCTTAAATTTGTTTGAAACTATCTAAACTAACTTGAGCATTAACAGACGGCATCTGAGGGCAATTCGTTACATTAATGGTTTTTCTAAATTCTAAAGCTATATTCAAAAAGTAATTATTAAAAGTTGACATACAACAGAAGGGTTTGAGATGATTTTTGAGTCATCCGATAACCTAAGATTATTAAACTGGGTTTGCTTACTATTTCTAAACTTATTAATAATTTTCCATGTTTGTTTTGACTTGTTCTCGGCTGTCTCCAAGGAGTTATTCATCCAGTCAATTTTTGCTTGTGTGACGGCTAGTCTACAGGAGTGCCTAGCTTCTAAATAGTTGTTCTTATGAATTGGGTCTCTTGTAGATTTATGAAGAAAGAAAAGATCAAACATTCTATTCTTCTTTAATTATATCATTGTTAAGCCACTTAAGTTTACTATTATCCTTTACTTTGATCTTCTTTAACGGGCACGAAATATTGAAGTGATATAAAAAGGTTTCCAAGAAAATGTTGAACTTAATATTAATTAATGTCGTTTGCAGAGTAAACATCATTCCAACTCTCCGATTGTAGCCTAAGTTTTAACTCATCCAGGTTTTCCGTTTTCGTTAGTCTATTTATATATCCAGGTGGGCTTCTTCTTGGGATTAACTCCAGGGATGTTGATTTGGATGGCATCATGATCAGAAATTAAAGGTGAAATAACTTTGGCAGAAACTTGGGTTATGTTGGTTAAGAAGTTATCTATACAAGTAGCTGAGGAATCGGTTGTTCTAGTCGGGCTATTGATGACTGGAGCTAGGCCAAAGCTGTTCAGTGTATTGACAAATCTCTTACACTTACTATCATTAGCAAGGGTGTCAATATTGTAGTCCCCGGCAATTAAAATATTTGAATTATATAAAAAAGGTTAAATTACCTTATATCCGTCGTGTGATCCTATTATTAGTAGCGATAGCTACCACGTGGTTTCGTAGCTTAAAAGCTTCATCCTCAGGCTTGCAATACTTGGAACGTTGTCCTCAATTTGAGCTCGTCATGAATTCAAAAACACTAAACACTGACACTTGAACATTTATAACGAACATTAAAAACATTTAAAAAAGATTTGGCCAAATCACTATTTGACAACAGACCGGCACGGGCGAGAGTAGAGTCTAGACTGAGGTCCTGGTGACCTTGGCCCTATCCGTTATCACTGCCATGACTATTGTTTCCTCTTCGCTCCTTTTCTTTAGATAATTCTATTGCTGAATCGTACATAATATTGGATTTGAATGATTTTTGTTCATTTAGCACATTGTGACACTCTGTTTTTGTTTCCTTGTAAAATTCATATTCTTCTAAGCAGTCTAAATAACGATTTTTTCTATTGTAACGTTGTAATACTTCAAAATTTTCATTCAAACCGGCATAACTATGATTATTATCAACAAGATGTGAGGCAAATGAAGATTTTAAATTTGAGGCCCTTGATGGGATGTGTTCCTTAAAACGTTATTCAAAGGATCTTGTCGTCTGACCTATGTAAAATTTCGGGCAGTCACTGCATTTTATTTTGTAAACCCCTGTTAAATCCTTGCTGTCATTTTTGTGATTTTGTCAAAGTCCGCAGGTCTGCTGCGACTGGAGTTATTCTATTGCTGCGCCCCACAGGAGGTATTTCTATTTGGCCTCCCTGTACTATACATGTGAGCAGATCCAGCGCCCCGCCGATAAAGGCCTCAAGGGTGCCACTGCCCTGGGAAGGCTTATGCCCAATATCGTTGGATCTGCACTCATTCATGGTATACAGTGCCCCTTAAGCAGGAATATAAATAAATATCTCCGTTGCAGCAGATCTTGCGTACTTAGAGAGTCCTATAGCAGTTTTATGTATATGTACGTAAAACGTATACATTGCCTTGATTTAATGTCAAAAAAATTCTAAGCTGTTTAGGGTCTACCTTGAACATAAAAATACCCCCGTTGCAGCAGACCTCCAGACTATGTGCATGACCTTATTTTATTTCTTCCATAAGAATAACATGGGAAATTAGTATGCAGGTCTACTGCAACAGTCATGCAAAAATTTGGTGGTTTTAAAACAATATCAGGTGAATCTGAACCAAAAAAGCCACATACCAAGTTTTATCAAGATATGTTGAGTAATAACCGAGATATAGAATTTTTCTTTAGGGATAATGTACTGTGTTTTCAGCTTTAAATATAGTTTGAATAGTGTTTTTTGCTTCTGGGAACTCCAAAATTAAAAGTTATCATGGTCTCGGGCTTAGGTCTTGATGTGAGACCTATGGTAATAATTCCATCAATGAAATTCGCTAAAAGACAAAGGCAAAGTATTTTTTCTAAAGATGTAGATACAATAAATGGTTTAAATTAGCTCTTTCAATAACAGCTGTTACAGGGAAGAAAGGTCTTATAAGTATCTCTAGTCAGTGATTTATTTTATGTTCTGTTCCTGACAGCTGGTTTGACATTCTACTGATTGCGTGCTTTTTCACATCTGTTTAAATATAATCATTTAATCAATTTACATTCTGCCATAAGGATAATATGGGATCTTTGAGAGGGTCTGTGGCGGAGTCCGAGGGTCGGATCAGGATGAAAACTACTTAGTTTTCCTATTTAATGTCTAAGGAAACAGTGAACCAAATTTCAGCCTTCTGGGTTATTGGGAAGTTGGAGAATTAGTGATGAGTGAGTGAGGGCTTTGCCTTTTATAGGTACAGATACAAAATTGTATGTGTTACAAATGAAAACCAATCTGGTCTCCTTGTTAATTTTCCTCATGTTTAAAGCTCATGAATGATTAAATATACGTTTTTAAACGTATTCAAACAATACTTTCCTTCAAATAAGTTGAATGCTCACATATACAAAATAAATCCTTTGGAAATTCGCTGAGTACGCAGGTCTGCTGCGACGGGGGTATTTTATAGAGAAAAAGTAGTGGGAATACATCAAAATTATGCATCAAATGTGGTTAATGTAATATAATGCAACGGTTGCTTTGTTATGTGCAATACATTGTATCAAATAAATGTACAATGTCCCCCCTCCAGTTGTAAATGTCTGTAAACTGTTAAGACCGCTTATATATTGTTGTAGTTTCTTAGTTAATAGTGTGGAAAATCCATAACACTACCAAAATAATTTATCGTAATGTAGTACATATGTAAAACCAATTTGATTGCAAGAGATGTTACCTTAGCAGAGAAGACACAAATAGCTTAGAACATTGTTATCTTTATTGTTTGATTTATAACCTCCTCAGACCCATACGTAAATTTGAAAAAAAATTGGGTGTTTTGGGGATTTCCAGGTTGCAAAAAAATCAAACAACACACACAATTTTTTCAAAAATTTTTATTACTCTAACTTTGAAAAAAATGATGTATCAAATTTGACACATTGGGTCCTAAGGTGTTAAAAATCATTAAAATAAAAAATTTAAAAAATTTTCAAATGACACCGAAACACACTAACATTTTATGGAGCAGCAAGTAACAGTTCGTGGAACCAAAAAAAAAACAAAGATGGACTTTCGGACTTTGCACGAAATACAGGAAAATCGAGCATTTGTGGTTGCGTACCCTGAGAACCTACATAGATGCCTGGTTCGGGCTCATAGGGCGTGTCGTTTATCCTTGGAAAAGGTAAAATAAATGGTTAGGCGGATTCTTCATCGTCTGAGAGGTCTTAGATGTTAGAAACGTCAGAAAATTTATCTCGGTCACTAAACTGTTGCAGAACAACAGAAAAAAGGAAATAACTTTAGCCTTTAGAACCCCTAAAACGTGAACTAGCATCTTAACATAAATGCAAAACTAATAATTTTTATGTCTGAATGAAAAAGATCAACTATCAAAGGTAATATAATAACTTTTAACTATATTCAGGGGAAAAAATAAGAAAATTAGCAAACCCCTTAGGCCCAGTGTGTCACATTTGACACATTTTTTCAAACAGCTGTAGACGACAGAAAACAAAAATGTCGTAGAAGATCATTACCAACATTCAATAGTATAACTATTCAAGAATGCTTCCAATTTTAGCGAATTTCCTTAAAGGAATAAGCTATTACGGTAGTACTCATGGTAAGACCTAAGTCCGAGAACATGTTAACTTTTCATTTTGGGGTCCCCAGAAGCAAAAAACACCATTCGTTCGAATTTATATATATATATATATATATATATATCTATATATATATCTATATATATATATCTATATATCTATATATATGTCTGTTAACACGATAGCGGCCGTAAATATGGTCGTCCGATCTTAATGAAATTTGGTACAGACGTGTAAATTGGTAATCACTCGGACGAGTTCGTAAACCAGCCCAATCGGACCACCGGAAGGGGGGGTAAAGGGGGATAAACCCCCCCAAAAATGGGTGTTTTGAGTTTTTCACATAGAAAAATAAAATTAATTTTTGTTGGCACCATTGAATTCAGCTCAAAAAAATAAACAATTTAGTATTTTGAATTACTGCTCTATGTCCATTGGTTACCGAGATATTGAAAGTGGTAAACAGAGTACGTTGTCTCAATGTTAACCTTATGGGAAATAAGTAAAATTCTATATTTCGCTTATTTCTCAACATATCTTGATAAAACTTGGTAAATGGCTTCTTCTAGTTCAGATCTACTAAATATTGAATTAAAACCAACCAGTTTAGACATACCTGTAGCAGCAAACCTGCATACTCATTCCCCATGTTATTCTTATGGAGCTTATAAAAACATGTCAAATCTCGCTATGTTGGATTGAAATATGTTGTTTTGCACGTGAAATTCGCTGAGTATGCAGGTCTGCTGCAACGGGGGTATTTTCAACTCATTATATAAACATTTTCATATAATTAATAATTATTTCCTATTTACTTTGAGAGGTCCGAGGAAGACTGTAGAATGGGTTGTCAGCCATTTTCGATATTTTTTATTATAGAGAAAACACTAGTCACTTCAGCAACTGAGTACTTCAAACATGTGGTGGCACCTTGTGGTGAACGCTAGAACTATTTCTAAGACAAGGTTATGCACAGTACAGTCGGAAAAAATTATTTTGTAACTGTATTATATTTGACACTCAGGGTCCGAGGAGGATAAGTGCCAGTCTTAAGCATTATTAATTTATATATGCCTTGTAAAAATTTAATATGATTTTACTATGTTTTAGTAGTAAGCGGTGACAACAAACATTGTATTATATTACCTATCCAACTTTTAAATTTAAATTTATTGACTAACGATAATGGGGAAAAATACCAAAGCAAGTAAACGTGTAAACGAAGCTATACAAAGACGTATGGTAGTAATGGTTTAATAGTTACAAATAAAGTGTAAGTTATTGGGGGCAAAGAAATTATATATCTGTTTAATATAGTTGTAAATTTCTTGTTAAATGTCTGTTGGCAAGTAGACAATTGACAGAACACGTAATGTTTGTGTAAAAATATATGTTTGACTTACACGCTAAGTTTTAGATAATTTTCCAAAATTTACAGACCTTGTCAAATTCCTGTTTTTAGATAATTTTCCAAAATTTACAGACCTTGTCAAATTCCTGTTTTTAGATAATTTTCCAAAATTTACAGACCTTGTCAAATTCCTGTAAATTTATGTGTATAGGTACAAAATATATTTTACATCAATATTATATATTTTATAAATTATTAAAAAATATAAGTTTACAGATATTTTATAGAAATTTACGTATATAGGTATAAAATACATTTTATATCAATATTATATATTTTATAAATTATTAAATTTAAGTTTACAGATATTTTACAGGAATTTGACAAGGTCTGTAAATTTTGGAAATTTATGTAAAACTTAGCGTGTAAGTCAAGGTTGCCTGTCGTTTGGTCGACAAGATAGTTGGTCGTTGCGACTCTTGGTCGACTTAAGAAGAATAATATGGAATAATTCAATAAATAACAGAAACCAATTGGTCGACAAGATAGTTGGTCGTTGTGACACTTGGTCGACTAATGAAAATTAACCCTTTCTTACCCACGGAGTATTTTTTTACTCATGGTTTGTTTGTTATTAAAACGCAAGGTTTATTTTCCCAATGAATAATAAAATACTCATGGTTCAAAGGTAAATTTAATGCTGAATACGTTGGCAGCAATGGTAGGAGACTTCAGGGGCCCATTTCAGTTTTGTTGTTGTTTTTACTTGTCAAAACATGGTTCCCGGACTCCTGTGGATTTCGTGATTTTTGAGAATTTTTTTCGATATGTTCTTATTCATTTACAGCCATAAGAAAATTCCTTGTCATAAACTGTAAAGTTTTAATGCTTATTAAATACTTTTTAGAGTGATAACACGTCCTGGCTAACGTGTAGGTTAGGTTTTATTGATGAGTAAAATATTACTCACTGGGACGATAGTTTAGGTCAATAAGTAAAATAATACTCATTGGGATGGTAAGTTACTGAAAGGTTCTAAGTAGTATTCAGCTCTTTGGGATGGTGATAGTCTCTACCCTTTTTGACTTATTTTATATAATGTAGTATTTTTCTGGACCAAAATAATACATTTTTATCGATTGCCTCCTTTTATATATGTTTTAAAATATATTTTGTACGTAATATAAATTTATTACTTTATATTACATATATTATATTATAATATATTATTGTAATATATATTTTGTATGTATTTTGTATTTTTTAAATGTATTTTATAATGTGATAAAACATTTTTGTATCTGCTTTTACACAGTGTTACTTTATATCCCCAATGATAAATATTTTACTCATGGTCATTTCGTAACTTCCCAATGATGAATATTTTACTCATGAAAAAAATTTTTCTATAAAAAGGTATATTTGTGTAACAAAATGTTTTTCATGTTATTTTAAGCCTTTTATTAATAAATAGAGCAAAGAAAAATTTTTTTAATGTTTATTTCATATCTTGGGAAGTAAAGGGTTAAATATAAATGACAGAAGCCACTTGGTCGACAAGACAGTTCGCTGTGACTCTTGGTCAACCTATGAAAACTTAAGATGAAATAATGAAACAAAATCGTAAAACCACTTGGTCGACTAGGTAGTTGGTCGTTGCGACACTTGGTCGGCTTAAATAGTATTTTTTAATATTTGCGACATTTGGTCGACAAGACACTTGCTCGTTGTGACAGTTGGTCGACCACGATGGAGGGAGGTGCGTTGAGGGGAAGGGCGGGGCTTAAGGCAAAGAGTAACAATGTTGTCTCTCCCATGTGAACGAGTGCCATGCCACCGGTCTGACACTTAAATGGAGCCAAGTGGTAAGCTTATTGGAGAGGGTTAGTTCGAAGCACTTTAGTTAGATGTCGTTGTAAAAACATGGATTTCTTCTTCTTCACTGAATCAGCCAATCAAAACCACGATAACGATCTGCTAACTTCCTATTCCATTTCCCCTGATTTTCTGTCACGACGCGACGTGTACACAACCATAACGAGTTGGACTTAATTTGAGTGTGGGAAAATACAGTTAGATTTTTTTAACTAGAAGCTCTTAAGACGAGGTGGAATATCTTTGGCAATGCACTTCTTTTGTTTAAAGTAAAATCATGTGTTTCTGTTTATCTTGTAATGCCTTTGTTTACAATTCAAAAAATAAACAATTGCATGAAATGGCTTAGAATATTGTTTGTTTTGATTAAACCTAACCTCAATATTTGACAGATAGAAACATGTGATTTTATTACAAACAAAAAAAGTTCATCACCAAAGATATTCCTCCTCGTCTTGAACGCTTCTAGTTAAACAAATTTAACTGTACCTAAAGTACGTTTGCCACTAGTGTAAGTTGTTTCGCGAAATACTGTACTGCGTGATTCATTTGTGCTCAAAGCTATTGATAGAAAATAAATACATAGATGTTTACATAAAAGCACTTAATAAAAATTAACTAAATTAATTTTTATTAGGCGCTTTTATGTAAACATCTACGTAGGTATTTATTTTCTATCAATCGCTTTAAGCACAATATGAATCACTCAGTACAGTACGGTATTTCGCGAAACAACTTGCACTAGCGGCAAATTACTTAATCAATTATTTAATCTAAACAAATCGGTAAAGTCATTAAAATTGAAAGTCTAGCAAACAAAACAAGAAAACGAAAATATAAACAAAGCAAACGACGACGATTGATATGTCGCATCGACAACGATCGATATATCGCATCGACGACCATCGATATATCGCATCGATCTTTTTAGTTCGTAGCACTTTTATCAGACAGCGCTACTGTTCCCTTACCACCGAGTTAACATGGGAGTGCCAACTCTTTACGAAGTTCATTATTACTCTATGGCCATGCATTGTTCCGAAAGCCATAACTTCGATAGGCATATCTCCGACACAAAATAGGTGTTTTATAAGACATGATTCCAAACGAGCATAACTCCTAAGGTCTTAATTCCGTAAGGCACTGCGGCACTGCTCCGAAAGCGTCTATAAAGAACGACTCATTTTAACAGATCAACCATGAGAGTCGATCTCTAACTCGAACTTGTTCCCAGTCGACTTGGTTTCGCCATAGAGTAACTAATATTAGTTTATTTAACCCAATAGATTTTTATTGATCTATAACATGTAATATTCTAATAAAATGTTATGTATCAGTGAAAATACTGTTTAAAAAGATTAGCTTTCTGCTTGAATAAATAAAAAATAAAATTATTACAAATTACCTCTTTTATGTTTCAATTTGTATTATTTTGATAACTTAGGTTAGATTTAAAAATAATTCTGATGCATTCTTTTCATTTTGACACGCGGGGCTTATTTTCAAGATTCGGGACGTTTTTAAAACTTTCTTGTAGAACGTTGAATGTCTAAATTTATTTGATATCAATGAATAGTGCTATAGTTGTAATAAAACGTACATGTATCATAACATTCAGACTTGTTAGTATAAAATCATCAAAAATATCCGTTAAAAATAAATAGCCGCTACATAACACCATAGGTTTAAAAGCCAATAGGTTGAAAAATTATTAAAATAATAATAAATAGGGGGTGCATAACGTCAAATTTCATCCGTTACGTCCAGGTATTCAGTTTGTTACATTGCAATTGCAGGGTAATATATAAAAATATTTTTATGCAATATAAAATTATTGTGGATTAACTCAATAACTCCATAAGAACAAATGCTTATTTTTATGCAAGATCTCTCATATGATTCCGGTCAGAAAACTATGCTTAAAAATCACGAACTACGAAAGACCAAATAAGTTGCCTCTTAGAAAAAATAGCTGATGAATACTAGCATAAAATAATTGCTTAAACACATATTTTATACTGTTTCGTGTAAAAAAAAAACTTTATTCGTGTTATTCACTATACTCCCTCTAAATTAGATCATGTTTTTGACAAAATTATCGAATTTGAGAAATTAGAACATTTTGGATTCAGTGTTGTCTTGAGAATTTGTTTTTAGAACTTGTCTTCCGTCTGAAAAATGTGAAAGAGTGCTTGTATGTCAGTGTGCGTGGATGAGACACCAAATATATTGTCTCATTTTGCCTGAATTCGGCATGTAGGTATTAAACCTCTATCCCTAGGATTTATAATTCCAAGTACTGACTTTTTAATATTTTTAAGGGTACTGTAGTTATTACCAAAATCAATTCTAAAAACTAACAATCCTAATTTCTCAAAAAGTGCTGAAACGATTTGATTAAAAATTATAGTCATTCCTGTTATTATAGTAGTTAAGCGGAAGATGGGTGTTTAACTTATCAATTTTTCCAGTTTCCTAACAATCACAAATTTCAATGAAATTTACTTGTGGCCACAAAAAATGGTAAACAAGTTAGGTAGACGTTGACCGTGGCGGAGGAAACATTTAATTTTCGTTCGGCGGTAAACGGAATCATTATTTCTATATTTATGGTGGTTATAAGAAAATTGCCATCTCCCTTACAGTATAGCTGTTTCAAAACATTCAGTCTAAAATAAAATCTACTGATTAAATATTTATTACAATAATAATACATTATTTAGAGAGATTATATACGACTTCTACGACTTATATACTTCTACGACCTCAATAAGTCTGCCCAGAATTTTATCCATATAAAAATATGATCGAAATCAAAAGATTAAATTTGATTTGATTTATTTTGCACTTTCGTAGGGGCGATCACTCGCCCCTGTTTTTCTGCGTTTTCCCTGAAGGTGGTAAGACTGTTAATGCAATACAGTGATGCAGCAATAGAAACAACACCAAAATTCCCTAGGATCGAATGGTGTTGTGGAACATCCAAATTGAGGAGGATGTGAAGTAAAATGACGGGTTATCTGGAATTCAGTGAAAAACTGAAATATTATGGTAAAAATAAGTATGTCGCTAATATTTTCGTTGTTCAGCCATTCGAGCCTCAGAGCAGGAAAATTCAAATAAATTTTTCCTGCAGGTTTTTAATAGTGAAAACTCCTTCGAAAATTAATAGAAACCCATCTCAATCCACTTAAGAAAACGTGGATTTCGCTTAAAATTTCAACTTAAGATTTCACTTTTAAATAGCTACTTCCCAAATAGCTACTTAAATAGCTATAGGGGGAAATTCGCTAAAAATTTTAATATTCCAAATAATTATCTTCACACTTATCTTACTGCATAAATCTAGGTTTTCATGGTGCCTGTACAAATGGTGCAGCTTTCGATTATCAATTGAATCTTGCAATTTCATAATGTATCCGTAAAAACTAGAGTACTAGTACTTGTGTTTTTACGAGCACTGGTATACTGAAATGTTATTCCCAATTGCAGCAAATACATTATCCTTGTTACTGATAATTCGTGTTCTGCCAATTATGTTGTTATATATTATTTTTTTAAGTGGATGGGAGCTTTCCTATGTGAAAAAATGTTCTGGCCCAGTATACTTTAATGTTAAGGAGGCATTTCCCTCAACAGGAAATCTTCAATAAAGGATCTAAGCATTATCTTTGATTCTAAATTTACTTTCAATGAGCATATAGATTCCGTATGTAAGTTTGCCTTCAATATTATGGGTTTCATCACGCGATCAGGCAATTTTTTAAACAATGTCAATGCAATCAAGCTCCTTTATTTTTCATTAGTTCGTTCTAGATTAGAGTTCGGCTCAGTTGTATGGTTTCCGCATCGTAGATACCGAATTTCAAATATAGAGAGTGTCCAAAAACGATTTCTGAGGTATTTACATTTTTAAGCTTTTGGCCACTACACTAACATCATACTCTACCCTGAGTTATTGCAAATTTTCAAAGTGGATTCTTTAGAAAAAATACGGCGACTTATTTCTTTATCTTATCTGCACAGGCTGGTGACTGGCTCGCTGGACGACATGCCGTTGTTATCATGTCTCAACTTTACTGTTCCTCGCCACAACTCCCGGTCCCGCTTGCTTTTTACACCCTGGTTCCGTAAATGCTGGTTCTCTCGCACTAATTTTGGTGCTAATTCACCAGTGCAGACAATGATTAAACTGTTCAATACATATTGTGTAAATGACATTGACATTTTTAATAGCTCCTTAAAGTCCTTTCGTCGCGTTATTACTAATTTATTGCAAAATTGAATAAAACCTCCTAGTTACCACTGTTTGCATGAACTGTTATTGTTATAGAAGAACCATTGTTATTAAATGTTATTGTTATGTTATGACTTATTTATTACTTGTTAATATGTTATGATTTATTTATTACTTGTTAATATATGATAGGCATTTGAAGTTGCATTTTTTAGTTATACATTTTTTCCTCTAGTATTATTTACGTTTGATTTTTTAACTAGAAGCGGTTAAGACGAGGTGAAAAATCTTTGGCGATGCACTTCTTTTGTTTAAAGTAAATTCATATGTTTCTTATCTTTAATGCCTTTGTTTCCAATCAAAAAAGTAAACATAAGTATCTGTCTTCTATTATACTAGGAGTACGCTTATTCTGCGCGTAATGGGATGAGTGAACTCAGATATTACCAAAGCATTATTTTGTTAATTTACGAGCAACGTGTGTTTGTATTGTTTCAAAAGTTCTAAAATAAATGACAACTAGGCCGGCCACACACAAAGGCGAAAATGTTTTTGTGTTTTGTTGTTGAACAGCTGACGAAATGTTCAACAAGCCATGATGATTTAAATGTTTTTCAACAAGCTCTACAAAACTATAAGCGACGAATAAATTATGTTTGCCGAAGGATATGAGAGGGCTTCGCCCCCCACGCCCTCCCGCCCTAGTAGCTGTTTGAAAAAGGACTTGGGGGGCTTCGCCCCCCCCCAACACTTTAACCTTTACATTGCCCATGATTAAGAAGCCATGATAGTTTGAATGCTTTTTTACTGTGTAAATCTAGCTCTACAAGATTATGAGAAACTAATAACAGTTACACGCCAAAGCAGTTGTTTCAAAAAGGCCATGGGGGGGCTTCGCCCCCCCCCACATCCCCCCTTTCAGCTGCCATGATGGTTTACATAGTTTTTCTCTTATAGTATTAAATAAACCTAGCAATACAAAACTATCAGCGGCTGATTACAAGCCAAAGCAGTTGTTTGCAAAAAGAATATAGGGGGCTTCGCCCCCAACACCCTCCCGAAAAAGCAGTTGTTTGCAAAAGGACAAGGAGGGGCTTCGCCCCCGAAACCCCCTTTTTACACTGCCCATGATTATAAAGCAATGATGGTTTAAATGCTTTTTCCTAATAGTATTAAATAGACTTAGGTCTACAAAACTATCGATGGCTCTACAAGCGACTAATTACACGGCAGAGCAGTTGTTTGTAAAAGGACATGGGGGGGCTTTGCTCTCCATGCCCTCCCGCAAAGCAGTTGCATGTAAAAGGACATGGGGGGGCTTCGCCCCCCACGCCATCCCGCAAAGCAGATATTTGCAAAAGGACATAGGGGGGCTTCGCCCCCCACACCTTCGCCTTTACACTGCCCAACATTAAGAATCCATGATAGTTTGAATGCTTTTTTACTGTGTAAATCTAGCTCTACAAGATTATGAGAAACTAATAACAGTTACACGCCAAAGCAGTTGTTTCAAAAAGGCCATGGGGGGGCTTCGCCCCCCCACATCCCCCCTTTCAGCTGCCATGATGGTTTACATAGTTTTTCTCTTATAGTATTAAATAAACCTAGCAATACAAAACTATCAGCGGCTGATTACAAGCCAAAGCAGTTGTTTGCAAAAAGAATATAGGGGGCTTCGCCCCCAACACCCTCCCGAAAAAGCAGTTGTTTGCAAAAGGACAAGGAGGGGCTTCGCCCCCGAAACCCCCTTTTTACACTGCCCATGATTATAAAGCAATGATGGTTTAAATGCTTTTTCCTAATAGTATTAAATAGACTTAGGTCTACAAAACTATCGATGGCTCTACAAGCGACTAATTACACGGCAGAGCAGTTGTTTGTAAAAGGACATGGGGGGGCTTTGCTCTCCATGCCCTCCCGCAAAGCAGTTGCATGTAAAAGGACATGGGGGGGGCTTCGCCCCCCACGCCATCCCGCAAAGCAGATATTTGCAAAAGGACATAGGGGGGCTTCGCCCCCCACACCTTCGCCTTTACACTGCCCAACATTAAGAATCCATGATAGTTTGAATGCTTTTTTACTGTGTAAATCTGGCTCTACAAGATTATGAGCGACTAATAAGAGTTACACGCCAAAGCAGTTGTTTGCAAATGGATATGGGGGGCTTCGCCCCCCACAACTCTCCTTTACACTGCCCATGATTATAAAGCCATGATGATTTAAATGTTTTTTTTAGTATTAAATAATGAACCTAGCTCTACATAACTATCAGCAACTAGTTACACGCCAAAGCTGTTGTTTTAAAAAAAGGACATGGGGGGGGCTTCGCCCAATGATTATAAAGCCATGGTGGTTTAAATGTTTTTTTCTATTAGTATTAAATGAACCTAGCTCTACAAAACTATCAGCAACTAATTACACGCCAAAGCAGTTGTTTTAAAAAGGACCCCCCCCCCGTTAAACTGTATATGATTATAAAGCCATGATGCTTTTCTGCATGCTTTTCTACTAATAGTATTAAATAAACCTAGCTCTACAAAACTATCAGCGACTAATTACAAGCCAAAGCGGTTGTTTGTAGGAAGAAAATGGGGGACTTTGCCCCCCCACGCTCTCACGCCAAAGCGGTTATTTGCAAAAGGACATGGGGGGTCTTCGCCCCCCCCACACCCCCCTCATTACACTGCCCATAATTATAAATTCATGATTGTTTAAATGTTTTTTTTCCAATAGTATTAAATAAACATAGCTTCGCCCCCCTCATCCCCCCCCCTTTGCACTGCCCATGATTATAAAGCCATGATGGTTTAAATGTTTTTATCGAATTTCCCCTATAGGGAAGAAGCTTTTACCGTAGGTCTCATGGTAAGACCTAAGCCCAAGACCATAATAACCTTTCGTTTTGGGGCCTCCAGAAGCAAAAGAAAACATTCGTTTGAATTTTTAGATTTATATATATCTATATATGTGTCTGTAAGCACGATAGCGGACGCAAAATGGTACGATCCTAATAAAATTTGTTACAGACGTGTAAAGTGGTAATCACTCGGACGAGTTCGTAAAGCAGCACGATCGGACCACATGAAGGTGGGTTAAAGGGGGAGAAACCCGCCAAAAAATGGGTTTTTTTGAGTTTTTTACATGGAAAAATAAAATTTATCGAATTTTTGTTGGCACCGTTGAATTTAGCAAAAAAAAGCAAATAATTTAGTATTTTTAATCACTGCTCTGTGTCCATTGGTTACCGAGATATTGAAACTGGTAAACACAGTACGTTGTCCGAATGTTAACCTTATGGGAAATAAGTAAAATTATATATCTCGCTTATCTCTCAACATATCTTGATAAAACTTGGTAAATGGCCTCATCTAGCTCAGATCTACTAAATATTGAATTAAAACCTGTCAGTTTTAATATACCTGTAGCAGCAAACCTGCACACTCATTATCCATGTTATTCTTATGGAGCTTAAAAAAACATGTCAAATCTCGCTATGTTGGATCGAAATGTGTTATTCTGCATTTGAAATTAGCTGAGTATGCAGGATTGCTGCAACGGGGGTATTTTCTATAATTATTAAATGAACCAAGTTCTAAACAACTATCAGCAACTAATTACACGCAAAAGCAATTGTTTAAAAAAGGACATGGGGGGGGGGCTTCGCCCCCCCCAAACCCCCCCCTTTAAACTGCCCATGATTATAAAGCCATGATGGTTTACATGCTTTTTAATAATAGTGTTTAAATAAACTTAGCTCTACAAACCTATCAGCGACTAATTACACGCCAAAGCAGTTGTTTGTAAAAAATATGGGGGGCTTTGTCCCCCACGTCCTCCCGCCAAAGCGGTTGTTTGCAAAAGTACATGGGGGGCTTCGCCCCCACACCCCCCTCCCTTTGCACTGCCCATGATTATAAAGCCATGATGGTTAAAATGCTTTTTTCTATTAGTATTAATTGAACCTGGCTCTAAAAAACTATCAGCAACTAATTACACGCAAAAGCGGTTGTTTTAAAAAGGACATGGGGGGCTTCGCCCCCCGATCTTTCCCCTTTTCACTGCCCATGATTAAGAAGCCATGATAGTTTGAATGCTTTTTTTTACTGTATAAATCTACCTCTACAAGATTATGAAAAACTTATAACAGTTACACACCAAAGCTGTTGTTTGCAATAAGACATGTGGGGGCTTCGTCCCCCCACACCCCCTCTTTGCACTGCCCATGATTATAATGCCATGGTGGTTTAAATGTTTTTTCTAATAGTATTAAATAAACATAGCTTCGCACCCCACGCCCTCCCGCCAAAGCGGTGATTGGAAAAGGAATTCGGGGGGCTTCGCCCCCCACAGCTTCCCCTCTACACTGCCCATAATTAAGAAGCCGTGATAGTTTGAATGCTTTTTTCCTACTTTGTAAATCTATAGCTCTAAGATTATGAGCGACTAATAACAGTTACATGCCAAAGCAGATATTTGCAAATGGACATGGTGGGGCATCGCCCCCCATACCCCCCCCCCCTTTACACTGCCCGTGATTAAGAGGCCATGAAAGTTTGAATGTTTTTTTCTATTGTGTTAATCTGGCTCTACAACATTATGAGCGACTAATGACAGTTACACACCATTGCAGTTGTTTGCAAATGGAAATGGGGGGGCTTGCCCCCCCCCCACACTCCCCCTTTAAACTGGCCATGATTATAAAGCCATGATGGTTTAAATGTTTTCCTCTAATAGTATTAAATCAACTAACCTCTAAAAAATATCAGCGACTAAATACACGGGAGAGCAGTTGTTTGTAGAAGGACATGGGGGAGCTTCGCCGCACACGACCTCCCGCCAAAGCAGTTGTTGGCAAAATGACATTGGGGGGCCTCGTCCCCCCACATCTTCGCCATTACACTGCCCATGATTAAGAAGCCTTATTAGTTTGAATGTTTTTTTTTACTGTGTAAATCTAGCTCAACAAGATTATGAGCGACTTAAAACAGTTACACGCCAAAGCAGTTGTTCGCTTCGCCCCCCGAACCCCCCCTTTCCACTACCTATAATTATAAAGCCATGATGGTTTACATGTTATTTTTTAAGTGTTAAATGAACCTAGCTCTACAAAACTATCAGCAAGTAATTATAAGCCAAAGCAATTGTTTTAAAAAGGACATGGGGGGCTTCGCCCTCCACACCCCCCTTAAACTGCCTATGATTAAAAAGCCATAATGGTTTACATGCTTTTTTACTGATAGTATTTAAATAAACCTAGCTCTAAAAACCTATCAGCGACTAATTACACGCCAAAGCAGTTGTTTGTGAAAAGAACATGGGGGGGCTTTGCCCCCCCCCACGCCCTCCCACCAAAGCGGTTGTTTGCAAAAGGACATGGGGGGGCTTTGCCCCCACGCCCTCCCGCCAAATCGGTCGTTTGCAAAAGAACATGGGGGGGCCTTGCCCCCCACGCCCTTCCGCCAAAGCAGTTGTTTGCAAAAGGACATGGGGGGGCTTAAAGCTATGATTATTTGAATGCTTTTTTTCTACCAGCATTTTTTTTAATTATGCGACATTTTTACTTTGGAAAAATACCATTTACATTTGTTTAATTTCTAAAATCACCATAGGTTACTGTTTAGGGTACTTAAAGAAAGAAGTAAGCGAACCATCTAACCCCGTGAGCGTAGTCACGGACATATTCATTACCCAGGAGGCGGGGGACAATAAAGTAGTCATTGACATTGGATAAATCCACAGTAAACCTGGATCTGCCAGGGGCATATTTTCCGTCCAGCAAGGATAACAACCCCATTCGTAATTAGTCTCGTATATACAATTTTAGTGGTGCACAGATCCGGTTGTTATCCTTTTGGATTCTCGCCTTTTGGACCGCCTTTTTCGGTTTTATTAAGCTTCTGCTTATTCTTTGCCTTGGCTTACGGAAGCTCCTAGAGCTCTTGCTCGGGTTCTTGATCCGCTTGTGTGGTGCGGAATAACTGGTCACGAGGTCGGCGCCAATGATGAGCCGTCCATGGATCCGCGACCTAATCCTCTTATTTTTGAATCTGGCTATCCTGACTTTATTATTATAAAAATAATTATACTATTATATATGCAAAATTAATTATTAATTTTGTGAATTTCGTGCTTGATTATGTATAATAAAATTATGTAGGAGACAAATCATTAATCTACACATCAACAACATCCTACATTCTCAATTTAATTTCATACACATTTAATTTGTCTTAAAACTGATCGCATGCATCCTTCTTGGTACAAAAGTTTGTTATTAATACGATTTGCGCTATAGAAATATATTTTTTATCGCAATTTTATACAAAAATTGCGTTTGCTGGGATAAAATTCACATTTGTTTCATCAACGTACTTTTATATGTGCAATAGTATCTTTATTCATTGTTTTTTAACGTTTTATTACTTTTACCACAGATGAAGCTTTTACCTAAAAGAAACAAACAATAAATATTTTCCCGTGAATATATGGTATCAGCTGATGGTAAAAAGAACATGACAATGGGTTCCTGTTGGTTCCATCTGGCGTCATTCACATAAACTATCTCGACTAACAAAACAGAAATGATCGATCTGAATTTTTATATTTCTATGCTTTGTTTTTTAAATAATAAACATTTTTACGTGGTCTAAAAAACTGACAATTGATAGGCATGTAGCATGTCATTTAAGTGTTTCGTGAAATACTTTTTTTGTAAATTCCACTGTTATTTTCCTTTTATTTTGAAACAATCTTTATTTGTATCCCGTAGTTTACTACAGTAAATTATTGTCCAATGTTAAACTTATGATGATTTGTGAAAGTTAAAATATTAAATTACTCAAGAAATACTAAACCAATATGCTTCAAAATTTAATGGCATATTCCCTGTAAGATACTAAACGTTTGTGCGAAATTTGGAAATGATTAGTGTAGCGGTTTTTGAGTAATCGCGTTACGTACATACACGCACACATACACACACAGTGACGGACAACGAATCTTCAACTCCGCTGATACATAGACTCGTTCACTTCGTTCACTCATCGATTATTAATTCTGTAAGCGATTTTTTTCAATCAAAATTGTGAGAGTTTGACAGCTCGCAGGATGATGGGAGAGGGCTCAAATTAAAGGTCTTGGTACCAGGGGGTCGGAAAAAATATCAGATTATGTCCAAATCTACCAGAAAATGAGAAATAACGAAAAATATCTTCCATTTAAAATGCATCGGGATTGAAAAACGTCTGCTTTGTTTACATTAAACATGTGGTGTTAATGCTTGATTCAAAGCCATATGGTAGATGTTGACATGTGGGATTTTCTTCCAAATGCAGTTAACTATGTACGTTCAATGTACTATAACAAAAAATATTTTAAATTCATGATTTCCTGATTTTATAATAATTAAGGGTTTAAGTTTTTTCATAATTTAAAATTATAAAAAGTTAGGTACGTTTTTTTAGTTTATGTTATAACGATGCAGATTTAATACCAAATGATATATACATATATATATATATATAATTACGTAGGGGAAATTTTTGCGCCAAATCTTTATTTTCTTATGAACACTTGAAGTTTAAATTATTATATAGTTGCTCTAAATAACTCAAGACTACGTATACGAGTACACAAATACGGTGCCCCTCAGCGGCGAGTGTCAAAGGCGGCAGCGGCACTGCTAGGAGCGACGTGGGGGCGGCGCGGCGCGGTACCCGCTACTGTTTCATCGCTCTCTATGGAGCCATAATGTCAACGGTAAGCAATGTTAGATACATCACATTAAAGCTAATGAAATTATCTATAAGTTTCGTTAGAGACCTTTCTTTCCAAAATGTAAGGATAAAATTATATAATTGGTTAAACTTAGGTTTTGGATATAGCTGTGGCCTTTTTGTTCAAGTTTATGAGTATTATGGTAAAACTAAGCTATCTACATAGAAAACATATATTACATAAATTGTTCGCCATATTATTAGGAATAATTTTAAAAAAAGAATCACGTCTGTAACTGTATTAGTTTTCGAGCTATGAGTATTTAACCAAAGTACTGCTCTTGCGATGTTTGGGAGGGGGTGGGGGAAAGCAAGAGGGGTGGGGGTCGGGACTTTGTCATTTTTTATTGTTTACCTTGTATACTAGCACCCTGCAAAAATTCAGCTTTCCCCTAATTAGTTGCGACACGAAACCTTTATTGACTGGGCTACTACTGTCGGAACTCTGACTTCCACTTCGTTGCAATTACTCTTGATACAATCTTGATTTTATTTATTAATTAGCCAGCACATTATTTTGCCGGTTCATACGGCTGTATTCATAGTATTTTATTAAATACCATAATATTTATAAGAGTGAGTTTAACTATGTACTTGATATATTACCGTAATACTTGTTTTAAGTAGTTTGTTCATAGCCCAGTTATTTTAATATTGGTATCTGTGCTCCAGAATTCATAGATAAGTAAAGTCTGTTATTTAGTATTGGGCAATATTTTGTAACATTACAATATGACTCGAAAATGGCCGAACCGATTTTTAACATAAAATGTGTCGATTTTAAGTTACTTATTTGTAGATTTACCATTACGTCTCTGAATTTTCTACAGTTCCGGCCAAATCATTAGGCGGGTGTGAGTGCGCTGCTAGCGTTCAAAATATATTTTTGGCCAATCATTTACCCATTTGAAGTTATAGACAGTTATGCTCTTTGTTTATGTTCTCCAAATCAGCTGAGTAAGTTCTCCAAACATAGCTAAGTAAATGTGCTTCTATCTGTTGGAAATATGTTCAACTACTTAACTGAGTAGAGGAGCGGTGGTGTCTTTAACATCAAGTCATTTAGGGGTAGCGGATTTGTACCCCCCGGATTTGTACCCCCCACAAAAAATGCTACGTCATTTTGACGTCACAGGAGGCGGGGCCTAAATCGCTCGAGAAACAGCCCGCGACTGGAAATGTACCCCCCATTACATTATTAAATCATCAACACGTAATTGGTTTGAAATTAAATTATTTTCCTTAAGACTGACCCCGGAATTGTACCCCCCGGATTTGTACCCCCCGGATTTGTACCCCCCGTGGCCAAATCTAAAGTCCTACCCCGGATTTGTACCCCCCGGATTTGTACCCCCCGTGGTCAGATTCTTAAGTCTGACCCCGGATTTGTACCCCCCGGATTTGTACCCCCCGTGGTCAGATTCTTAAGTCTGACCCCGGATTTGTACCCCCCGTGGCCAAATCCTCAAGTCCTACCCCGGATTTGTACCCCCTGTGCTCAAATCCATTTTGACCGACCATGGAAATATACCAGGTCAATCAATATTCATTGATGTTGTTGACTTTTTTAATTAGCTGTCGTAAATCAACGGCTGTTCGTTAAATTATTACCTGATATTATTCTACGAAAATCGTACGTTGCATGGGTGACGTATGACTTTTATTCAAGTATTTTTGCAATTAATTAAACATTTTACGCAAGCCAAGTAAAAATCGTCGCTTTTTGGTTTCGTTTTAGAGTATTGTAAATAAAACTAAAGTTTTTAACAGATGAATTGAAAAAGAAGTTCAACCTCAGGTGTTTAACGATCAATCTGGAATGTAATTGAACTCTACGTAGAAGGGCGGAAATACATTACAGTTTTCTTGCCGTATGAGGGTTTCCCGGGAGGCAGGAGGTCAACAAACATTTTCAAATGCCGTCGGCATGCCTCGGCATTCCTAAGTGGACCTGATGGAATGTACCGCTCTTCCCTCTGTAAGTGCAATTGATGGGTTTTGGACGTTTTTACTGGAAACAGTTTACTTCCTTTGATTGACACATGTTCTTCGTAATAATTAATGACTTTCCACGCACATAACAGTTTTCGCGCCTTGTAGGGGTTTCCCGGGAGGCAGGTGTTCAACAAATATTTTCAGATGCCCTCAGAATTCCTAAGTGGACCTGATGGAATGTACCGTTCCTCCCTCTGTATGTGCAAGCAATGGGTTTTGGACGTTTTCAATGGAAAGAGTTTGCTTTATTTGATTGACACGTGTTCTTCGGATTAGTAAATAACTTAACCACAATTTGTTCCTAGGTACAATGGAGTTGGAAATCCTTTGCTCGCGGAAAAGTATTTCATGCTTTTAAGTGATCTATAATAGTTCAAAGTTAGACTCAAAGTTCTCATGAGACTTATGAGCTAATTTTCAGGAAGAAATAAGTCGGGAAATATATTGATAGTTATGTTCCTGAATCAATAATAAAATTTAAGGGTATTGCTTTCATTCTTTACTGAATAAGCCGTTAAGAGCCCGCTGTACTATCCGCCATATTAGGTTTAAGTCCCTTAAGAAAAATGTTATTTCTCTTGAACTATGCTTGGCTTTGAACTGAAATTACTCTTTTAGCTACCTGAAACTGTATGCTTATTACTCTTGGTTATGTTTTTCTTATTAAGAGAACTGCGAAGACAAAATTTTTAAATCTGTTCAATTAATAGATAAAATGTACATGTGACTCAAAAACGTGTTATCTACAGATTACTTAGCAGAGAAAATCTAATAACGTAACAAAATCTAGTAAAACGTAATAAAATTTTGAAGTTGTAAAGTTTAACATTGGCCTTACGAGTTGCCATGATGGCAACGAACTAAACAAGGAAAGTTTAAACAAATAAAGTCATCATAACAGCTATTTGCAAATTACAGTCATCTAGGAGAAATTCAGCGTGAGAGATGAAAATTACTTGGAGTAATAACAATTGCATTTATTATTCATGAATATTTTCGAATTGTTTTTATTTATAGTAATTGGATTAAATTGTTAAAATTGTTAAATTGGATTCAATTTTTATTTATAGTAATTGGACAGCGACGGGAGGCCTCTACCAATAACGTGCTCACTCTGTAGGGCCTTTGTTCATGATTATGAGGCAACTTTTTATTAAATAATTTCTGTTAGAACCATCTAACAGAAATTATTTAATAAAAACCATAATGTTTAATGCACGATGCGTTCTATGGGATTTTTTTTAACAGCAATAGCGGTCATTTTAATTTTTAAAGCATACAATATTAAAAACCTAACTATTTAATGATTAGTACACAATACGCAATTGAAAGACTGATTTATAAGTGACTACTGAACAGAACTTCTTGATTTGTGTAACGTAACAAAAAAAAGTAATGAGTAGGTTTGCTCAATTTGCTCATAATAATTACCGTTTTTTATGGGCTACGCCCTACAGTCCTTTGTTGGTTCAGTCAATACAATACCTAAGGGTGAATAAAATTTCAAGTAAATATAGCTGTTTGCAGTAAAATTTCATGTAAAATAAACATTGCAAGCGAAGCTACGACATTATCTAGTGTAATGAGTAAAATGGAAACACTCCTTTACTTCATACTTATCATTTGTTGAAATTGTATGGTATAGGCCTACACAAAAACATTTGTTGGAGGTGTTGTACAAAAATATTTTGCAAATTTATTCGTGATACCGTCTGATTAAATCCGGAATTAACTTGTTTTCAGGGCAAAAATTAATTAAAACCTAATATATCACACGATATAATATTACTCAAATTCAAGCTTTATTTGTTTTTATTTTCCTCAAGATTGGGAGTTTATTGCTCTATGAATTGTGATTTGTATTCTGAATTATTTTTTCGTTTATTACTAGAGGATCACAGATAAGGTTAAAAAGTTTTCTTTAACTACTGGTTTCTTATCATAATAATTTTAAATTCAAGTTTTACGATATTACAAAAGTTATGAATAAGTTTATAGAAACAAATTACTGTCAAGGGTATAGTTCTATGATACGACACCAGACGTAAAATAAATGGTTTTATCCCTAAACAAAGTAACTGTAAACACAAAACTTAATGGTGTTTAATTTTTGCACAACAATTATTTAAGACTAGGTTCAAATGTTGGCCGCCCCGGTGACAGCTGAAACAATTTAGTTTCAACCTAATTTATCATTACGTTTTTTTTTTTTCAGTGAAATATTTGTCTCTAGTTCTACTAAGACCTTGATTGTTGGTCTGCAAAATATTATTAGAGATTGAATGAGACAAAACTTTTTCCCAGCGATTCAATGTACAAAGGAAAATTTTAGAAATTGTATCCCCCAATACGAATAAAATGTGTCAATCGAACAGAGCAAACACTTTTCTTTTATTTATATTTAATATTTGTTATATCACTGGATGTAAATAAAAAACGTCTTACAACACTAAACAATATATTTACACTTACACTGTATTTACAAACAAAATGGTAAATATACAAAAACCATTTTCCACCATTTTTGTATATTTACCATGTTGTATGTAAATACAGTATAAGTGTAAATATATTGTTTAGTGTTGTAAGACGTTTTTTATTTACATCCAGTGAATACAACAACATGTATCACGCTAATCAAGAAATTATTTGTTACATATATAGCGGATGGTTATAAAAAATTATATATATATATATATATAATTAAACACTATTTAACTTTTCATATACATCACAAATTACGAATATACACTTTTATTAATTAGGCCTACTCCTTTATTTACTTATGATCAGCTATTCAAATAAACTTGCCATGAGTTTTGATATAAACGATATCTTTACATAAGATTAATATGGACCCCTCTGAGAAGGAACCCGATTGAGTTAGGACGAAAAGTATTGCTAAAAAACTTTTCTCTGAAATTTAACATATTTATACCATTTTCATGGCAAACAATCCATAAACGTGAAACATATATAGTCAAACTAACAAATTTTTAATGAATTTAGATTTTTAAAACAATCTTTTATCCAATACTTTCATCGCGAATAAGACTAGACAGTATTATAATAATAAGACATATTCGTATAATAATATTAGGTAATAATTTAACGAACAGCCGTTGATTTACGAGAACTAATTCAAAAGGTTTAGAACAACAATGAATATTGGTCCGGTACATTTTCACAGAATGGAATGGAATTAGTTAAACTAATTAACTATTACGTAATTATTAATTACGTAATTAACTATTACGAAGAACATGTGTCAATCAAAGGAAGTAAATTGGTTCCAGTAAAAACGTCCAAAACCCATCAATTGTACTTACAGAGGGAGGAACGGTACATTCCATCAGGTCCACTTAGGAATGCCGAGGCATGCCGAGGGCATTTGAAAATGTTTGTTGACCTCCTGCCTCCCGGGAAACCCTCATACGGCAAGAAAACTGTAATGTATTTCCGCCCTTCTACGTAGAGTTCAATTACATTCCAGATTGATCGTTAAACACCTGAGGTTGAACTTCTTTTTCAATTCATCTGTTAAAAACTTTAGTTTTATTTACAATACCCTAAAACGAAACCAAAAAGCGACGATTTTTACTTGGCTTGCGTAAAATGTTTAATTAATTGCAAAAATACTTGAATAAAAGTCATACGTCACCCATGCAACGTACGATTTTCGTAGAATAATATTAGGTAATAATATAACGAACAGCCGTTGACTTACGAGAACTAATTAAAAAAGTCAACAACATCAATGAATATTGACCCGGAATATTTCCATGGACGTCAAAATGGATTTGAGCACAGGGGGTACAAATCCGGGGGAGGACTTACGGATACGGCCACGGGGGGTACAAATCCGGGGGGTACAAATCCGGGGTAGGACTTTAGGATTTGGCCACGGGGGGTACAAATCCGGGGGGTACAAATCCGGGGTTGGACTTAAGAAGCCATGTTTAATTGGATTTATATCAATTATGCAACTGTTCAGCCAACCGTGAGATGTCAGTTGATCAAAATACATAATAATTTATCCGTCCTAAAAGTTCGCGGCCGGATTTGTACCCCCCGTCCTGTGACGTCAAAATGACGTAGGCGTTTTTTGTGGGGGGTACAAATCCGGGGGGTACAATTCCGGCGACCCGTCATTTATACAGCTGGAGTCAATACACGCATCGCTATCGCTAAGCACATACTCATAGGGAAAATGCATTTATTCACGCACACTTTACTTTTTACCAAATCGAACGGAATAATAAAATAATAATATCAAACCGAGCTGCCCAGAGCATTGGTAATAATTTTTATGCATAGAATTGATAAGAAACCTGTAACAGGACCTCAGTGGCCCGAAAAGTAGCAAAACAGAGTTCGTCTTTGATAGTTGAAAGAATGGTTAAAACCTTTGTGTAATGAGATAATTTTAAATTTTTATCTTTTTTTGGTTCAATAAAAAAGTTTTACGGTTATGTTAATTGCTTATTTATAAGTCTAAAATTGATTCGATAAGAATATTTGGACAAAAATTTACACGTGTTATTTCAGCACGTTGTTAGGAATATTGTGTTCATTAATATATTTGTAAATTTGTAGCTGCTCAGGATTTGGCCTATTATTTTTGTATTATATATATGTCAGAACTGTGAATAAATATTAAAATTCGAAGTATATTACACCTCCACTTGTTAACACTCACATACAGGTACGTAATACACGCAACGCTATGCACAAAATCCTGGGAAAAATGCATTTATTTACGCACATATGTGACCACGCTTAAGGACACTCAGACCACCTTTGCCATCATACAACCACGTCCACACCATCATCCACACACACGTTACCAAAAACATACTCCCGTACACGCACAGACCGTTATGCACACCTATATTCACAGAAGCACAGTCTCATTCTCACAGTCACACTCCCTCACATACACACTTACACTCACTCACAGACCTCCATAAAAATTTTATTTCTTTTGTTTTTAGTTTAGTTTTATTTATTTATTTATTTGCTTTTTTATCATACAAAAGTATAAGGAAAAGGTAGAGTTTCGTTTATTTTACAAGTTTGTAAGCACTACGTATTTTTCTTGGTATCCTTGGTATGTTGGACTTCTCAAAAATCGCCGAGTTAATTTTTAAAAACTTAATTATCAAGGCCCTCTCTACTTTGGAAACTCTTTCTTACTCCCCACTTACATAAAAATCTTCATCGGACGCCATAGCACAGTTTTAATAACGAGAACACCAAAATCATGACTGACAAGACCACTTTCACAGGGAGGAATGACATATAACCACTAGAATTGTTATTTCATGAAATACGAATCACCTTAGTAACTACTAGGGGGGTAGTACGTACTAGGCTAGCAGATACTACATCATTTAGGGAAACCGGTAGTAGTCACTACCTAGTTCCAGCCAATTTTTATTCACCTCGATCTGAGAAAGTGCTAGAACTACGTAGTACGTACTACATAGTAAGTGCTAGGTTTTATTCACTTCACCCAATGGGTGAGGTGAATAAAAAGTAGTACTTGCTAGAACTAGGCTTTTTTCGAGTATTTACTAGGTTTCCGGTGAATAAAAATGCTAGTTCGTACTAACCCCCTAGTACATACTTCGCCTTGGAGGTGAATAAAACGCTAGTTCGTACTACACTAGTACGTACTACATCATTTAGGGAAACCTAGTACGTACTAGGCTTGTCCGGTGAATAAAAAGTGATCCGTATAGTAAGTACTTCACTTTTTCCTAGTCTGCTCGAGGGCATGCTTAACTTTTATCAGTTGCCAAGATGGCGACTTTCTTTCCAGTTTGTAACATGAATACATAACTGTATTTTTAAAATTCATAATAGCGAAGGATTTGTATTATTATTTAATTTGTTGGACTTTTCCTATCGCTTCTAGTGTTTAAACTACACTACGTTTCGAGAGGTATTGAAACTCCTCTCGTTTTCAAGTGACCCTACTTAAAGTTACATTAACCTACTTATGTTTATTTAACCTACTTTTTTTGGGTTTTTTTGTTTTTTTTGACATACAATTACATTCATCCAACATTCAACAGAAATCTCACTCACACAAAATTTCATACAAAACACATTAAACATACTTAATACAGAAAGAAAATTAAAACTAAAACATATTACATGATAAGGGCACAGAAAATTAAAACAAAAACATATACCTTACTGCCGGCAATGCCTCCAAGCTGGCAGTGGCACGACACGCACACACGTCCACTCACACTCACATACGCAACTTCGAGTTGTTGTGTGTTGCGTACTTCGAGTTGCGTATGTGAGTGTGAGTGGACGTGTGTGCGTGTCGTGCCACTGCCAGCTTGGAGGCATTGCCGGCAGTAAGGTATATGTTTTTGTTTTAATTTTCTGTGCCCTTATCATGTAATATGTTTTAGTTTTAATTTTCTTTCTGTATTAAGTATGTTTAATGTGTTTTGTATGAAATTTTGTGTGAGTGAGATTTCTGTTGAATGTTGGATGAATGTAATTGTATGTCAAAAAAAACAAAAAAACCCAAAAAAAGTAGGTTAAATAAACATAAGTAGGTTAATGTAACTTTAAGTAGGGTCACTTGAAAACGAGAGGAGTTTCAATACCTCTCGAAACGTAGTGTAGTTTAAACACTAGAAGCGATAGGAAAAGTCCAACAAATTAAATAATAATACAAATCCTTCGCTATTATGAATTTTAAAAATACAGTTATGTATTCATGTTACAAACTGGAAAGAAAGTCGCCATCTTGGCAACTGATAAAAGTTAAGCATGCCCTCGAGCAGACTAGGAAAAAGTGAAGTACTTACTATACGGATCACTTTTTATTCACCGGACAAGCCTAGTACGTACTAGGTTTCCCTAAATGATGTAGTACGTACTAGTGTAGTACGAACTAGCGTTTTATTCACCTCCAAGGCGAAGTATGTACTAGGGGGTTAGTACGAACTAGCATTTTTATTCACCGGAAACCTAGTAAATACTCGAAAAAAGCCTAGTTCTAGCAAGTACTACTTTTTATTCACCTCACCCATTGGGTGAAGTGAATAAAACCTAGCACTTACTATGTAGTACGTACTACGTAGTTCTAGCTCTTTCTCAAATCGAGGTGAATAAAAATTGGCTAGAACTAGGTAGTATCTACTACCGGTTTCCCTAAATGATGTAGTATCTACTAGCCTAGTACGTACTACCCCCCTAGTAGTTACTAAGGTGATTCGTATTTCATGAAATAACAATTCTAGTGGTTATATGTCATTCCTCCCTGTAAAAGCGGTCTTCTCAGTCGTGATTTTGGTGTTCTCATTATTAAAACTGTGTTATGGCGTCCGATGAAGATTTTGATTTAAGTGGGGAGCAAGAAAGTGTTTCAAAAGTAGAGAGGGCCTTGATAATTAAGGTTTTAAAAACTAACTCGGTGATTTTTGAGAAGTCCAACATACCAAGGATACCAAGAAAAATACGCAGTGATTACAAACTTGTAAAATAAACGAAACCCTACCTTTTTCCTTATACTTTTATATGATAAAAAGCAAATAAATAAAACAAAACTAAAAACTAAAAAAAAATTATGGAGGTCTGTGAGTGGTGGTAAATTATGGTGGTTCATTTCAGACTTATAAGTAAACAATTAACATAACCGTAACACTTTTTTTCATCATACTGTCCCGAAAACAGCCGTTTTTAGTTCTCTAAATCGTACGCAAAATGATCGTTTTTGGATCACTTCGAATAGGAGTACTGAAAAAACATATGGTAAATTTTGCCGTACTCTAATGTCAAAATTTGTTTATGTTACGTTTGAAAGGTTGAACGATTTCTTAACTTGTGTTTGTAAACAACTAACAGTTGTGTAAATGACGATGACTATTTTGGATAACCTCAAAATTATGTAGTCTAATTTTTTAACGATTAAATGGTTATTTATACATAATGATGAAAATAGTTGTTCATCACACGGAGCAAAAGTGTCTCCTTGGTACTCGATCGCATTTCCAAGCTCGGCTGCGCCTCGCCTGTAAATTACGATCTCGTACCAAAAAGAGCCACTTTCGCTCCTAGTAATGAAAACTACTATTTATTGATTCAAAAAAGATAAAAAATTAAAATTAGCTCATTACACAAAGGTTTTAACCATTCTTTAAGCTATCAAACACAATAGTAGTTTTCATTACTAGGAGCGAAAGTGGCTCTTTTTGGTACGAGATCGTAATTTACAGGCGAGGCGCAGCCGAGCTTGGAAATGCGATCGAGTACCAAGGAGACACTTTTGCTCCGTGTGATGAACAACTATTTTCATCATTATGTATAAATAACCATTTAATCGTTAAAAAATTAGACTACATAATTTTGAGGTTATCCAAAATAGTCATCGTCATTTACACAACTGTTAGTTGTTTACAAACACAAGTTAAGAAATCGTTCAACCTTTCAAACGTAACATAAACAAATTTTGACATTAGAGTACGGCAAAATTTACCATATGTTTTTTCAGTACTCCTATTCGAAGTGATCCAAAAACGATCATTTTGCGTACGATTTAGAGAACTAAAAACGGCTGTTTTCGGGACAGTATGATGAAAACTATGTTTTGCTACTTTTCGGGCCACTGAGGTCCTGTTACAGGTTTCTTATCAATTCTTTGCATAAACATTATTACCAATGCTCTGGGCAGCTCGGTTTGATATTATTATTTTATTATTCCGTTCTATTTGGTAAAAAGTAAAGTGTGCGTGAATAAATGCATTTTTCCTATGAGTATGTGCATAGCGTTGCGTGCATTGCGTATATGTGAATGAAATTAAAAAATATGTTTTTATAAACCTAGAGCGCTGTTTGTATTTTTTAAATATTAATAGAAATAGCAATCAATTAAGTTGTTAACTTTAAACTAAATGTTTTTTTCCATACTGAAATCTGAATTGTAAGAAACTAAGTGATTATCCCTATTTCACTGTTGGAAAACACGTCCTTGGATTCATATTTAATTTATCGTACTTTATTATGTTGTCATGACAATTTCATAAGCTGCTTCCCTCATTCGTAAAAAATCAACATTTTCATCATAAAACCTCAGCAGTTATTTACGGTTGACTATATTTTTCGTTCGAGGTACGTATTCCTGTTACAAACTGGAAAGAATGTCGCCATCTTGACAACTGACAAAAGTTAAGCATGCCCTCCAGCAGACTAGGAAAAAGTGAAGTACTTACTATACGGATCACTTTTTATTCACCGGACAAGCCTAGTATGTACTAGGTTTCCCTAAATGATGTAGTACGTACTAGGGTAGTACGAACTAGCGTTTTATGAGAAATATTACAATGAATTATTTAATGCATGCATAATTAAACAAGTGATAAAATAAGTTTCCCTTGGAAAAACAGTCATAGGCTGCAAAATGAATTTTTATATTTAATTTAATATAAATTTATATTTATATTTAAAACTGAGGTAAATGCTACTATTGTTCTGCATAGATTAATGGAATAGTAGTTTTCAATAAATTTATGGTAAATAGTATGCAAATCTTTAGGTCAAAGTATTACAATATTATATTATTAAATCTCTTTAAAAAGTTATTATAAAAAATGTAATCACTTTAAATTGTAAAAAATATATCAGAAACGCTTACTTTGATCATATGTTTACCGGTCCGCAGGAGGGTCGGCCAACAGCTCTGGTAGACTCGAAAATCGCTGGACCACGCGAACGCAAGCTTCTTCTCCTTGACGAGTCTCCTGGTTTTACCGAGGATTGCCTTGTAGTGTGGGATGAGATGATCATTAATAAAAATAGGAGGCGAGCCCCAGGAGTCACACAGCCCAGCTGCGGTCAAGTGCTTGCGGCATTCCCGCGCCGCGCGGATCCATGTGTGTTTGGCGTCCTGTCTATATTCAAAGTAATAGTTTGTCAAAAACTTCTTAGTCTTCTTTTTATTGACATTAAAAAATTGGTTTTCTCGTAAATATTTTGAAAATATGAGCAGTATTTTGACAAAGTAGAGGTGTCTACCGGTCGGGAATTCGGAAAAATGTCGGGGAACTCGTAAGTTCGGGAAGAAATCAAACAATTTCAACTTTTGGTCAGGGGATTCGAATTGGTCGATGGACACCGAAATAGCCGTTTTTGTCATTATCGTCGTCGCGGTCGGTAAAATTTGCCGGGCAAATCCGTCAAGCGAATCTCTCGTTCGTATTTGGCTGGTATAAGGTACATACATCTTAATCGAATTGACAAATACTAGTAAACCCGTTGCTCGAAATCGAGCAATTGGTATGTATTGATTTCGAAATAAAAATAATTATGGTACAGTATTTTAGAACTATTTTATTAATTTTATGGTTGATTTCCTGTTAAACTGAATTTTTTTACAAAAGCCTTTTAAAACTAAATTTCTTGTGAATACTCGTTCATATTTAAGGAGATGTCCATGTTTATTTAGTGTTTTCTACGAATATTATGAGCCCCTCAAAGGACTTGGCTTGACCTGCCGCCACATAGGCCTATACAGTAGTCCAGGGGTTCTCAACCTTTTCGAGCCCGCGACCCCCTTTATAGGTATTAAAATGTTGGCGACCCCTTATACCTTCATCCTACCCTAAACTTTCATTGTTAGGTGTTTACCGTAGTGAGAGTGAAATTCACGTTGTTTATTAAGCATAGAAAATGCAATGGTTATAGGCCAATACTTATTTTTTTCCATATTAAAGTACCACCACTAATATATATTTCACAAATACATATTTTTTTCTTCTATTTGAATTAAGATTGGACTGACAAAACAAGCATAGATTTTGCTTTCAAGCTCAAGAGTTCGGTAATATGGTTTACTTTACACTTATTATTTAATGTGTTTTTTGTTCACAAAAAAAGTAGGCCTACTATTTTTATAGAGGCTTCACAGTTTTCATTTGCATCCCCCTTCCCAAAGTGTAGGTGGAGGTTTATCAGTTGGTATTGGTAATGGTCTTGTTGCTGTGACGATTTTGACTTAGGCCTACCTGACAAAAAGAGCGTTTGCGTCGGGCGCCGCGTCAGCACGATAGTCGCTGTCGGCATGTTTATAGCCCACTGCGCCTCGCCGCGCCCGCGCGACGAGCCTGTTGCTTTGCCTCCGTCAACAGTTTTTTTTAAGAAGTGAGATTTTGTTGTGTCCATTATTAGTTGTATCTCTTAAACATATTACTGCTCAAGAGATTACCACTCCCATCTTAAAGTACAAAAATGAGATATTTAAATCTATTTTGGTCAAGTCGGGCCTAAATTTTGAGAAAAATAAATTTTAATTTTCAGAGCTTTCGCGACCCCCCGGGACCCTGCCCGCGACCCCCAGGTTGAGAACCCCTGCAGTAGCCCATAATGGACTGACCCTGAGCTTCACCTAGTCATAGCGAGTGCTGGAATTACTGGAAACTGGGTTCTTTTTACTATAGAACATCACTAAACACAATAAGAATTGTTAAAATTATATTATTTACATGTTTACATCATTCAAGGTTAGCATTTCATAGTTGAACTAAACTAAAGTAATTTACATTTTCATGTAAATTTCTTTAAGATAATTGTAGATAATTGCTCACAAACGCTTCACATTAACAATCACCATAAACTCCAATAATTGAAGCATATACTCAACCAAGTTCATTAAGATAAAATTGTCATACATAAATTAATTATTTCAACCAAGTTCATTAAGATGAAATTGTCATACATAGATTAATTATTAGTTGAAATACCCCATGCACCATATATGTGAGAAAATTAACCAAAACAAATTGTTGTTTGAAAATCGACTGCAAATTTGTTTAGACAACACTAATGATTTTATAAATGGGTTGTTAGAATTAAACCTGATTGGTAAAGAAGAATTATGTTAAGTAAAAAAATAAAGCTAGGCTAGTTGGTTTCGTGGGTTTCACGTTAGTTTAGTAAAACTTCCTGAAATTCAGTATGGTATATGTTTCCCCAAATCTAGTTTTATTTGAACTTCAGAAACTAAGTTTAGTAAATATTTATTTTTTCCTGATCATATGGTATATAATTTAAAATTAGAATATTCATTTGGTTTAAATTAAATTCACGTTTACTTTAAACCTTAATTAGGGAAAGCGGCCGTAAGTAGCGTACGACCCGTCTTAATCTTAAACCAAACTAAAATGGTTCAATAAATTTACTCATAATACATGTTAAGTCTGCTTCTTTTTCTTTTATTTCTATTTATATTAATAGAATTTATACATAAGATTTTATTTTTTCTTTTAGTATTTTTCTTTGGAATATAAACATATGTAAATATTAAGATCTTCACACAGGTGATTCAAAATAAATTCAGTTCAAAACTGAAGTCTGACCTTAAGTATGTATTAGGATAATAGTTTATTTATTTACATCTTCAATCAACTGAAATGCCTCCAGCTCTACATGCAATGGTTTAAATTCCATTAACAACATATGGCTTTGCTGAAAAACTTTGTTTGCTCCAATCAGCTGCTTTATTTGAAATTTATATTCCCATGTTAAATCTTATGGGCTTATATGAAACTTTAAGGGCGTCTAGGGCTCTTCCCTTTAGTCAAAACTTTAAATTTTATTTCCTGCAAAACGGATAGGTCGCCATTTCAGATAGTGTATCTAATGTATCTAATGTATCTTCACATGACACCAAAAACATTAAAATCGGTTCAGTAGTTTAGGAGGAGGTCTTTGTAACAAAAAAACTGCTCGTGTATTAAATCATATACTAGTAAACCTGTTGCTCGAAATCGAGCAATTGTTATGTATTGATTTCAAAATAAAAATAATTATGGTTCAGTATTCTAGAACTATTTTATTAATTATATGGTTGAACTTCCTGTTATACTGAAATTTGTTACAAAAGCTTTTTCAAACTAAATTTTTTGTGAATACTCAGTGGAGATGTCCATGTTTCGCGGCCCTAAGTATCGTATGACCCGTCTTAATCTCAAACCGAATTAAAAAGGTTCAATAAATCTACTTATAATCAATGTTAAGTCTGTTTATTTTTTCTTTTATTTCTATTTATATTTATAAAATTTATACATAAGAATTTATTTCTCCTTTTAGTATTTTTCTTTGGAATATAAACATATGTAAATATTAAGATCTTCACACAGGTGATTCAAAATAAATTCAGTTCAAAACTGAAGTCTGACCTTAAGTATGTATTAGGATAATAGTTTATTTATTTACATGTTCCATAAACTGAAATGCCTCCAGCTCTACATGCAATGGTTTCAATTCCATTAACAACATATGACTTTGCTGAAAAACTTTGTTTGCTCCAATCAGCTGCTTTATTTGACATTTCTATTCCCATGTTAAATCTTATGGACTAATACGTAACTTTAAGGGCGTCTAGGGTTCTTCCCTTTAGTCAAACCATTTTAATTTTATTTCCTGCAAAACTTCACGCCAAGCTCTTTCCAATGACGCCAAAAACATGAAAATCGGTTCAGTAGTTTAGGAGTAGTCTTTGTAACAAAAAAAACTGCTCGTGTATTAATTAAGTACAGATTATACAGTGTGTAAAAAAAGTCCCGGAACGGCTTAATATTTCTTGAACCGAATTGGTTTGAGGAATCAAACTTTGCACATTCACTCCTATGTAAGAAAACTACTTTCTGAGGTGTTTACTGACTCTTGGGCCCCGGTGGGGGACGGCCCACAAGGAGTCGGTACAAAATCTTAAATGTAAGGATAGGTCGATATGCACATCATTTTAAAGGGCTCTTTTAGTAGAGTTCAATGCCGCAAACCGCACTTCAAAAGGTCCATTCGTTACAAAATGGCGGCTGGTTGAAAATCTAATAGAATGACAAAGTTTTCGCCTAAATATCGTCTAAAAAATTGTTCACAGCCAATGTCTGGAGAATCAAAACTCGTGATTGAATGTCAGGTCTAAAAGCCTATTTTTAGGGTGCCGAAGAGGATGTTAGCTCCAATGGGGGACGGCCCACGAGGAGTTGGTGCAGAATCTTAAATTTAAGCATGGGTCCATATGCACATCATTTTAAAGGTCTAATAAAATAAAATTAAATGCAGCAAACCGCATTTCAAAAGGATTATTGGTTAAAAAATGGCGGGTGATTTAAGTTTTCAACAAAAATACGTAGGCTTAGGTTTGTTAAGCAATTTGATTTATTAAAACTTTTATTCCACCCCCCTCCCCCCCACAAACCTAAACCTATGAACTTTTGTTGAAAACTTGAATCAGCCGCCATTTTGTAAGAAATGAACCTTTTGAAGTCCGGTTGCGGCATTGATCTCTACTTGATTAGCTCTTTCAAACGATGTGCATATCGACATATGCTTACATTTAAGATTTTGTACCGACTCCTTGTGGGCCATCCCCCTTTGTAGGTTTAATCCTCTACGGCATCTTAAAATATAGGATTTTAGGTCTGACATACTATTCCGGAGTTTAGATCTTTCAGACATAGTCTGTAAACAATTTTTAAACAATCTTTGAGCGAACACTGTGTATTTCTTTTAGATTTTTGATCAGCCGCCATTTTGTAACGAATGGACCTTTTGAAGTGCGGTTTGCGGCATTGAACTCTACTTGATTAGCCCTTTAAAATGATGAGCATATCGACCTGTGCTTACATTTAAGATTTTGCACCGACTCCTTGTGGGCCGTCCCCACCGGGGGCCAAGAGTCGGTAAGTACCTCAGAAAGTAGATTTTTTACGTAGGAGTGAATGTGTAAAGTTATATTTCTCAAACCAATTCTGATCAAAAAATATTTAGCCGTTCCGGGATTTTTTTTGCACACTGTATATTATATTATATATATATATATTACTAGCTGAACCCGGCAGACGTTGTCTTGCCTTTGACAACGTCCTTGTCCTTGGTCCTTGTGAGGCGTTTAATTCACTTTTTTTTTATTTATAATTTAAGTACCGTTACGTTAAATTGTCTTATTGTATATAAAGTGCTTATAGCTAATTTAAAATACGTACGACAACTAATGAAACACATATAGTACAAAGGATAACCGATTCTTTTTTAATGCTCTTATATTAATGCTAGGGGGTAGACAATATTTTTGGTCTTTCTATTCGGTGTGTAAATGTGTAAATTTCTTGGCGATCCCACTCTCGAGCAGGCAACGTAGAGCTGGCCGTGAGAAAAGCATGGGTTTGTTAAGTTTATTGCAGCAATGCGCAGTGATTGCCCTTGTGCTTTGTTGATGGTCATCGCAAACGCCAAGCGCACTGGAAATTGGAGGCGTTTGAAATTAAATGGCAAATCAGTTGGAATCATGGGGATTCTTGGAATCATAACTATTTCCCCCTTGTATTTGCCACTTAATATTGATGCCTCAATCAAATTTGGCATTAGTTTTTTTATGGCCAGTCTTGTTCCGTTGCACAATTTTGGGGTGTTTAAATTTCTTAATAGCAATATCGGTGAGCCAACTTTCAAGGTCAAAATGTGTGGTGGCATTCCTGGAGGTCCTAAGGAATTGAGGAATTCAACAGGATAGTTGACTGCTTCATTTTCGTCTACATTGGTGTCAATTGATTTATATTCCATTACGGCTCCAGGGATCTTCAACTGGATCTTGGAATTAATTTTATTTACATCTTCATTCTTCGGGGCTAATATTGCTCTCTCATGAAGCCAATCGTGGTTTCTAAAGTTGGTTGCTATATTTGGGAAAACATTCTTTTCTAACTCTTTGATTGACGTTTGCAGCTGACCAAAGTTTGATGGGAATTCAATTTCTCTGGTAAGTGAATCTACTGGAAGTTTCCCGTCACCCTTATCCAAGAGCTGCTTTGCAAATGGTCCAGCAGAAATGTCTTCGAGTAAGTTCACTCGCATGTTAGTCGATAGTGTGATTTTTTTCACATGCCTCCATAAGACAGAATTCTTCAGGCAGGCGTTTAGCTCGTCTGCTGGCGTGGATCTTGGAATGACAGGCGATGTCTGTCGGAAATCGCCAGCGAGAAGTATTAAAGCTCCACCCATTGGCCGTTGATCATTTCGGAAGTCTCGCAGGGTGCGGTCCAGTGCCTCTAGCCCTTTTTTATGCATCATGGTGCATTCATCCCAAATGATGATATGGCATCTTTTCAGCAAAGTTGCCAATCCCGATGTTTTGCCTATGTTCCTTGGTTTAAATTTAATGGCAGCTTAAAAGCAGAATGTGCTGTGCGACCTCCATCAAGCAACGTGGCTGCAATTCCAGATGATGCAACAGCTAGAGCAATGTTATTGTTCATTCGAATCTCGGCAAGAATCAAATTTAACAAAAATGTTTTGCCTGTCCCGCCTGGTGCATCGAGGAAAAGAAGGCCGCCATTTCCTACTCGCACTTGCTGCATCACTGTATCGTATGCAAGTTGCTGGTTGCTGGTCGTCTGTCAATTTGGGTTTTTGAGTTTCAACATATGTTTTGAGCGAATTAACGTCGTATTGCGTTTCCCGCAACAACTCTTTGTCGAGAATATCATTCCTGTTTCTTACTGGCGAAAATAATCCAAGTTCATTGAGGACCTTGTTATTGATAGAAATACATATGTCTTCAAGCGAAATTAGTGCTTCGTTGAAAATGTTTTCAGCATACTGCACTTCTTGGCCAGGATTTTCTCTGCGAGTTTGAAGAAGAAAGTCTTCACTCATGCTTTCTTTGTGTGTTTCCCAAAGATCTTGTGGATTTGAAGGGGCGCAAGTAGTTAAAATGATGGCAAATAGAGTACGAATCTGGTAGGCATGACGGGTTTCAGATGCTTCGGCCAGTGTGTTGTCCCAGTGTGAATCATTTTCAAGCAAGCCAAGTTTGGAACATGCTTCTCTGTATGTTTGACAGACTTGTCCTTCAACAGTTTTGAGTTCTTGAAAGGAGGTTGGTCCTCTAACTTCATGGAGCAGCATTCTCAGGTAGTAGCAATCGCCATTACTTGGATGTACCGTGTACACACGTCCCAGTGTGCCAGTAGAGAATATGCCATCTACTGATGGATGACGGGCACCTCGTTTTCTTTTGCAAAACTTTTTAGTCCTGGGATCCCAAGTGTAGTAGAGCGGAACCTCATGATACAACAAAGTCTTTGCAAACTCGTCGTTTGAGCATAGTTCAAAAAAAGCGGTTAAAGTGGTGTTGGGTGGAACTGCAGCTCTCTGAACAGCATTCTCTTCAGTAAAATACACTTTCTGGCCGTTTTCCAAATACGCTAAGATGCATCACAGCAGGAAAGCGTTCATGGATGTCGAATCCAAGAATTCGCCAAACCGCTTCGTTACTACTGATGTACCGTCCCATTTGAAATTGTTCAATTTCATTCACTGGTGCCCTGGGATTTTTCAAGTCCAAAAACTGCCATATCGCTGCCTTTGTTTACATATTTGCATATGTATTTAATGGATTTCACTGAATTACAGTATTCTACGTTGATATGCACATTGAATGACTTTGAAAGAATGGGAGAGTATGGCACAATCCACCGATTATCGATTTCAAAATCCACGTTATTAATTTTGATTGTTGTCGTGCACCCTCCTTCTTCTGGGTTTCTTCTTCTGTACTGTGGATAACCATCTCCGCCGGTCTGAGTCTCTTTGAGCATTACACGTGGATAGTTTTTAGAACATTTCCCGTCTTTCATGCATGGAGAATTGGGGTTGTACAATCCACACGGTCCGTGAATCATATTTTTCCTTACTATTTCAAATAACTCTGGATCCTCCTCTGCCCTAGGAAGCTCTGCTGATATTATGTCATCAATCTGAGTAGGGATAACCTTAACAACCAACCATATTAAGACATGTGAATGTGGCAATCCTCTCTTTTGCCATTCTATGGAATACATCCAACATCGAGTCTCACCAAATATATGATTTTTAGTGATAATGTCTATGAAATGTATTAGCTTTTGCTTAAAAACTCTTGCTATTATATCATGTCGATGACAAGGTTGCTGGCCCGGAAGGAGTAAATCTTTTATTTCAGTCCAAGAGGGATTGCAAGTGAAAGTTATGAAAAGGTCAGGACGTCCATATTTTCGTACATATGTTAGTGCATCTTGAGCATACTCGTGCATGTGTCTTGGACTCCCAGTATATGTTGCCGGAAGTATAACCTTCTGTCCAATATCAGCAGCTACTCCATCATTGGCGACTGCATCTCGCAAATGAATATAATCTTCGACCCGAAGCTTAGATTGGTTGAAACGAATATAGTTTAATCGTTCACTTTCAACTTTAGCGCACATATCAACAATAAATTGTTGGAAAAGTTGACGGCACATTAGAATGTCGTTAGTCTGTTGATCTCTAATCATGATACGATATGCATAAAAATCTTTGCAACTTACTTTTTTGGTCGTTGCTGCGCCTGTTGTGGGGTTGGTTTGGTATAGTTCGAGATTATATCCATCTTCTCCTCGTGGAAACATTATTGGGTACTGAAGGGCGTCATAGGATTTATGTGTTTCAGAAACTCGTTGCTTCGTTTCGTCGCGTCTGCTGATAACAATATCTCGTCTGGTAATTTCCGTTCCAACAATCACAGCTCCTACTTCAGGGGCCATTTGAGCATTGAAACGTCTTGCATGTTCATGTAATGGCGCTTTATCTGCCCTGATAATGACTTTAAAGTCGTCTTCTCTCGCATTTTCCAATGCAGATTTAAAATCTCTGACCAGACGGTTATGTTCATGAAATGATGCTCGTAACTCAGCAATCATTTCCCTATTTGTTGCTAAACTAAATGCGCATCGTCGATCAAGCTCTTCCTCTACATTGTCGATGAAATAAATTTGCAAAAACTGAGGATCTTCTTGAGGTAGTGGAAGAAGTGAACCTATTTGATGGTACACTTGCCCTTGCACTTTGAATGTGGGCATAAAATTTCCATATCTCACAATACTGGATGCACCAAACGAAGTCATTTGGAAACATGAGTTGTATTTACGAATATGTTGGAGAAAGTGTTTGGACTCCCGAGAAACACCAGCAATGTAGGTTTGAAGGGGTTCAGGTGGCTCAGACAATGGTGGCAAATTTACTTTCCCATTTGAGCAACACATACCAAGCGACTCTTTTTGAAACTTCAAAGCATGGCAGTATGGGCATAAAGTAGTCATTAAACCAATTTCAATGTCGCGATGTATTTTGTAGTCATAAGTTTTATCGTATTCGAACGCAGCTTTATTGAGATCTCCTCTTATTCTTGTTTGAATTTGACGTAAACGTTCAGTCTCACGTCGAACCTGTAGATCTTCAGGTGCTTCCGCTGCTCTCGATGTTGAAGCGCGCACTCGCTGATCTTCCATTCGTTCATCTCGCTGTTCAGGTGCTTCCGCTGCTCTCGACGTTGAAGCGCGCACTCGCAGATCTTCTATTCGTTCATCTCGCTGTTCAGGTGCTTCCGCTGCTCTCGACGTTGAAGCGCGCACTCGCAGATCTTCTATTCGTTCATCTCGCTGTTCAGGTGTTTCCGCTGCTCTCGACGTTGAAGCGCGCACTCGCAGATCTTCTATTCGTTCATCTCGCTGTTCAGGTGCTTCCGCTGCTCTCGACGTTGAAGCGCGCACTCGCAGATCTTCTATTCGTTCATCTCGCTGTTCAGGTGTTTCCGCTGCTCTCGACGTTGAAGCGCGCACTCGCAGATCTTCTATTCGTTCATCTCGCTGTTCAGGTGCTTCCGCTGCTCTCGACGTTGAAGCGCGCACTCGCAGATCTTCTATTCGTTCATCTCGCTGTTCAGGTGTTTCCGCTGCTCTCGATGTTGAAGCGCGCACTCGCTGATCTTCTAATCGAACGTCTCGGTCCTCAGACGTTTCAGCCGCTCTAATGGCTGCATGTTGCCGTGCATTTCTAGTTGTTCTGCCAATATTAGATTTTTTGCGTGGCATTTCATAGATTAGAAAGTAAAATCCCTCTTTGTTTACTTTTATGTAAACAAATTATTTTAAACACATGATATTATTTACTTTTTCGTCTCACAATAAATAAATACTGCATGGAAATTTCTTTTAAATATTAAACATATGTTTTTTTTTAATTTGTTGTTCAGTAAGGAAGATTCTTTTTTTATATAATAAAATGAGAATATATTTTTTAAAATATTAAAATCGAATCCTTAGTTATTTCAGTGTTATACTTAGTATGCTGTATAATTAGCTAGAGTTAATATTTAGAGTTCTCCTGCTGATCTTCTAGTGTTTATTGATCTATTGATTTGGGTTATTTTATTACAATACACTATACTGGATCACTATAACACTATACGTCTGTTACTGACCATGTATACGTGGTTTGCCTTTCAAGACACAGTGTAGTTGATATAATGGAGATATATTTTTTATGTCTTTTTTTCATTTCACCATGTATACATGGTCTAAGTTCCATTATTTATTCGTCTGTGAAGCAGAATACAGGTGATTTCGAAGAATGTATAAAGAATTTTTCAGAATGTTTAAAACTAATATTTTGTCAAAGGATTTTGGAATTTTGAAGTTTTTTTCTAAAGGAAATATATTGTTTTGTTAATGTCCCTCTTGCTTCAAACATCACTCCCATGACACTTAAAATTTTTTTTAATGAATATAAATATGAATGCTGTACTGTGCCGTACAACTGGGTATCGTGCTTTATGTGTTTTAAGTAATAAAAAACCAAATTTGATTTATTTTATGTATTTTAACGCCAGTGACATTTTTTAAACAAATATATCTATTACGGTCCAAATTATTTCAAGGAATATAAAACAATTTGTATGTCATTTTCAAATAAAACTATTCATATTTTAGTTGAACTGTTTTATCTGTCAAAATATTAAAACATAAAGTAGAATGTAAAATTGTACTACATACCAGCATTTTTTATAGTGTATTGCACTTAAAATATATTCTCTTATATAAAATATAAAAGTCTTAATTCATTAACCATCTGGCACCAAGTAACAAATCTTCATGTAAACAAATACAACTAAATAGCAGAAAGAAACACCATTAATTTACATCACCTGTTTTAAATTTTACTTTCACATGTTTTGTTAGTAAACAAATCCAACTCAAATTCTTTCAAAATCCCTGACATGGGTACCTTTAAGAAGGCCCAAGGGCTAAGCCCTGAAAGTTATCACGAAATTGATGGTGTATAAACCTACTCCGTGAAATTCTACATGTATGTACCAAGTTTTGTGGCCATCGGTCCAGCGGTGTCTGAGTTTATCAATGCCAACTAAATAAATAAATAAATAAATAAATAAATAAATATATATATATATATATATATAGATATATACTAGAAGAACCCGTGGCTTCGCTCATGATAAAAACTAAACATACACTATCACCCATCATTTATATCGTTTTGCTTTCCCATTTATTTTTCTTGTTGTAAAATCTACTTCTTTAAACATATCAAATGTACTTCCATAAAACAAAAAACGTTTTTAGAAATTTGTTCTTAGTACGCATATGCTACGACGGGGGTATTCTATTCCTGCCTAAAGTGCCTGTCTAAATAAAAAATGTGACCATATCCAGCGCCCCACCGACAAAGCCCCAAATGGTGTTGCTGCCCTGGGTAGGCTCATACCCAATATCGGCGGTCCTTCCTCTTGCAAGTGCTGTTTGCTTGTATCGGCTGTCCAGTCGATCTTGCTATCAGGTGAAGAGGATTGCGCTCACACACCTAAGAGACGAATTTACAGAGACTGGCTCACCCAATCCAAACGCCGAGAAGAATTTATGGTCGTTTCTGCCATTACTCTATGTTTCTGCTTAACGCACGGTATCTGAGCTTGCCCTGATGATGATCATGGGGCACGATATAAGGAATGGCACCCTTGGCTTTATCGACGGCTTTGAATCTGCTCACATATGTAGCATAGCAAGGCCACACTGTGGGGCCTTGAGCATAGTTACCCTTAATTTTAAATTTATTGCACCCCCATCGCAGCAGACCTGCGTATTAGAAATCCAATTTCTTTCCTTCATAAAGGCATACGTGTTAGAGGAACCATAGAACATGACTTGAAATTTTATTCACTGTAAAAGATCATTTTCTTAAGGTTTTAGGGTCTACCTTGAACAAAAAATTACAATTCCACTCCAGAAATTATTAAAAAGTGCTGTCTTGCTTTTTTAGACTCTATATTGAACAAAATGATTGAATGAACCGTCCCGGCAATTTTTTTAAAGTGCTGTAGATAAAATTAATACTTTACAGTAGCACACTCTTCCTCTTTAAACAACAGTTTGTTGTCATAAAAAAAGAAGTCCTTCAAGTATAAGTGATCAGTGATCACAGAAGTCCTTCAGTAATATCAATTATTTATTTTATTTTATACTACATACCAGCATTTTATATAGTGTATTGCACTTAAAATATATTCAAAAGTCTTAATTCATTAACCATCTGGCACCAAGAAACAAATCTTCATGTAAACAAATACAATTAAATAGTAGAAAGAAATACCATTAATTTACATCACCTGTTTTTTTAAATTTTACTTTCACATGTTTTGTTAGTAAACAAGTCTAACTCAAATTCTTTCAACAGATACCCCTGACATGGGTACCTTTAAGGACGGTCCCAGGGCTAAGCCCTGAAAGTTATCACAAATTTGAAGGTGTATAAACCAACTCCATGAAATTCTACATGTATCTACCAAGTTTCGTGGCCATCGGTCCAGCGGTGTCTGAGTTTATCAATGCTATACATATATATATACCAACATCCTCTTTTATACTTATAGATATACCAACATCCTCTTTTATACTTATCATATATTTAATTTCGTAAGGCGATTCTTTGTGTCAAAATTGTGGGCGTCCGGCATGTCGTAGAAAAATGGGAGAGGGCTCAAATTAAAGGTCTATACTCCGTGATGGCGGGAAAAATAATGAAATTGCTTGAAATTAATTAGAAAACGAGAAATAACGTAAAATATCTGCCATTTAAAATGCATTGAGATCTAAAAACGTCTGCTTTGTTTACTTAAAACATGTGATGCTGATACTTGATTGAAAACCATATGGTAGCTAGATAGTTTGCTATGAAGGTATTTGGTACTACAATAAAAAATAAGGATTGTTAGAATTTCTCCCTCATTTGGGGCTTTTAGCCCCTTCAAGCCACTAGTAGATATTTAATTTCGTAAGGCGATTCTTTGCGTCAAAATTGTGGGCGCTTGGCAAGTCGTATAAAGGTGGGAGAGGGCTCAAATTAAAGGTCTCTATTCCGTGATAGCGGGAAAAATACTTAATTTGCTTGAAGCTTACTAGAAAATGAGAAATAACGTAAAATATCTGCCATTTAAAAAGCATTGGGAGCTGCTTTGTTTACATGAAACATGTGATATTGTTATTTTATTGTAAACCATGTTCTAGATATTATCATGGTAGATCTAAAAGCCAGTTTATAAAGGAAGATCTTACTATATGAAATAAGAATTATGTTAATTTAAAATTTCACTTATTAGGAGCTTATGCCCCTTGTTGCATCGCGGCTGCCAAGCGGTCAAGCCTGTCGTTCTTTTGTGGCCTCGGCCGGCCGTTTTACGGCCAATTAATGTTGGTAAGCTCATCTTAGGCAAATTTCATAGTATTGAAGTAAACAAATTTTGTAATATATTCTGTAGATGATTCTCTTAGTTACATTATGGAAGACGTGACATGTAAATCTTGTTCTCGTATCTAATATACTAATTGACAAAGAATATGCTCAAGCAGTGCTTGGTTTGCGGCGGAACGGTGCATAATTGGCCGTTGTAAATTTTGCCGTGGGAACCGATCGCACGTAACAAGCGAAAGTATAATTTTTGTTGATCCTTTAACGCCGATACGCGATAAAGACCACAGTGCGTAATCGGCGGAGATAAATTTGTTGTAAATGTCGATTGCGCGGAACTTCCGGAAATTTTGCGCGAGAGTCGTCTCTAGACTCTAAAGTCCTACTTTTATTACTTCGACGAAAAAGCTCAAAGACCAAAGGCTAATCATCTAAAAAATTAAAACCCCCGTTGCAGCAGACCTGCAAACTCAGCGAATTTCAAAACGACATATTTCAATCCAACATAACGAAATTTGACATGTTTTTGTAAGCTCCATAAGAATAACATAGGGAATGAGTATGCAGGTTTGCTGCTACAGGTATATTAAAACTGGGTTGTTTCAATTCATTATTTAGTAGATCTGAACTAGAAGAAGTAATTTACCAAGTTTTATCTATATATGTTGCGAAATAACTGATATATATAATTTTACTTATTTCCCATAAGGTTAACATTGGGACAACGTACTGTGTTTACCACTTTCAATATCTCGGTAACCAATGGATATAGAGCAGTGATTTAAAATACTAAATTGTTTGTTTTTTGAACTGAATTCAATGGTGCCAACAAAAATTCGAGAAATTTTAATTTTCTATGTAAAAAACTCAAAAAACCCATTTTTGGGAGGGTTTATCCCCCTTTACCCCCCCTTCCGGTGTTTCGATCGGGCTGGTTTGCGAACTCGTCCGAGGGATTACCACTTTACATGTCTGTACCAAATTTCATTAAGATCGGACCATTTTTACGGCCGCTATCGTGCTCACAGATACACACACACACACACACACACACACATATATATATAATTTCGAACGAATGGTGTTTTTTGCTTCTGGGGGCCCTAAAACGAAAAGTTATCATGGTCTGGGGCTTAGGTCTTACCATGAGACCTACGGTAATAGCTTCTTTCCTATAGGGGAAATTCGCTAAAAATTTATTCAAGCATTTATTTTAGCAAATATTCCTATATGGAAAAAGCTACATTGCCGAGGTCTCACGGTAAGACCTAAGCCCGGGACCATTTTTGGGGACTTTTCGTTTTTGGGCCCCCAGATACCAAATAGTTTGGAATCTAAATTAGTTTTGGCTCAAATCGGTTCAATTAATCTCGGACCGAGTGAACTGGGAAGATCACTCGGACGCTACTCGGACTCGGACCGTGCAACAAAACATATCCGAATAGATCATACGCAATCAACTCGGTCCAAGTTAGTCGGATGGAGATATTTTCTCAGATACGAATTTTTATTTGAAATGGATTCTAAGGCGGGTTGACACGGTCCGATTAATTTTGTACCGAGCTTTACTCGGTCCGATTTAGAGGACGCTCAGTCCGAGATTTATCTGACCAATCAAAATTTAAGTTTTTGTTTTGAAATTCAGCTGGCTTGAATTTTGATTGGTCAAATAAATTTTTTGTAAAAGATCTTTTATGAAATATTTAATAGTGTAATGCGTGCCTTAGAAATTAGTATTTCATTAAGATACACTACAACACACAACTATATATATATTATTTATCTTAAGACTGATTCTATTATTGCTTCAGAGAAAAACAAAAATTTAGTCGTCCCATCAGTTTATCTCATACCCCTTCCTCCCATTCTCTCCCTCCCACCTCCATTCGTTCCTTCTCTCACTCTCTTCTTTCCTTTGTTCCTACCTTCCTCCCTCTTTCCTCTCCCTTTCTCCATTACTCTCCTCTTACCATCCCCTCTCTCTCTTCTTTCCAACCGCAACCCTCCTTACTTTTCCTCCTTTCTCCCTTGATCCTTCCTCCCACCATCATTAAACTTTTCTATTTACCCATTTTCCACCAATAAAATTGAATGCAATGTCCACTTCTACTCCAGTTGGACTTCAGTTACTACATTGGATGGTTGAGACTTTAATTTAATTTGTCTTCCTTTTACATCAGCAGAAACAGATTTGTATCTCTTCATATTTAAGCGAGCATATTTTATTTTCACTCTATATATTTTCAAATGGAACAGATTGTAATATGATATATCTCATCTTCAATCGATGATAGTCCTATCAAATACTTTATTTTCACTCCTTGCCGCAACAAAACATCTGACTGAATTTTTTTATTATTTTAAATTCAAATTCGTTACTGTGTTGATTTTATATATCATCGGATGTCAGAAAAACGTATATTTTTACCAAGTTTTTGCACTCACTTGATTGTTTCTTCATCTAATATTTACTCTTCGAAAAGTAGCTTGTGATATCAGCTACATATGATAATTTTTTTAAATTTTGTTGGTGTTCCATCACCAACATGACAAATTATAAAACCAATTCTTTTTATTTTACATTCAATTTTCTACATGTCTAAAATATCAATTAATATAAATAGTGCGGGGTGATTGTAAGCATTAGACCCTTCCGTTCGATTTGCATGTACAAATTTATTTGATGATTTTAAATTATTAACAATATATTTATTAGTATAAAAAACGCCCTCTTGAAATTTTTTATCTCATCTTCTTACCTCCGAAATCTAACAGAGGGCATAACCTTATGATCGAGCCCAAAAAATAAAAAGGGTATAGTAAAGGAAAGACACCACTTTACCCTAAGAAAATTTCTATAAGAGTGACTTATGCGTTTATCTGTCATATTATACATGCTAATAAAAGTATTAAATGTTTACCTAAATATCACCACCGGAAGTGCAACATTTTCAAGATGGTGTCCAAGATGGTGTCAAAAGCACTGAAGACATAGAAAATAAATCAATTAGGCAGTGTATAAGCGAATTTTGTGTCATAATGCCGCTGCCAATAATGAAGGGAGGTAAGAACTTCACTTTAACTGGGTAAAAAATATTTTCCGCCATCTTGGATTCGCCATATTGGATGTGAATTTTGTTTTCAAAAGTAAACATTGTGTTGTGATCCGTCATTACAAACTAGATTTTCACGGTGATTGCAATGCCGAAATCCGTTTTTGAAAATCTTCATTAGTTTTTAAGTTATACCCAAACAAGATTCTTCTCTGTACAAACCTTATGGACATTTCAAGCTTTAAATTTTTTTTAGATTATAATTCTTATACCTCCGGTTCTAACCAAAGTATGACGGTCGTTTGAGTCTTAAAACACTCAGTGATATAACGTTATTAATGAAATAAACTGTCAATTTGAATCAGAGTGGAAAGAGACTGAATTATCATTCATAATTTGACATAAAATTTAATTTTTCTAAAATTTATTTTCGTTAAAAATGAAATATCTCAGGTTTTAAATTAGATAGACTGTCAGTTCTGGTCTTATATTATTCGGCAAATAATTGGCTTTCTAACGATATATTGTAAATTGGAATCAGATGAATTTCAGGTGAGTTATGATCCTTCATTCTATGTAAAATTTATTTTTTTGCACATTTTTAGTTTAGTTAAGGGTATTTACCACCTACCACCCATTCTAACAGAGGCTTGAAACTTGCTAAGACCTTAAATTACTCACATTGTTTTTGGCTTTAATTTAAGCTATTGTTGAATTAGAGACGAGTTATAAGCCTTAAACTTAACAGGAATTCTGTAAGTAAATAAATTTTAAATTTAAGGAAGGATCATAACTCACCTGAAAGTCATCTGATTCCAATTTACTATAGCTCATATGAAAGCCAATTATGTGCCGAGTAATTTAAGTCCAGAACGAACAATTTATCTCACGTAAACCCTGAGTTATTTAATTTTAACTAAAATAAATTCCAGAAAAAACTATTTTTATTTTTAATTGTGTAATATAACTCAGTCTCTTGCCGGTCTGATTCAAATTAGGCCTAACAGTTTCTTTAATTGATGAATTTATAATACTGAGTGTTTTAATACCCAAACGATCTATATACGTTGATTAGAACCGGAGATATAACAAATACAATTCTTAAAAATATTCAATGCTTAAAACTCCCATAAGGATTGTATGAGAAAAATATTTGATTGGGTATATCTTGAAAACGAATAAAGATGTTCAAAAACGGATTTCGGCATTGCAATCAGCGTGAAAATCTAGTTTGAAATAATGGGTCACAACACAATGTTTACATTTGAACAAATATATTACATCCAATATGGCTGATCCAAGATGGCGGCTAAAAAATGTTTTTCCAGTCAAAGTGAAGGTCCTACCTCCCTTCAATCATTGGCAGTGGTCTTATGACACAAAATTCACTTATATACACTGTGCAAGGGATTATTTTACTGAATAATTAAAGAAGATTACCTCGTTTTTTGGTCTCGTTACCTCTATTTTGGTAGCCATCTTGGATTGTGGTGTATATAAGGATGAAAAATGCCAACAAGTCATTTTTTCATCCAAAGGTACTCATTATCAATTTTCAAAAGTTATTCCAATTTTTACAAGCCAGTCGAACGGAATATACATACCATCCCGGATTGAAATTTCAATGGGATTGTGCACATCTACAGTAAAATACAATTCTATCGGTATGCCTAGATTTTCGCTACGTATAGCACAGAGGCAGAGAAGAAGGGATTACAAAAATAAAATAACAAAACTGCTTGTCTATTTAATAAAAAATACTGTACCGGATCGTTCCGGGCTGGTTTTCGAAATTGTCCCAGTAACAACCACTGCAATTTATAGGTCTGCACTTGATTGTTTTTAGATCGGACCGTTTAAAAAAATATAGCTATTGTGTTCACGTAACTACGGCAGAAATTGACATACAGGGTGTCCCGAAATTATGGTAAAATATTTTAGTATATGATAGTTCAGGTAAAAATAAGAAAAAAAGTTGTAAACATAGGTCCAAAAGTGCTTCGTTTTCCGTCTGTGTGTCTGTTTGTGATTTTTACATATTTAATCATATCTCACGAACCTCTTAACGTACAAACTTCAAACTCGGTACATGGATGCCCACTATTAAGACCTATTTTTGTGATAAGTATCAAAATTCTACTTTGTACCATTTCAAAATGGCGAAGTTTTTTGTTTTCAAAGCTAAATATCATAAAAACCGTAAATTTTAGAAAAATTATACAACTGACAAAAAAGCTGTGAAATTTAATCCAATTAACGCTGATATTAAGATTATGATGATCGGACTACTAATAACGGAGAAAGTTTAACTTTTCTGAATAAAAACATGGTCCTTTAGAACAAACTATCCGAAATTTCCATGTTTTTATTTGGAAAAATTAAAATTTCTCCGTTATTAGTAGTCCGATCATCATAATCTTAATATCAGCGTTAATTGGATTAAATTTCACAACTTTTTTATCTCTTGTATAATTTTTCTAAAATTTACGGTTTTTATGATATTTAGCTTTGAAAACAAAAAACTTCGCCATTTTGAAATGGTACAAAGTAGAATTTTGATACTTATCACAAAAATAGGTCTTAATAGTGGGCATCCATGTACCGAGTTTGAAGTTTGTACGTTAAGCGGTTCGTGAGATATGATTAAATATGCAAAAATCACAAACAGACACACAGACGGAAAACGAAGCACTTTAGGACCTATGTTTATATGAACTTTTTTTCTTATTTTTACCTGAACTATCATATACTAAAATATTTTACCATAATTTCGGGACACCCTGTATTTGCCTTCCAGATATACCAATGTATAGACAATAATAATCTATTGTCTTATGACTCAATTTGTTGGATCATTATGATGACAGTGTATAAGATTGATTCCTACGGTGCCTAAACGTAGACGTGCGTAACACCGCGAGCTGTGTAGGTGCTGTGTGAGGGTGCTAGGTGTGGGTGCTAGGTGCTGGGTGCGATGCGCACACTCGCCGCCGCCGCCGCCGCCAGTCCCGCCGCCGACATGGAAGACATCGCTGTGCACCTGTTCAAGCTCGGTGACCGCGAACACAAGGGCTTCATCGTCAAACGGGACATGCAGGTACACAGGACATTTCTTCAAATAAACTTTCTACTATTGTTTAAATTAATAATACTTTTTTAGATTAATTGGTGTTTGTAAAAAGTACTAATCATAACGTTTGTTGTGAGGTTTCAGGTGTCCAATATAGTAACGTAAATCGGTCAATGAATTTAAGTCCATAGGTGAGTGATCCGAATTTCCAAAGTGACCTAAAAATTATCCCTAAGCGTCACGAAAAGTTTCAATCTAATTACGAAGTTTATGAATAAAAGAGGTACCGTTAACCTTTCCACTCCCTTATCATTTGTTTTAGATTATACCTATTTTTATAAAATGAGTTGAAACTAATATAAATTTTCTTTCATGTTGACTAAGCCTCAGCTTAACATTCCGTTTTGAATGAACATCGAACCAAATCATGTTAACTAAATCTAATTAATAGTTGTGTGAACACCTGCTTTAATCGTAGTTCAACAGTTGCAGATGCAGTACTTAAACATAATAATATTTAAACCACCGTTAGCATTTTTATTGGTACTGTTGTCCGTAGGCCGAAAACTCAATACGGAGGGTAATACTTTGATTTGGGTAAACTATTCTATGACGTCAACCTTATAAACTTGCGTGTTAAACTATAGAAAGATTCTTTATTGACGATGAGAAATAATTTTAAGAGGACAGTTTTAGATTCAGTAGTCTCCTCCAAGTTATATTTAACAAACTACATTTTCACTTCAAAACAAACGTGATCTGTCGTCCCTATACGTATTTCCCATTGCACGTAGGAACTTTCTGTTTCCACAAGATAGTAAACACATTTTATTGCCTCTGTTGACATCACTCTTGAGCTCGCAGGTCTCATTGCGTCATTCTGCTCTTTACAATTACAAATTACACCAAGGCTTGTTTGCATTTTACTGAAGAATCCAGTCAATGACCTGAAAGAACGAGGAAACTGCGATCTTTATGGCATTTATCCTCTAAAGAACAGAGGTTCGCATAGAATCGCTTTTTACTTGTATATTTTAAAACGTAGATCTGTTTTCAAATTAATTTAGAATCCACATTCCTTAATCATCGTGCGATGTTACTGATAAGGAACTGATAAGGAATCCCCTGCGCACTGCGTCTGATTAGGCAACCGCAAACACATGGTATTATTTGTTGACTTGAGAAAATTATCTTTGATTTGCCTTCTGAGGCTCGCCATGGGAGATTAAATGACTCACTGGTTATAGAAGATCTCCTTTTTCCCAAGGAACACGCAACACTTTTGGAAAAAACATAATTGTACGATTCTCTTTGGTAATCAATCAAATTTAGTAGGAGAGAATCCTACTGAGAGAAGCACTGAAGTAAATTGATTGCGCGGGAGGTTTATGGTGGGATTGCTTCAGGCGACGGGATTGCCCTCAGCGCTGTTAAATAATGATGGACCATTAATGGTTACAACGTTTATTGCATAATTGTGATTACTCAACTGAATTTTATAAGGGGCTGTTTCATAAAACACCTGTAAAACAGGTCCTGTAATACAGGACTTTTTTTGATTTGAAAGTAGTTGAAATGGACTCAGGAAGCAGTTTTAGTGATGATGAAAACATAATTATTTGTAGGCCAAGGATATTTAAACAAAGAATTTCATATAATTTTTTGCAAGAAACCTATGAGTTCTAATTGATTTAATTAATTAATTAGGAGACATGGTAATAGGCTAATAATCAACACAACATGGTCATTTTATAAATTGAAATTATTTGTTGATCCATATAACTAACTGTTACACGAGACAAATTTCATAAATCATTCATATTAAAAAAAACACATTCTGTCTAAACAAAACCATTTTTTCGTCTAAAAATTTTGGAAGAGGGCAATAATTAGGACAATAACAAACTGGAAGACTGTAAGAATAATTAATATGAGCACAAATTATATTATTTATTTAGTTTTCCTATTATTTATTATTTTTATACGTAACACATAATTCTCCTAAAACAAAATTAGGTTGAAATGATACAAAAATATAGAAAGAAATACGAATTAAATATTCATTTCCTTCCAACTCGATGCATTTTAGTTAATGTTTGTGGACTTTCTTTAACAACTTTCAGCATTATTTTTTTAAAACATATTCCAAATAAATACTGCTTAATATATTATTCTTTGTTGGAGAAACTTGTAAAAAAGATGAATAAATTGTTTATTTTGACAGTTACAACATATTTTGCTCACAAGCGTAATTGTAGTAATCACATATTCAGAGACCGTAATAGTAATTCTAACTTTGATCTTCTATCATTAATATTAAAAATAACTAACTATTCATAGAAACAAATCACACCTTTCGATATAAAAATTTAATTTACTTTAAATACACAACCGGAAAACCACATAGGTGTCAAAATTTGGCGGCAGATCTAATTCGAAGCAGCACACGTCGCGTTTTTCCCAATCTCTCCCATGTTATAAGAACGGTACCCGTTCCTGGTAGTGATGGGGGAGCGGAGTGGCTGCCGGACCGTTCTCGCGGCATTTAGTCCCTGTTCCATGTTTATAGTTCTATGCTCACTCCTTGGCTTTGCTTGATAACGTCCACGCACAGAGCACTAGTCTACATGGGGTGGGGTAAAGGCAAGGTAAAAAAGAGGCTGCCACCCTCTTTTTTTTTTAAAAAAAGTTCTCTCTTGTAGATTTTGCTAAGTAACATCACGAACGTAGGTTGTGTCTCTGTTACTAGAGACTAACTCGATGGACACTGCATAGTCCCTCACTTCATTCCACGCTTTCCTCCTAGATTCTCACGCTTCTCCTGTGATCTAACCCATCACATAGATAACTTCCATCCACTAAGTTACTTAGATTACTAAGATACTAAGATTACTAAGTTACTAAGATACTTCACTAGTATAAGTACCATACGTATTACAGGCCTAACTGTAAAATACCCCCGTTGCAGCAGACCTGCATACTCAGCGAATTTAAAATGCAAAACAACATATTTCAATCCAACATAGCGAGATTTGACATGTTTTGGTAAGCCCCATAAGAATAACATGGGAAATGAGTATGCAGGTTTGCTGCTACAGGTATATTAAAACTGGGTGGTTTTAATTCATTATTTAGTAGATCTGAACTAGAAGAAGCTACTTACCAAATTTTATCAAGATATGTTGAGAAATAACCGAGATATAGAATTTTACTTATTTCCCATAAGGTTAACATTGGGACAACGTACTGTGTTTAACACTTTCAATATCTCGGTAACCAATGGACATAGAGCAGTGAACCAAAATACTAAATTGTTTGTTTTTTTGAGCTGAATTCAATGGTGCCAGCAAAAAATCTATAAATTTTATTTTTCTATATAAAAAACTCAAAAAACCCATTTTTGGGGGGTTTATCCCCCTTTACCCTCCCTTCCGTTGGTCCGATCGGGCTGGTTCACGAACTCGTCCGAGTGATTACCACTTTACACGAATGTACCAATTTTCATCAAGATTGGACCATTTTTACGGCCGCTATCGTGCTAACAGACAAATATATAGATATATATATATATATATATATATATAAATTCGAACGAATAGTGTTTTTTGCTTCTGGTGGCCCCAAAACGAAAAGTTATCATAGTCTCGGGCTTAGGTCTTACCATGAGACCTACGGTAATAGCTTCTTCCCTATAGGGGAAATTCGCTAATAAACCTTCTATAACATCTTCAATAAAAACTTCCGTCTGCACACACTGATTCACACCACAGAAAAGAATAACATTCTTTCTCTGTGTTCACACTTCGTAGGACACATGTTTCGTCTGTCGCCACTTTCAACTACATCACTTCAGTGAGATCCATAAAGTTGGTCCCTCATTTGAGTACTAACGTCAAAATTTGCACCAATCGTTAGTGCTTCGTTAGTACTGGTTAGTGCTCTAATCCCCATCGTTAGTGCTCCTTTAGTTAATGAGTTATCATTGAAAAACTGTGGGTGAGGCTAACTTAATGAAAGTTAGCCCCTCCCCGTGCAAAGATAGGAACACTAAAGTAAAAATGGTACCGATCGTTAGTGCTTCGTTAGTGCTGGTTAGTGCTCTAATCCCCATCGTTATGCTCTTTTGGTTAAACAGTTCTTTAAATTAGAACTCATAAAGTATAAAGTAAAAGAGAACTAACGATGGGGATTGAAGCACTAACCAGCACTAACGGTTGATACCATTTTTGTTGTTGATGATTATTTTTTTGTTCTGGGGGGAAGCTAACTTTATTTAAAGTTGGCCCCACCCACAGTTTGTTAATTATAACTGTTTAATTAAAAGAGCACTAACGATGGGGATTAGAGCACTAACCAGCACTAACGAAGCACTAACGATCAGTACCATTTTTTACGTTAGTGATTTTTTGTACTGGGTGGGGGCTAACTTTATATAAAGTTGGCCCTATCCTCAGTTTTTTGATTATTAGTTGGAGAGATCGTCTCTGGTATCCGTGCGGCTCGATGAATCTTCTATAACATCTTCCATAAAAATCTTCCGTCTGCACGCACTGACTCACACTTCGTAAGACACGTGTCTTGGCTGTCGCCATTTTCAACTACATCACTTCAGCGGAGTAGTTGAAACTTCACTGAAGTAGGTCCATAAAGTTGCCCCCCCCCCATTTAAGCACTAACGTCAAAATTTGCACCAATCGTTAGTGCTTCGTTAGTGCTGATTAGTGCTCTAATCCCCATCGTTAGTTTATGAGTTATCATTAAAAAACTGTGGGTGGAGCTAACTTAATTAAAGTTAGCCCTCCCCAGTGCAAAAAAGGAACACTATAGTCAAAAATGGTACCGATCGTAAGTGCTTCGTTAGTGCTGGTTAGTGCTCTAATCCCCATCGTTGGTGCTCTTTTGGTTTAACAGTACTCCAAGTTTGTAAAATAAACGTTGCTCGTAGTTGTTTGACACTACATTTTCTTTGTCAGAATAAAATTAAACGTCATAGGTTGTTTCGTTGCTTGTTTTAAACTATTTTTCTATTCTTAGCCCGCAAAAGTTTTAATCGAATACTTAGGCTAGAAACTAGAAATGTTTTAATAAAACACACTAACGTCATAGGTTGCTTCGTTGCTTGTTTTAATAGTATATTTCATTACAAGGACCTAAAGTGACGCTTTTCGTACGAGGTCAAGTTTTACAACCGAGGCTGTAAGCCGAGTTTGAAAAATGACCGAGTAATGAAAAGCAGCTTTAGGTCCGTGTGATGAACTATATTTTTCGTTATATTGCTCAATACAATACGTAAACTACTAAAGAAAACCAAAATGTTACAGCTTGTTTACCTTTAAAGATGCCTTCAAAAGATGCCACCGTCATGTTCTTGCTATTTGAAGCAATCAGCTGATTGTCTGTTTCATTTGTGTTAAGGTAGACTGACAACAATGAACAACTATCGACGTATCGAATGCATATAATAATCGATTGGTGAAATGAGAGTTTCACAAATTGATTAAACTGACAACAATGAATGTTTCTATAATAACGATGAATGTTTCGATTATTTGTAATCGAATGAATATTGTTCGATTATTACGACGTACTCGGCACTTTTTCACTTTTATAGTCCTAGGACTATAAAGAGTCAGCTGGTATCGAGTACATCAGCTTTTAATTCCTAGGAATAAAAAGAGTGTATTTAGGTCCGGAAAACATGCATTAAAAACATCTGTTTTTGAAGCAGTATAACGAAAACTATTTTTCTGTTCTTAGCCCGCAAAAGTTTTAATCGAATACTTATAAGCTAGAAACTAGAAATGTTTTAATAAAACACACTGAGGTAAAACTAGGAGCCAATTTTTATTAGAGAACCATAATTTTTACCTTTTCAAGTGGTGTTAAAATCATTATCTACTTCTACTTCGATAATGGATGTAATCATCCTGCAACGGGTATGTTTTGTTGATGAGCGAAACCCAAGGAAAATAAGGCAAAAACATCAACCTAGAGTCTTTCACCAAAGCCCACTGTCGCCTCAATCTGCCGCCTGTTGTAGGGCGTACGAGCGTATTTCACGCCATTCCACACGCCCGCACAGCGGAAGTGACCTTGGGCCGTCCTATCACTGATAACACGTGCCCTTGGCGATATTGACAGGGCGGTCGTGCGCCACCTTCACGCATCACTTGTTCAACTAGGACGGATGCAGGGGCGAGGGGCGCACGAGGGGACGGGGGACGAACGGGACCGGTTTCCCCCAGGGCGAGGGGCGCACGAGGGGACGGGGGACGAACGGGACCGGTTCCCCCCAGGGCGAGGGGCGCACCGACGGGAGACGAACGGGACCGGTTCCCCCCAGGGCGAGGGGCGCACCGACGGGGGACGAATGGGACCGGTTCCCCCCAGGGCGAGGGGCGCACCGACGGGGGACGAATGGGACCGGTTCCCCCCAGGGCGAGGGGCGCACCGACGGGAGACGAACGGGACCGGTTCCCCCCAGGGCGAGGGGCGCACCGACGGGGGACGAATGGGACCGGTTCCCCCCAGGGCGAGGGGCGCACCGACGGGAGACGAACGGGACCGGTTCCCCCCAGGGCGAGGGGCGCACCGACGGGAGACGAACGGGACCGGTTCCCCCCAGGGCGAGGGGCGCACCGACGGGAGACGAACGGGACCGGTTCCCCCCAGGACGTTCCCCCCAGGGTGTTATTTCCAGTAATGTAAACGATTCTTTTATAATGGTAAATAACTTTCGAAACAAATCTAATCAATATTTTTTACAGTATCCGTTGTTTTTAATCAACTTTCGTATTGTATGAAAGAAGGTGTTAATTTATTTCAAATAAATTATCTTTATATAGTGCTTGATTTGCGGCGGAACGCGGCGGAACGGCGTTCCGAGACCTCTTTCTGCCGCAAGACTCGATCGTGCGTAATCGGCCGGAGTATTTTTTGCAGAAGGCGATCGCGTATGATCGGCCGAAGAATTTGACGCACAAAAACTCTGAATAAACTTCCGAACTTATCAAATTAATAGAATAATGCAGAAAACTATTAATATCTTAGAGAATTTAAGCTTTTACAACCGCGTGTAATCGGCCGAAGAAATTGCCGCAAAAGACGATCGCGTACGATCGGACGGATAATTTGCAGCAAAATACAATCGCGTACAATCGGCGGAGAGTTTGCCATGACAGAGGATCGTGCCATTCTCCGGCCGGAGAATTCGCCGCAAAAGACGATCGCGTATGATCGGCCGGAGAATTCGCTAGAGAGGATCATATGTAACCGGCCGGAATATTTGTCGGAATAGACGATCGCGTGTACTCGACCGGATTAGTCTTACCGAAAATAACGATCGCTTAAAATGTACGGAAATTACGCGCGGAGTTTGCCAATAATTAGCGCTCTTCTTTTATCTAGTCTTGAGCTAAGCCGAATGTTGAAAACGCTAAAAAAACCTGAATACTCGCACAAGGCGTCATAAAAAAATTTAGAACTTCTTCAATAAATGTATTTTTTTGTAAAATAATGCTTTGATAGTATTTAATTTACTTATTAAAAAATTTGATTTGGTTAAAATGTGACTTCTCAAATCGACCTAATTATTCACATAGACAATTAATACTTTGTTGAGGGGAAGAATGCTAAAGGAGGGGGGGGGGGTTTATGTGCAAATTGGCAAATTACAGTTCCGGTACCTCAATTTTTACAAATCAAGCAATATATATATATATATATATATATATATACAGGGTGTTTTTTTTAAAAACGCAACCCATTTTTAAGATTGAATAATTCACATATAAATATGATATAAGTATTGCTTTAAGGTTCTTTACATTTTATACACTCTATTATTTAAATCTGATCACATTTAGTTCACCTTATGTACTCAAAAAATCCGCAAGTGGCATTTGTATAACGTTATGCTCTCTCTATCAAATTCCCAAAAACGTATTGCCCCAAATTCCCACGTACCTCTTTGCATTACATTTGTTTTGCCTGTTTTGGGGTACTGAATATGCTGTGACTTGTTTTTTTAGGCCTTACTTTGTATGTATCCCCAAAGAAAATAAAAATATAGTGGTGTCAAATCAGGGATATTGGGGGAAATAATCCTTTACCGATAAAATCAAGTTTTGGGTTGCGTTTTTAATGTGTGTGTCTTTAAGCACGATAACTTGCGTAAAAATGGTCCGATCTGAATGAAATTTGCCACAGACATGTTAATTAGTATTATTCTACGAAAACAATTCACAATATATTTAGTACCTCAAAACAAACATAACAAATTTAATGCAAGAAATTCAAAGAGGTACCTTGCAACACGCATGTTGGGGAATTTGATGGAGAGAGCATAACTTTATACAAATGCCAATGACGGACTGTTTGAGCACATAATGTAACTTAAATGTGATCAAACTTAAATAATAGGTTGTATAGAATGTAAAGATAAATAAAACAATCCTCATTAAACATTCATATATGCATTACTCAATCTTAAAAATGGGTTGCGTTTTAAAAAAACACCCTGTATATATAAATATATATATATATATATATATATATATATATATATATATTTATATATATATATATATATATATATGCACTGTGTAAAAAAAGTCCGTCCCCCCTCCTTAATTTTTTTGTTTGTTAAGACAAACAATTAACCTTTGGGGAATGATACTAACTCAACCCAAATTTTTTTTGACGTTACCGAACATTTTGAGTGTCCCCCAAAAATGGAGGATTTTGGGGGCAACTCAAAATTTTCAAATGCAAACCCCTTTTGAATGACCCCTCATTTTAAAGAGCTTTCAAAAAGTATATGAATGGTGAAAATTGGAGGTCTCTAACGTGTTTCTATCCAAATTGACAGCTTGTCAAAGTTTTAAATACAACACATCCTTGGTACCTGGCGTCTAGGATGTTTGGAGTTTTAATTCACCTTTGGTGACGTAAAAATGAAACGAGCCTGGGAAAAATGTTATTAAATGAAAAAGTACTTTCTTTTGGTGATATTTAAAATTTTGAGTGTCCCCCAAAAATGGGGGATTTTGGGTGCAACTCAAAATTTTCAAATGCAAACCCCTTTCGAGTGACCCCTCATTTTAAAGAGTTTTAAAAAAATAGGCGATTGGTGGAGGTTGGAGGTCGCTAACGTGTTTCTATCAAAATTGGCAGCTTGTCAAAGTTTTAAATACGGACACTCCTAGAAAATTTGACAAGAGAGTACTTTTTCATTTAATAACATTTTTTCCAGGCTCGTTTCATTTTTACGTCACCAAAGGTGAATCAAAACTCCAAACGTCCTAGACGCCAGGTTTCAAGGATGTGTTGTATTCAAAACTTTGACAAGCTGTCAATTTGGATAGAAACACGTTAGAGACTTCCAATTTTCACCATTCATCTACTTTTTGAAAGCTCTCTAAAATGAGGGGTCACTCAAAAGGGATTTGCATTTGAAAATTTTGAGTTGCCCCCAAAATCCCCCATTTTTGGGGGACACTCAAAATTTTTGGTAACGTCAAAAAATAATTTGGGTTGAGTTAGTATCATTCCCCAAAGGTTAATTGTTTGTCACCTTAACCACTGGGCTTAGGGAAAAATTATAAGGAATAAAAAGTTCATAAAATTGAGCGTGTAGAATTAAAAATCGCCATACAGGGTGTTCCATAAGAAAAATCAAAGTTGTCCGCCCTATTGGAAAGTAGCGGCCATATTTTAAATTTCGAAGTGACTCCAAAAAGCAGCTTTAAAAATAAAAGGAAGTTCCTTGTCAGATTTATAATAAAAAAGTTAGCTATTGGTTCACTTTAGGAGAGACACCTGGTATAATGGAAACGTATTAATCGTTAATTGTGTCCTTTGAAAGCTAACCAGTGAATAATTTTAATTTATTAAGCTTGCCAAGTATATTTTTGGCTAACGATAAAAAATTTATTACGTGAAAAATCTAAACACTTCCCAAAGGTTTTCTGAACCATTTAAACCTTATATTGTCGTTCATTGACTCTAGCGTTTTTGATATTTTAATATTTGTAACTTGATGTTTTAATAATTGTCGTTTTACAACACATAACACAAAGTCATCTGTAGTCGTTATTCGACGCTGATCAGTGATAACTTTGTTATATAATAGTGGTGATAAAATAAAGTTACGTATATATTCACGAACTTCGCAAACGACGCCGACGGTTGAAATGCAATAAACGGGCAGTCGCGACAGCGGTACAACATGCAAAAGACGTGAACGGTGGTAAAAGTAATTGCTTGTAAGCTTGTTTACCGATAGAGCGAAAAGGACAAGTAAGTTTGCTAAAAGGGAACATCCTTCTTTTGTTACCAGGACATTTTACTCATAATCCTGGGAGAATACAAATTTCTCAGACTCCGACCAGGGGTCAGCCTGGATTAGTTCGGATTTCTGGAGCCACACAATATGTTTAAGGCCTCTGGATTGCCGAAAACATAGACATCTCTACTAGAGATGTATCTATATTAGTATGTATGTATATGTATATATATTAATATCTATATATAGTAGGTATCTATATATCTACTAGATATATATCTCTACTATCTATACATCTCTACTAGAGATGGCTATGGTTTTACCCATCTGAAGTTATAGACAGTTAGTTATGTTCTTTGTTTATGTTCATTCAAATCAATTGATCATAGAAATATACGATGACTAATTTTGTTTTCTATTTACTTTTTTATTTGTTGATATTCTATCTATAGAGCTATTAACCTTAGTACTTTTAAACGTTTAAAAGTAATATTTAGTCGGCCTTTTTGTCATAGTTTCTTTTAAAATCTTTTTATTTCTATCCAGTTTGTTCTTGTTTTAAATTTGTTTTCATTGAAGTATATTCTTACAACACCATCTACATACTTACATTGCTACATAATATTACGCTACACACGAGGTGGACGGGACAGCTATCCGGTATACGACGACGGACGGGGGATTGGTTTGCCCGTGTCGCGTCGGCGTCGTGTGACGGACGACAAGACCGCAATGCGAAGACGATAGTTAACCGAAACTCCATGTCCATTTGTTTTCAGTGATATGGCGAGTCGTTACGTTAACCGTAACGGAATTACGAGTTAAAATACCACGACGCGGCGCGCGACGTTGAGTTCGTTTAAGACAAGGGTAGTTTTCCTCAAGCGCATTAAACGACTTGCGCCGGACCGTCGATACAATCTGACTTCAGCCTCCAAAGTGGACAACGAGAGGCAAATATCACGGGCAGAGACAACGCGCTACCAATCCGATGCAAAACAAATTGACGTTTGACGCTGTCAAACCGGTCTTTACCGCGACGCAACGTAATTCACCAAGATGTTACGAAATTATACACAGAGAAAAGAACCAAGTTCATACGATGACGCTTTTCAGTCCTCGTTTTTAGGACGAAGCCGCGGCGGAGCGCCGCTCCGGACCTCTCCGACCCCACTACACCACTCGGTTAGTTCATACCAAAGTAAATCTTCTTCTGTCTGTTGGAAATATGTTCAATTACAACTGTGTAGAGGAGCGTAGGTGTCTCTAACATCAAGTCATTTATACAGCTGAAGATTTTTCGCCACCTACCTAATGATTTGGCCGCAACAAGCCTTTCCATAAAATCAGTGATTTTTGATTGCATCAAACCTTCATTATCATTCAATTTATTTCCTATAATGTGTAGGCAGATTTATCACACAATTCTCTCAACAATTCTTATAACAATCAATATTCTTGTTCCAATGTTCTTAGTGTTATCCCTTGAACATTGGTTTTATTAATTAGGGGTGTGCGAGTAGTGATTTTTTTAAGCCGAATCGAGTCGAGTTTTACAAAATACCCGCGAGTTTCGAGTTTTTTTTCGAGTCGGGTAGTGTAAACTCGGCTTGAAAAAAGCTCGATAATCGAGAACTCGCACAACCCTAGTTTTAATAAATTAAGAATATAGACAAACAATTTATCTATTAGATTTATAAGCCTGCTTCTGTGTAAGTTTATTGCAAAGAAAACTGTCAAGCATGTTCCCTATTTTATTAATAAAATTTTTAATGCAATAATTTTAGAATTCTGATTTGGATTTATTTTTATAGAATAAGTTAATTCAACCAATAAGTTTTCTAAGTCCTAAGGTCCCGTCTATGGAATAATTAACAGCACAGTACCGCAATTTGAAATGATTATAGTTATCCTCAGTGTGATATGGAGCGCAGTCACTGATACCAAGGTCTTCAATAGCCGACTCGGAGCGTCAGAGACACAAACGCTGACGTAGCCTCTCTCATTCAACATTAGCAATTAAAGGGCCTTATTGAGGTCGTCGAAGCTGTGAATGGTTGTCAGTTATCCTCAGTGTGATATGGAGTGCAGTCAGGACTGTTAATTATTAGCCCAACAGCCAATGGCAACTATAGGACCTGCATTTTAACATGGGATCCGAAACACAATTTTGCCTGGTTTACATGTTACGAACTGGTCTAATTATGAGGATGGTCCTTTGAACATAGTATTCAATAGTGCGGACGTTAATCCCCACTAGGGAACACCGCGTCCACAAGCCATCGCTCTGGACGCGGAATTACGAGTTAAAATACCACGACGCGATTAATTCGATTAACTATCCACAATTAATTCGTGACCTCCAAGTAGCTGGATTACAGGACGCGCCACCGTCCCAGTCTTTCAGATGAGACTAGCCTGTTTTCAGAAAGAGAGGGTCCAGATGACTGGGGAGAGTTTTTAACATTAAAAAAAATTTTATCATTTAAAAAAATTCTAAATTTTTGGTAATTTTGAAATTTGTCAAGCAAAATGGTTAGTTCTATACAATTTTATTCAACAAAATTTAATTTAAAACAGACATCTATTTTATCAACAATTTTGAGTTATTATATCTATTGTATTTGTCATATACCACACTCCTGTTGTATAACTATCCCGCCTTCAGGGGGGAAAGAACCTAAATCATAACAAGATTAATAACACATAGCCAGGAAGGCCTTGACAGAAACATAGCTAAAACAGAAAACTGTAAAAGCTATAAAAAAACTAATACTGAAAACAACACAAGAACACAACATAACACAACAATCCCTAATATCACCAGTCAGAACAGATCTTGTCCATACCCTATCAGCGCAGAGTATAAAAGATTCTGCTCTAGGTTCTTTTCCACCTGAAGATGGGATCATATTCCAGATCCCGAAATGTCATGAAATTGGTTATTACTTATCAGTGATGGCAAATGTTTGCAAAATTGAAAATCTTAAACTAAAACTTAAACTCACTGTCGCCAAAAATAAACTTCAGACAAAGAATAAGTGATATTCACATGCTATTAAAACTATTTTTTTTAGGATAATAAACAAAATTTGTTACTAGTAACACGCAGCTTTACTCACAATAGGGAGTTTTTGCAGCCTACGGTAAATCAACACGATAAACGTTAAACGGTTAAATCAGCTGATTTTTCCCATTTAGCTAAATGTTAAGAAATACCGTTTAACGTGTATCGTATTGTTTTAGCGTGGATGGCAAAAACTCCCTAATAATAATTTTACAGCTTCTTTATTTTAATAATAGGTGAAACGTGAATACGTTTTTATCTAATGACCCTAAGGACTCTAAGTATTTTCATTCAAATACCTGCTTATTTCTAAAAACTCTGCAATACTTGGATTTTTAAAGAGTGTTTGAGTTACATTTCCCAATCCAGAACTAATGCAGCACAAGTTAACGTAATATTTCTAACACACTCCAGTGGTTATACCTCAAAATCTTGCATATTTTTGTTTGGTAAACGAGAGAACTTTAATTCATTTAATCTCAATTTGTTACTTACGTAATATCCTTTAGGTATCAAAATATCTTCTACCTATCACGTACATGTTTCGAAGGCATTACCCTTCATCTTCAGCGGCAGTACATACAATTTACATAAAAAGTCCACATTTAAAAAAATGTAGTTGCCAGAACTTTTTAAAAAAATAGTCACAATAATAATTACAAATGACATACGCACACACGGAACAAATACTCGTAGGCCTCCGAGTAGGCCTACGATAGCCGGCCGGGTGTGATGTCCGTCTTTAATTATTTTTGTTTCCGACGTCGGTGTATTAGTATTTGTTCCGTGTGTGCGTATGTCATTTGTAATTGTTATTGTGACTATTTTTTTAAAAAGTTCTGACAACTACATTTTTTTAAATGTGGACTTTTGATGTAAATTGTGTGTACTGCCGCTGAAGATGCTGGTAATGCCTTCGAAACATGTACGGCATACGTAGAAGATATTTTGATACCTAAAGGATATTACGTAAGTAACAAATTGAGATTAAATAAAAAGGTATCAAGGCTGTTAGAATTATTTAATTCATTGCAGAGAAAAGGGAATCGAAGGCTGAAAAATAGAAACCAGCAGGATCGACAAACTTGGAAAGCCGTTCATGAATAAAGAACCTGATCAGAAAAACAGGAACCATTCACTTTTAACGTTGGCAAAATCCTTTTCTTTTTTACTGCTGTGAGGGGATGTCTATATATAGGGTTACACCAGCCTAATCATGATACAAGTCAATGTTCACATCTTATTTAAGATTTTGCCAATTTTTCACTGGCTATTATTATGTAAAAATGAAATATATGTTATTGAATATAGAGGGTGGTTCCTTAATCTATGATCACATCCTTAATCACATGATTTTGTTAAACAAATTATGGTGCGCTGGTATTAGGGGTGTGGCTTATAGTTGGTTCTCTAGCTACCTCTCTGGTAGATGCCAGCAAGTTAAAGTCAATGGCAAACTGAGCTCACCCCTCATCATTTCATGTGGAGTTCCTCAAGGGTCCATTTTAGGACCTATACTTTTCTTAATATATGCTAATGACCTATGCACGGGCTTATTTAACGGTAGTTTAACAGCGTTTGCTGATGACATAGCCCTTACGTACACATCAAATGATAAACAGCATTTATTTACTATTATATTGAACAGGACTTAGATAAACTTAAGTATTGGTTCATTAGAAATTGTTTTCTGTTAAGTGAAAAAACAAAATATATTTGTTATGGTTTGAATAAAATTAACAGTTTCTTTAGCCCAATAATCTATAAGTGTACCATCTGCCTGCAAAATAGGATGATGAACTGTAGTAACTGTTTGTTGATTGAACAAGCTCAGAGTCTAAAATATCTTGGTGTCATTATTGACAGTAAACTTAATTGGAAAGAACATATCAATAAATTGAAAAGCTCAATAATGATTGCCTCTAGAAAATTCTATTTGGTACGCTATATATGTCCACCGTTTGTTTTGAAACAGTTGTACTTTGCTCTGGTTAACTCTAGATTGCAGTACGGAATTGTATTTTGGGGCGGAACTTACATAACTAATATTAAAGCTTTAACTACCTGTCAGAAGAAAATAATACGAACTATTTTGCGGAAGTCACCTAGAGAACCTTCCTTCCCACTGTTTCAGGATCTCACTATTTTGCCACTCAGGTATCTTTATATTTATAAGGTTACTAGGTTATTTTTTATAAAATCTGGGAAGTGGGACACTGTCATAAGTAATTATATTTTAAGGGGAGGAAGAGACAGAACCTATCACGTAGCAAGGCCTAGATTAGAAATGTTTAAATCTTTTTTCATGTTTACAGGCCCTAAGTTATTTAGTAAACTTCCTGAAAATGTTCGTAATATAAAATCACTCCATAAATTTTCCAATGCTGTTTATAAGTGGCTCTTAACGATTCCTCACATGGATTTTTTCCGTCTGTAATATAATTTCCCGCATATGTATATCTTTTCCTGTTTTTATTGTTGCGTTGCTTATATTTTTGTTATAACGGCTAATTATGTTTTTTTTCTTGTAATGTAATTTTTAGTGTTCTTTTTTTGTATTCTATTTCCCACTCGCCACTGTCCTTAGCTTTATTGGTACCCCACTACAGGATTTCCTAGGGGGCTACCTAATTTCAGAAAAGCTTTCAACAGTAAAAGCTTTCAATTTTCAATGTCTTAATTTACTATAAAATAATATTTACAGTTGTCTGTTGAGTTATATGATTTAGTTAATGTTAAGATTAGGAGACCAATTTTTGTTATTGTGAATTTCATTTGGTTATTTTGATTTCTTAAGTAAATGGTATATTTAATTTAATTCTATATTACGTATTACTTATACGTCATGCATATGTCATGCTTATGCTTATTTTCATAAAGTTTATTTGTATCATTGTTGTATATTCTATATTGGGCTGTATGTGAAAGTATCAGCTGATTGATTTATTCCATCATATGTCATTTAGTTCAATGTTTTTGTTGTTGTTTTTGATTCTAGTTTTTTTATATTATACAATGGAAAGTGAATAAAGTTACTTGTACAATTAATTTAGTTTTAGTAAACTACAATAACTGGCGAACGATGGAAAAAAGAAGGAGAGGTAGAAGACAAACAGATGAAATAGATAATGCAGCAGTGGAAGGTCGGAACGTTAGAATGCAGGAACAGATAAGATGTACCGGTAGTTGGTGCAATGTAGCATTCAAAGAATTTCAAGAGGGGTGTGAGACTTGGGATTATTTTGTTGGGCGGCTGGAGAATTACTTCGCAATCATGAACATAGAGACGAATACTGTTAAAAAGTCTCAGATATTAATTCAAACAATGGGTGTTAGCACATATCAACAGTTATGCGACCACCTGAGTCCTGAGAAACCAAGTTCTAGAGGATATGAGGAATTGATAAAATGTGTAGAGATGATTCTGAATCCAAGACCAAGTATTATAACAGAGCAGTACAATTTTACTTGTAGGAAGCAACGTGAAGGTGAATCGATAAAAGAATACTTGTGTGATCTTAAGAGAATGGCCAAATACTGTTGCTTCAGCTGTAATCGATGCAGTGCCTCGACTCAAGACACACATATTCAGCAGCAGTTTATAGCTGGGTTACGCGATAAGAATATTTTGAGGGAACTTTTGAAAAACCACAAAACTATGAATTTAACTGAATGTGTAGACTTGGCGTCAGCGATGGAAAGAGCCTCCGTAGAAGCCGACATAATTCAAGGGAAAGAAAGTGTCAGTATAATGAGAGATAAAAGTCCAAAGATCAATGAAGAACGTGTCTTTAAATGTTTCAGTTGTGGATCTACAAAACATAGAAAATATGATTGTCCATGTAAAACTGCTACATGTTTTAAATGTCAAAAAGTAGGTCACATTGCTAGGGTGTGTCGAGGTCAGCTGAACAGAGGACAAACTAAACATTTGACGACTGATAGAAACCAAGGAGATACTAAAGATTATACATCAGATGAACTTGAAGTCTCTATAGGACAACTGACAAGTAGTAGTGCAAATTTACCAGAAGTGTGTCCAAAACCAAAACGAATGATGATAACCTGTAAAATTGAAGATAAATGTATAACATTTGAGTATGATACCGGCTCTACTGTATCGACAATATCAGTAGACGAATTTCGAAAGAATTTTCCTAATAAGAAGATGGAGAAAACTGAGCTAAAACTCAAGACATATACTGGGGAAACAATAAAACCTTTGGGATATGCCTCTGTCAACATCAAGGTGGACAATGCCAAGGCTCGAGGCAATGTATATGTCCTACCAGGTCGATTGCAACCCATCTTTGGTCGAGAGTGGATGGTTTTGTTGAAAACAAATGTTAGTGTCAATAAAATTGAGCCCATTGATGAGAAAATGAGAGAAAAATTAATCACTCAAATAAAACAGGATTTTCAAGGGCTATTTAGGGATGACATCGGAAAGATTCCTGGATACAAAGGGCATATTCAATTGAAACCGGAAGCGAAACCAGTATTTAAACCACCTCGACCGTTACCATACTCTTTGAAAGATAAGGTAGAGGATGAAATTGACAGACTGGAAAGTGAAGGAATTATAACCAAGGTATCGTACGCAGAATGGGGAACACCAGTGGTGCCTATTATGAAACCAAATGGATCTGTTCGACTTTGCGCAGACTACAAAGTTACTGTAAATCGTGTAGTAGAGAATTGTGCTTTTCCCATTCCAAGAACTGACGACATCTTTGCTTCAATAGGAAAGGGCAAGTTTTTTACCACATTAGATATTAAACAAGCATATTTGAATGTGGAAATGGACGATGAAAGTTCAATGATACAGGCGATTTCAACAACGAAGGGAGTTTATCGTGTAAATAGATTAATGTTCGGAGTGAAATTGGCACCAGCAATATGGCAAGAGAAAATCGCGAAGATATTAGCGGGTTTGGAAGGAGTTCATGCATTTTATGATGATATAATTGTAGAGGGTAGAAATCTAGAGGAACATAACTTAAGACTAAGAAAGGTGCTACAAAGATTGTTGGAAAACAACTTACGGGTGAACTTGAAGAAATGCAAGTTCTTTGAAAATAAGGTTGAGTATCTGGGACATGTGATATCAAGAGAAGGTATTTCAAAGTGCGCTGATAAGGTAGCAGCTGTACAAGATGTCCCTCGCCCTCAAAATGTAGCAGAACTCAGAAGTTGGTTGGGACTCGTAAATTACTATGGGAAGTTTATCAAGAATTTGGCAATGATTTTGAGTCCATTGTACAAGCTGTTGGAAAAGGGTTCAAAATTCATATGGACTGAAAAGGCAGAATCATCTTTTAATCACATCAAACAGGAGGTTATCAGTGAACAGGTACTAATTGCATATGACCCTGATTTACCTTTGATTCTAGCAACAGATGCGAGCCCCATGGGTCTTGGAGCTGTCCTAAGCCACAAGCTGCCAGATGGTACAGAACGACCTATATGTTTTGCCTCTAGATGTTTGAGTGCAGCAGAGAAAAATTACAGTCAAATCGACAAGGAGGCGACGGCGATATATTGGGCGCTTCACAAGTTCTTCAGATACTGTTATGGAAGAAGATTTACTTTAATCACGGACCATAAACCCTTAGTGATGATCTTTAGTCCAAGTAAAGAGTTGCCTACCTTAAGTGCCCATCGGTTGCTCCGATATGCATTGTTCATGCAAGGTTTTGATTATGAGATTGAGTACAAACCCACAAATCGACATGGAAACGCCGACGCTTTGTCACGGTTGCCCCAGAAAAACACAGTTAAGGACAACTTTCAAGATGAAACTACCCTGTACCATTTAGACCAAATCTCACAACTTCCAGTGAGTTTTATGGAAATACAAAGAGAAACTGAAGCAGATGAGGAACTAAGTTTGGTATTAGACGAGCTTTTGAAAGGAAAATCAATAAGTGAACCAAAATACGGTCACCAGTCACAAGAACTATCTACAGAACAAAAATGTTTGTTCAGAGGAACTAGAGTGATTATTCCTAGATCTCTTAGGAAAAGGGTCCTTGAAGAGTTGCATTCAGCACACGTTGGAATGTCAAAAATGAAGGCATTAGCAAGAGGTTATGTGTGGTGGCCTCAGATTGATTCTGATATTGAAAACATTGTGAGGAGCTGTCAGTCTTGTTTGCAGTTTCAGCGAGAACCACCAAAAACAATCAATCACCCATGGGAGGAGCCACACGAACCGTTTCAGCGAGTACATATTGACCACGCAGGACCTTTTAAGGGACAACACTTTTTACTGATAGTTGATGCATATACCAAGTGGTTAGAAGTGTTCCCAGTGAGAAATGTTACATCTCAAGTAACTATTGAAAAGTTAAGAGAAACATTTTCTCGTTTTGGATTACCAGCAACGTTGGTGTCTGACAATGGAACGGCTTTTACTTCCAACGAGTTTAAGAATTTCTTGAAAGAAAATGGAATAAATCACAGGACCATCGCCCCATACCACCCATCATCGAATGGGCAAGCAGAACGGTATGTGCAGACACTTAAAAGAGCTTTACTGAAAATGATGGATGAAAAGGGCACCTTGAACGTGAAACTGAGCCGCTTCTTGATTGCTAATCGGCGGGCTCCCAATAGCACTACCGGCAAACCACCAGCAGAGTTGATGTTGGGAAGAAACATCAAAACCAGGCTAGATCTGCTTCTCCCATCAGACATGGACAAGAATGTGGTAAAGAAGGACGAATTGAAGAAGGTGCGATCGTTCCATCCTGGAGATCCCGTGACTTTTCGAGTGTATAATGACAGAGGAAAGAAATTGGAAAGAGGAGTTGTCAAAAATAGACTTGGAAGGGTTATGTATGTAGTGCAGAGGGAAGATGGATCTACAACCAAGAGGCATGTCGATCGACTAAGAAATGGACATGTTTAAATAGGTGTGGAGGAGTTTGTTGTATATTCTATATTGGGCTGTATGTGAAAGTATCAGCTGATTGATTTATTCCATCATATGTCATTTAGTTCAATGTTTTTGTTGTTGTTTTTGATTCTAGTTTTTGTTATATTATACAATGGAAAGTGAATAAAGTTACTTGTACAATTAATTTAGTTTTAGTAAACTACAATAATCATCATAGCTGTACATAGGTGTTAAATGTAATTCATAAGAGCTAAGACTGTTGTACTTTATGTATTCTATTCTATTTTGTATATATGTGCTTTTCTGAAATAAATATTTTTTCTTTCTTTCTTTCTTTCTTTCTATTTATTTTTAGTTTTGGAGAAATTTTTAAATAACTCATCTTCAAAAACTAACAATTTACTTAAGAAAATCATTACCGTTTTATCAAACGTATACTTCCACTTTTGGTTTCTATTACATCACATGTGCAACTGAGTAAAAAAGGGGAGGATATTAAAAAATTAATTAAGTCAAATATGTATTGTATGATCAACATCAACAAAATTAGTCGCAATAGAAAACTACTTTGCCTCCAAACTAAAAAGTAACACTCCTTGTTGCATATACATTAAGTAATTACAAAACCCATAAATAGATAGTGTACAACCAAAACCCTCATGTGTGACTGCAGTTCCAATATACAGTAACACCTTGATCCCAGATATTGCAGTGGGGAAGGAAACTTGTTATCTTTTCTAGGGTTGAATTAAAGAAATAATGTGTCTCTAGAGTTCTCATCCAGGATTTATTTTAAATTGTGGGATGAGGTCTTTATAAATATTTGTCTATAAATACTGCCATCTGTTTCAGGGCTTTTGATTGATGGACCTGTAAAGGTGTCTTCTTTTCCATTCATTCTACTTCCAAATCTACAATTACAGTACAATCAATATCCACATCTAATATGCAAGGAACTGGAAAACAATACGTTGTCGATTGGAAGCTGTCAAATAATTTATATGAAGTAATAACTTCAGAGGCTAATGATAAATAAATGTTTATGAGTACAGAGTACACCTGGAATGTTTCAGAGACTTCGAAGTGAGGTGGAACTGCCGCCAGATCAGCTTGAGGCTGTTTTTGAGTCTCTAGACTCTTCTCACAATGGCTACCTTACTTTGGACCAGTTCTTAGCAGGAGTCAGTTAGTATACTATAAAAGTTTCTTTGCATTATAAAACTGTAAATAATAAATACTTTTATCAACAGTAATTTTTTCAAAGAGTTTGGTTGTAGTTAATCACATTTTCTTCTGTTATGAAGTCTATAATTATAGTTGGCATTCTTTTAATCAAACATTTAAAATAAACTGATATTTATAATATTTTTCATCATTTTAAACTCTTAGGCTTAGAAAACATTCATCAATCAGACATAATTATATACCAAGAAAATGGCAAATGGAAGCACATCAGTTATCACTGAGGAGCAGTAAACTCAATAAACAATGAACGTGACATTTACAAAATGACTCACAGGCTGATATTAAAGGTCATTATCACATTTGTTGGTGATATGAAAGATATGCATTACATCATATTGCCCCTATCAATAGCATAAATGAACTTTTCTCAATTTAATTTTCCTTCCTGGAATGCAAATGTTCAGTGATATCCATGTTACAGTTCGCGCATTATATCTCCGGCTATGACCACTATGCTTCTAACCGTGTCATATTATATTTTCAACATATGATATTGGTAAACACAACATTTGACAAGCAGCGGTGTTTTAGAAAATGTTTTCAGAAAAGTATCCCCTCTCCCCCCCGCACCATACAATCAGCTGACTCAGTCATAGCCGGAGATATAATGCGCGAACTGTAAGAAAAAATCATCAGCATAACATTCACTTCAATGCTTTTGCCATAACGTTTGATTTTTTTTTATAATTAATCTAATGAGTAAACTACTGTAGTTTTAACTTACAGTTAATAACTGTTAACACCTATTATTACAGTTATATTACAAGTGCCTACTGTACAGATATGTCTGAACCTAATAAATTATTTACCTCATTACAGCCATCTCTTGGGTATTTCAGGCAAAAACTTAATGAATACTCCATAAACTGACAAAAAGGAAAGTGCCCTTTATTAGTTCATTTTGAAGACGCCGAGTATTTGCCTGCAGGCCAGCTGAGCAGTGACGGGGAGTCGGACCGGCAGTCAGACGCGGAGTCGGATCTGTCCATCGAGCGATTGCTCAGCCTCAACGTACTTCATAAGTGAGTGAATAACTAAGTAAATCAGTAAATGGAAACTTTATTCCAATAGATGTGTGTCCAATGTGGGTTATCAATAGAGACAAAGCATCAGACGTGATAAGAGATAGTGCTTGGTCAACAGCACTAGTCAATTAGCGCTTCTGCGGGTAACCTGATGGCTCAACTGCAACTGCATCGCTGCATCGCTGCTGGCTTTTGGCTGTCAACTGCATCGTCGTTTTTCACTGGCAGGTTCCCTCCACCCTCTAGACCAACCGACAAAGGTATTCATTGTTTATCATTGATCATCTCATCAGTTAGGAGGATCGCATTCTGGGGTTAGCACCACTGCTGGTTACAAACTTAGTGAAAATAAGGTGAAAGGCAAGTTTATGGTAGCGATTGTTATTTAATTAGTTACCCCAAAAGTTTATAACATTTTAAAACAAGTTAACACTTAAAACAAGTTTAACATGTAGACCAATCTGTCTTGTTCCTCTAGTTGGTAAAATTTTTGAAACATGCACAACTGAATATTTTTTTTCATTTCTAATAATTTGTTTTGTTATGAACAATTTGGTTTCATGCCAGGCAAAAGTACTTGTAAAGCTGTTGAAAGTTGGTTAGTGTACTGTTAATCAACATTGAGAATAAACTACTATCATCTGCACTGATCTGATCTATCTGATTCATTGATTGATCTGTCAAAAGCATTTGATTGTATAAGCTGGTACACTGCATGAACTTCTGATGGTAAAAAAAATGTGTAAGTATGGAATTAGGGGTAAGGAGCTCAAGTTGTTATAGTACAAATGGTAATACAAGGTAACAATACTTCTGACATTAAAAATATAAGTATTGGAGTTTCACAGGGCTCAGTTCTTGGCCCACTTCATTTTATTATCTGTGTTAGTGATTTTGCTTTTGATTACCTATACAGGGTGATTGAAAAGTCTGGGTACGGCTTAATATTTTGAAAAATAATAAACGTAGATCTACAAAACTTGGAATCAAGTTATAAGGCATATAAATCTATCTTAACACATATCCAGTGATCCGCTACCTCCTCAGGGGGACGGCCCACCAGGAGTCAGGAGAAAATCTTAAATGTAAGCATAGGTTGATATGCACATCAAATTAAAGGTCTATTTTTGTAGAATACAACGCCGCAAACCACACTCAAAAAGGTTGACCCAGTACAAAATGGCAGCTGTTCAAAGATTCAAATAAATACCAATTTCTTTGAATACAAACAATTTTATCATTTTAATTTTTATCATTTTTTATATCATTTTAAAGAGCTTTTTAAGCAAAGAAGAATGCCGCAAACCGCATTCAAAAAGGACCATCCGTTAAAAAATTACGGTTGTTTAAAGATTTAATAAAAATTGTTTTTTTATTAAATCTTTTTTTTGTAAAAAAATTGTAAAAACCAAATTGGATATTGCGGCTTGGGTCCATTTGGCTGCCCTATATGGCCACCAAATGCATGACACACTTGACACATGTATATTACCTTCAGATATGGATTTAGGAGTTTGAAGTGGCAGCCAAATAACATATAATATACTTCATTTGTGCCTTAAAACATTTAATCATGTTATAGGTTACAACAAACAAATATTTTAACATTTTCACCCTCTCTAAGAGAAATTACCATAAAACCTCGAACATAAAATATAATGCAGGAACGCAAACATACCTAAAGTGAACCAATAGCTAACTTTTTTATTATAAATCTGACAAAGAACTTCTTATGGGGGGAACTTCTCTTTATTTTTAACGCTGCTTTTTGGAGTACTCTTCGAAATTTAAAAATATGGTTGCCATTTTCCAATATGGCGGACAACTTTGATTTTCTTTATGGAACACCCTATATTTTATGACGTTTTTGGATCCTACGTTTAATTTTAACTTTATATTCCTTTTTATTTTTTTGCTAAACTCAATGATTCAGGAGATATGAGCATTTAAAGTTTGATTTTTCCCCACTTAAAATGCATTGCGTCCATCACATGTACTCCTTATGGAGTCAAAGCATATTCAAAATGATACATTTCCTCGAGTGAATCTCGACTAAAAATTATTTTACGATTAAATCCCAACTAAACTCACATTTTTAGGCACTTATATTCTTAGGTATCTTCTATAAGCCCTACCGTTTTCGATATACAGATTACCACAATTTCCCGATGCATTTTAAGGGAAAAATCAAACTTTAACTGCTCATACAGCCTGAACCATTGGGTTTAGGGAAAAATTAGAAAGATTAAAAACTAACTAAAACTAAGCGTAGAATCCAAAAACGCCATAAAATATAGGATGTTCCATAAGGAAAATCAAAGTTGTCCGCCATATTGGAAAATGGCGGCCATATTTGTAAATTTCGAAGTGACTTCAAAAAGCAGTGTTAAAAATAAAGAGAAGCCCACCATAAGAAGTCCTTTGTTGGATTTATAATAAAATAGTTAGCTATTGGTTCACTTTAAGTTCTGATTAAGTTTTTGACACCCGGTATATTAACAGAAGCACAAACATTGGCATCTGGTATTTAATGATAAGACATCCTGTCTCCTATCCAGGAAGCTCTTGTGGGAATCTTAGGATGATGAATGTTTCACAGTATGAACCCCTATTATTATTTGCTAAAAATAAACTTCATTTAACTGCAATAAATAAAGATGTATTAAAATTTGTATATTCAGCAATGTATACTGATTACAATAAATATTTATTACATACGCCACTGAGTTCATAATGCACATGACTCACGTGTAGGACCCTGTTTTATTTTTGTATTGATTACAATAAATTTGCATTAAAAATCATAGTGGTTAAAATGTTTTATTACAAGGTTAGTGTAATTTACATTCTAAGAGCTCTACCATTTCCCCAATGCTTCTAAGCAGAGTTAATCTAAATCAAACAAAGGTAATGAAACTTTTTAATTTGTAAATCTTGTTTAAAACAAAACTAATATAACTTGCAATATAAATAATAAGGAATAAGTTAAAAACCGTTTGGAATAAAGTTTATCGAACATTTTTTACGGAGTTTTTTACGCATCTGCAGAGTTAGGAAAAAATTATTTTACTGCCGTGCGGTCGCTCCACCGATCACCTTCTTTCGATGATCAAGTTACTAGCTGTTCCCCGTGGCTTCGCCCACGATTGAAATGATAGTAAGATAGTAACAAACATCTACTTAAGAATGAAACCACAAATCTGTATATTAGCACATGAGGAATTATTTTTTTGTTGTCAGTTCTTGTTCACGGCCGGCAGAATTTCAACTTATTATACAGACGTAAATTTAAAGGTATTTCCTAGTAGATTTACCAATAACTCACATAATTATAATAAACATTTAACTTAAGTACAATTAGGGGGCGGAGGTTCTAAATGGTGGTTCTATCCGTCGGTGTCGTACATATTGGATTAAATTATCACTTTTTTGGGAGCCAGTCTAATCTGGGTTATTTTTCTATTCTATTTTATTAAAAAATAATTCAAAATGGGGCTGTTTTCAATAATTTATTATTCGGGGTTTCCATAAGGGCATGAAGTAGATATTGGCCGTGAAGGGCATGAAGTAGTATCTCGATATAATTTTAATAGTGGGTGAAGCCACGCACGGGAACAGTCACTATAGCTATAATTCTACTGTAAGCCTAACTATTTTACCAGATAAAGACTACCATTGACTGTTGAGAACGTCTTCTAAATAGATGATTGAAATTTAGCAGTTGATGCAAGTTTCACATAAATATGTGCATATATTGTTTTATCCCGTCCATCAGTCTTCACAAAAAACAGTTCGAAAACAAAATACTTTTCATCAATTCTGTTTTAGGATTTTAATTATTATTCCGATAATTTTTCTCACGTTTTGATTATAATGTAAACAAATAATTCGACAGTTCATCCAATTAACAAATTGAACACTAAAAAGTCACATGTTGATATTGAAAGACCATATGTTAAATCTCTTTTAATTTTAATTGAAGTTAAATTTTATTTGTTTTATGCAAACAAATCACGTTTATTTATAGAATTGATTTAAATTATACGGTATTTTATTAAATTAAAAGCCCATTATACAAAATCTGAATACAATTTTGAATACAATACATACAATATAAAATATTAATTATTGCTTTGTATGACTTTTCATTCCTTACAACAGACTCCACTCAACACTGTCTTAAGACTACAACTAACTTCAGCTGGCCATGGAATGGAATGTTTATTCAGTCACCTGGATTAGTGAAAAATGATTAAAACCAAGGGTCATAAGATTTGCATTGAAATTTTAAAGTCTTCTAGAGCGGAAACCTCTGGGAATTTTGTAAAACCGTTTCTTAGTGTGCATCTACCGCCCAAGGAGAGTATAAATACCAAATTTCAGCTCTCTAGGGCTTATAGTTTTGGAGATTTGCTGTCCGTAAGAAAACCCCTTCTCCTTTATATATATATAAGATAAGAGTTTTTAGTGACCCTGGCAAAAGTATTGCTTTGCGTCCCCCTTCCTCTTTTTATATATATATATATATATATATATATATATATTTGTCAAATACAGTGGAACCTGGATAATTCGAACTTGTGTAATTCGAAATCTGTTTTAATTCGAATATTTTTCTTGGTCCCTGGCATTTTGTATCCAAACAATGCTAAAAAATCGTGGATAATTCGAATTTTATTTTGGATATTTCAAATTTTTAAGTTCCAAATTAAGGTACATGAATTTTATTCCACGACTGGAAATAGTTAAATATTCATTGGAAAACTCGTTTTACTACGATGTTCATTAAAAAATTAACGCCAGACCTATGCCGTGTCAGGTTATGGTCAAATGACTCATCCCTTCCAATTCCACCTACGTTATTTACGTAACAAATAAGTGAAGTGACCATGTCGACAAAATCTCGGACCTATAAAACACTCACTTTAGAGGAAAGTCAATGAGCGTGCAATTGTCAATGTTGCACGAAGTTAAGTTGGTAGTCTGTATAAAGTTCAGAAGTAGCAGTACATACTGTATTTTTTCTAGCAGAAATGTTTCTTTGTATTATCGTACGTCGCGTCGTACGTAGTTTATACTTTAGGGTAGTTATTTCTGTTTTATGATTACTGGTTTTAAACCCTTTTAATTAGCGTTTGTTGATGAATTTATTCTTTTAGAGTGTCAATTTCATAAAGAGGTTAAATTCACAATGTGAAGTTTTGATGTTTTGTCCTCATTCTTTAGAACTTCTTTAATTCGAATTTATGGATAGTTCAAAGTTTTTAGCTGGTCCCTTGAGGTTCGAATTATCCAGGTTCCACTGTACCACTCACCTATCATCGCGCAGCCCAAACTATATGACCTAGGATCTTGAAATTTTGCATGGACGTTCCTTTTAGGGCGTAGGCATCCGCTGAGAAAGGATTTTACATAACTCGAAGTTTCAAGGGGTTTTTGGGGAGGTCGAATTTTTCAAATTTTCCCATATAAAAGTGTTATGGACGATCTTTTGTTTACATTTTCAATGTTCATTCAATCAAGCAGCTGGGAGTTAGCTTCACAAATGTATAAAATACGCTGTCACAGCTGACTATAATTTGTCTTTCTTTCATCACAGTGTTATGATTTTTTTATATTTATTTTACGGGACATAATTATGTACTATATAAAACTTCCATTTAGTTTAATTTTATTACCTAATCTGTTTAATCATAAATTCAATATATGGCTCCATCTTTATTTCGGCAGTGGGAGTTGTAATTATGCCTGTTACGTTGATATGGCGTTTATTCTAATTCGACCTCTATAGTTTAAAGCCTGAAGAGCGTGGTGCCTTTAGTGGTTGAGTCTTGAAACTAAATCCCGGCAAGACTGAAAGAGAGGGATACGAAAGTTTATTTAGTCACTGACAGACTGTGCTGTAATAATCTAATTATTTGATCTATTTATATAGAAAAATTATAAAAATCTCTAAGTTTTAATGGTTTGTTAGCTGAGTCAAGTTTTAAAATACCCCCATACAAGTCTAATGGATAATCTTTTGTTTACGCTAAATGGTTCATAAACAGATACGTTGTTTCAGATGGTTTGTAATTTGATTCTTTGCATAATGGTTTTATGGTTGTTTTGTCAATTTATTTAGGGCATATGCACTATACAAAAGTTACATTTAGTTATAGTTTAATCCTTCACCAGTTTCCGTACCTTATCTGTTTAATCATAAAATGTGGCGCAATCTTTATTTAGGCAGCGGGATTTATAGTTTTTCCCTCAGAGCGTCCTTAACGTATTCATCCCCCAAAATTGTTTGGCGAATTTGAATTCCTTTTTTATCTAATTCAAGGGTGTCCTGGCTTTGCACGGGAAAAAATAAGTGCTGCAATCCGTAGTTGACCTTTCAAAATTTATTAAAAATCGCCCATAGATGCAATGTATGTTAAGCTTTAAACTAATTGAATCGAGTTTGAAACACTATCAACGGATAGCGCCACTGTTCCAAACATTCAGCTCTTTATCGTACTTTTATTGACACCCTATTTGACAATCCTGAGCTGTATTGGCAAATATGCATAGAAATACCTTAAAATTGACACATTTAAGGTTAAAATCTGTCTTGCCGTTTTAGAGTTATGACTGTGAAAAGAAAACCTACACTATCGACTGTAATATTGATTGCTAAACTAAAGAACTAATTTTAAAGGTAGATAAAATTCAACTGAAGATTATGCTAAATGTGCTTTTTACTATTAAATATCATCCATTACTCACTCAAATAAAATGAATACATAAACACATTATACATATTCACCTTTAATGTCGATGTTTGAGATGGTAGGCTATTTAAACAGGTAGCAGGGTAATTTAATTCAATGCGATGGTAATTATTGTTCCTTAAAACTTAGTGAGTTGTAACTCACTATGAATGGGCATTGTATCTTGAGCTGAGGGAACCACTTACACCTAAAGCAGTGGAGGTATAGTGAAAGTCTTCAGAACACCTGTTGCTGTTCTCTTATCTTCAAAATGGATCAGTAAGTTTAATTGGCAACAGTGTATGCAGTCAAATAACGGCAAATTAAGAAAATAACAAATGGCAGAATCAATAGATATTCTTTTGTTGTTTACACTTTTCAAGGTCAATTGAGCATATGGTTCAAATATGCTCAAACAAAACCACACTACCAGTACACATTAGCAGTGAGTGTGGGTGGTTCTTGGTTTATAAACTGTAATGGTGCATTAATAGTTTATGACCCAATAAGTAAGGTGACGATAAAGCATAATTTTATATTTTCCATCATTTAGAATTACTTGTATTATACAAATTTTACTATAGGTTTAGACCTGTAATAACTTGTTTTTACAAATATTCCAGTACCTTTTAATGTTATTATGTTTTACCCACACTTGTATTTTACGTGTTGTATCAGCCGATATCTAGGAACTGTTATACTAAATTGTTGAGGATTACGCCGAATAACTTGGTTTTTCCAAAACCTGGATGTTGTGTTTGCCCCACAGGCAACTCAAAGTAAGTTGTCATGTTGTTTAAATTATGCTTTATGAGACAATTCTTTTCACAACTTGCTTCAAACATAAAAGAAACAGTAGTCAATGAGTAGGTTTAAAAACAAGTTAAAAGAATATCTTGGAGACAATTCTACTATGATCTGCACAACATCCATTAATATGTATCCTTCCTCAATTTCCTTTTTCTCTCAATACTATCACCTGCCTTTTACCTGATTAACAACATGTCTGAAGACTGCTTTAAGGTAGATTAAGCAAGTATGAATTTATATAAAGATAAGCAGATAGATGTGATGACAGGCCTCATGCCATGTTTAGGTCTATGAGGTGGGCACCATCGATGTACAAATAAATACAACTGGATAGCTCGCTCCCTGTAAGGCTCGCGTAGTGATTTCCGAGCCAACACAGCTGTGCGTTGGGGTTGCAGCCGGGCTGAATTGAAGGGGCGTTGGGGGAAAAAGCGCGAAACTGTTTTGTTAAACGTATTGAAACCGCACAGATTTGGGAGCAGTTTTACGGGTAAAGCTTGCTATAATAGATATATTGCTATTACTATTAACACGTTGAGTGCGGCATGACGCAGCGTATGCATCATGCGATCTCGGCGCGCGGGGCGGATGACGCAGATGTCGCGTCACCATGCAGCGCTCGGCTTATGGGTTCAGTGTGAGCTCAGCTCTTGACGGAGGTGGATTATACGCTGTTCGCTCCTCGTATACATACCACGTGTTAGTCGGGTGGCGTCAGTTTTCCGGGCCGTGCGTTTTTTGTATATATATGTATGTACATATAAGTTATATGTATTTATATATGAAGTATAATTTTTTATATAAATAATAAGTTTTAATTTTCTTATTTTATACCTTCTTAGTTTGTAAAGATATGACTATTTTGCATTTGAGAAGTTTAGTACTGTAATAACTATATGCGATCTTGAAAATGTTGACCAACATTTTTCATTTTTGTACTTTTTATTGTAATATTAGTTTTTCTCCTAAATAAAAGTTTGAAAACAACTTTTGTAAGTGATTATTCAGTAAACCAATGATTTCATAGTGATTATTCAAGTGTATTACGTCAGAGGGGGTCAGCGACCTACTCTTAGGAGCGCATGACGCACACGTTGCGTCACGGAAATGACGTCATCGCAAAACCGGAAATAGCGGGTCTGATGATTTTTTTTAGCTGCTATTAGTGTTTTGGCAACCTTTTTTGATAAGTTTTTGCAAAAAAGTGTATCCGCATTTTTGAAGACCCAAGCACTTATTTTGCCGCAGCCAACGTGTTAAGTAATCACAATTAATATTTAACTAGACGGTCAGTACAAGTTGGCTGGCAAAAGATCCGTTCCCCCATCGCTCCTGCAAAATCTTGAACGCAACCACTGCCGGCGGCTCGCGTTGTGGGGCCTGAGTTACCAATCCAGTGTACTTATTTACATCGATGGTGGGCACAAGGGAAGTAGAAGTTTTGTTACATAATCTATATTATTAAAAGAATTTCTGGGATTTCGTCCAGAGCAAATCGACCCCTAGAAATGAATTATTCTATACATATTTGGCGTCAAATTAAAGCTATTACTCTCTAGATGTGCCTTTTGCGGGTCTGGAAAATATCCCATGAAAAGCCTTCACACAGCCTTTAAAAGCCTTTAAAATTTCAGCGAAAGTGCTACTATCTGGGTTAGAACCTGTTAACTTTTTCCAATCCACATTTGTTTGTAACAAAACAGATGATCAAGATTTGAAATAGTTCCAGAGATATGCCACAGAATACAGGGCAAGCAAATGTCATTATGATTTTGATTGATTAAAATACTGAAGTTTTTTTAAGACAACAGAAAATAAGGAAGAGTATTTGCCATATTAAAACTAAGACCAACAGTCTGTAATCATCTTAATTTACTGTATTTCTTTTCTTAAAAAGGAAACTTAAGGAGGTGCTCTGGAGATAGGATTTTATAACAAACTATTGACAGCGAAGACACATTGATACATGTTTCAACACATTGATGTTTGTTTCAATGTTTTGAGCTTTGAAATATCAATATTATTTGAACATTAACCTACAAAATTAAAGTTTTAAAACATATTAATTTAAAACCTGTATTTTGTAAATGTACTCGGAAAGGGAGGATATTGACGTGTTAAAGGTTAGCTTACCTATTTTACTCGATTTTGAAATATACCAATAACAATATGCCTAAATTAAGGCTTTTTATAGAAAGTTATGTTATTTGCTCAGGTAAAAATTTGCCAAATATGTATTTAAGATGCGAAACAAAAAGCGGGTCTGAAAATTTAATTCTTTGGCCGTTATGTGAGCTGAATAATTTGTTTTTACTACTGAATGCGGCTATTTACGGATACATATTATCTAGAGATTAGTTTATCAGAAAAATTAGTGGTTTGTCCACCTACTTACCAATTGTTGTTAAGACCTAACATAGATGAATGCAAGAAACTGACGCATAGATGTTGTGTGGAATTAACTCTAAAACAGAGACATGAAGATGCGTCAAGCAACGAAGATCCATGTAAACTAACCCCCATTTAATGTGAAATGAATGCTGTCGCATTGTCGAAATTTCAAAATGTAAAACCTATAAAAGTGTAAACATGGACAGTTTTAAAGCAGATGAAATAATTGAACTTCTCAAATTCCTTAAGGAATCTTACCCATATTGAAGTTTCGAGTATAAGTAATAAGTTATTTTTAAAAGTTTGCCCCGATGAGAAGTTTAATTACTAGCAATTTTATTCCAGTGCTATGACATAAAAAATTAGTAGCAAACTAAAATCACCACAACAATTCACACAGTTCATCATTGAAAGGTATTTTACACTGCAAAACTCCATACATAATCAACATGAAACTAAAGCCTATTTTACCAAGTCGTTTTTAAAAGTCACGAAGTGACGCGGGCTGCTAGTTCAAGTAAACCTAATTCCTGTTACCTGTATCAACACAAAATCAACACAGTCCTTTAGTCACAGTAGGTCCACACAAACTATGTGTTATATTGACACCACCTCCCCTGTGTCAGAAACAATACCTTAAACTGTGTTACTTTTTAACACAATAGGCTGTGTTAGTAGCTAACACAGAAAGACAGTGTTGATATTTCAACACACTGATGTGCTGAATTGATACAACTTTTGTGTTAAAGTTAGAAAAAAATATGGTGCAATACGAGTCTCAAACCCCGGCCTCCCAGGTGGGAGCCGAATCCTTTACCGCTGTGCTAACGGCGCTTACGTGATAATGTGCACACAGTAGTATATCACGTACTTATAAATATCGTAAAAACGAGGTTGGGAGGTTTTAGGATTTGGAATTTGGAAAATTGGGAGTCCCCAATTTTCCAAATTGGAAATTGGCTTTTCCACTCACTTAACTGTACTATACCCTATATGTTATGGTGTTATATTGCACGTTACAATATTTTCAGGGTACATTCAGTCATCATTCTCGCCTCCTATGTCTCTATGTAAGCCTACCCCGCCGAATTTCCAAATTTTCATTGTGAGCTATTACGAAAACGCTAACCTCTCTCTCTGTAAACCTTACCTCCCATCTTAAATTAAAAAAGAATATCGAAGAAATAGTATTTTCCTTCTTTCTTCATGAACATTTTATTCTGCTGAGACACAAACAAGGTGGCCGATCTAGCGGGCAACCGATGCGGCGTCAAAAATTTAACACAGGCGTTAGTCAAAATGACATAGTGCAGTAATAACACACAATATGGGTGTTGAATGTATGGAATTAACACGTTCTTATTCCAACACAACGACGACGTATAACTATTATCCGAATTTACACGCGCTTGTGTTAAATTCTAACACAATCAACTTAGCACACTATTTCGTGTTAAAATTACACTCAAATTTTTTACAGTGTACCACCTTAATGTTTTTCGATGAGCGCTGACGCAAGGGTCTGTGTGCTACATAAAATATTTTTTTTTTTATATATTAAGAGCTAGCTTTTGACTGCCTTTGAAACAAAACGATAATCAGACCTCATAAAGGAAAGCCTAGGAATTGATTGATTTTAGCGAATTTCCCCTATAGGGAAGAAGCTATTACCGTAGGTCTCATGGTAAAACCTGTCTCATAAATTACAACTGTATATTAGCGTTTTTAGGCAATCTATAAGTATAACAACAAACAGAATATAACTCCCAAAATTTTAAATAATTTGAGGCTGCTCACAGATTAGATTCTGAAAATTTTCGATCACATTGGAATTTTGGCAAATTTTTTTTTATAAAATAAAAGAAATTGCATATTTATTTAGCAGGCCTAATAACAATGAAGGACAGATGAGAAAGTAATCAAAGAATTACACGTTTTAACCTTGGTAAAAACGATTTTTTCTATTGAATTTCAAAGTAACATTCCTAACAACAACTCACAATAACCGCAATAGGTAAAAATACCTTAACCCAGTATAATATAATCCCCGAATCATCTTTAAAATAGAAGAATTTAACTATTTGAAAACCTTATATAGTGAGTAATTTGTATATAGTGTTCTCTGTTTTACGGCAAGTTTAGTGATACCACCACATTCATTATGAACGAGAATTAATCTTCCCAAAAATCCCCAAAAGTTTCAGGGGGAGATATATCCCGATATCCCCCCCCCTGGGTACGCCCCTGAGCTTGGCCATGTCGAGACAGCCAGTAAATATATATTAAATGACTAAATAAAACCAGTCTGTCCGGTAAACTTTTTTTCATCAGCTTTGTCTTATTAAAATCATTGAAAATTCTCATACAACACACCATTAAGAGATTGTATGATTGGATCATACAAATCCAATTTTCATCCAATCCATAAATCCATCATTGTTTATGATTCGAATCCTCCCTAAATTTCTCTCAAAAGTAATGGCATTAAATAACAAATAATTAACCAAAAATGTTTGATCTGTTGTATTTAACAATTAATTCACTTTTGTGTTGTTAAGTTTGTCTTTTGTTTAATTGAACTGTTAGAATTTCTATTTAATTAATTGTTCAACAGGTTTTTGAATTTCAATACTCTTTATAACCATAAACTATGTGTAGTTAATTTTTTAACTCCATAATTTATTATGTTTTATGTTAAAGAAGAACAACAAATATATATTTAAAATAATATTTGATCAGGTATGATTTTTTTTTTTAGTTTACAGACTATACTTTACTTTAAATCCATCGTAAAGTTTTTGTCTTATAACAGTTTTTTAAGTAACTTGCTGCTAATTTTTATGTCAGTACTACAACAATCCCTCTAATGGTAGGACTTCAAATGGTTCTTCTATTAGTTCTATTATTCAAATAGTTTTTCTATATATATTTTTAACTATTTGACAAAAAATATTATTTGCAAAGGTAAAAAATGAATTATCTTAATGACTAAATTTGGTAAAACAATATATATAAACTAAAGGTCCTAACTGGCCCATGACATTTCGATATCGATCAATCTCAGTAGAGGTCCTAACTGGCCATGACATTTCGATATCGATAAACCTCTTACGCGACATCGCAGCATACTCTTGGTTTATGAATCTCAAACAATGTGTACTACCACAGGAGTGGAGAGCTGATGTGTGAGGTGCGCAGTCTGCTGGGCCGTGAAGACACGTGGCACCAGCTGCTGGCAGCCCTGTTCTCCGACCTCAACCAGCTGTTGCGCCAGATCTCCCACCTGGAGGACACCATCAAGGCGAGGGACCGTCTCCATCACGAAGAGGTGACTCTATTTTGTTTCCTAAATAATTTTTTAGGAAACAAAATATGTCAATAACTAAAAAGATACATTACCAAAATAAAATCCCAACAAATAAAATATTAACTAATCAAAATAATAATCCGGGTAACAGGCATAGCACAAATTTAACTTATAGTCAACAAAATAAACCATTAATTTTTAAAAATTCTGAAAATATTTCCAAAAATGTATCTTTTTTGCAAGGTAATATAACAAAAGTTTCTGAAGATTGTAGTAATGTACCTTTAGGGCTATCTAACAAAATAGAAAATAATTCCTCCTCTACAAATAATGTTACACATTTGAACACTCAAGCTCTATCAAAAATTAAAATATTTCACCAAAACATTCAACACTTTTCAACTCGAACTTTGACATTAGAAATTATACTAGATGAAATAAAGCCTTATTTAGTTGTCCTTAGTGAACATAAATTGGACAGTAATGAAATTAAATATGCTAAAATTCCTAATTATAATATTTAAAGCTATTATTGCAGAAAAACTTATAGTGGTGGTGGAGTTATGATTCTGGCACGCCACTGTAATGGAATAAAATTAAATAAAATAGTAATTCCTGCAGTGGAAAGGCTTGTCACCGATAAATACTTGGAGTGTTGCTTAAATGAAGTAAAGGTAAACAAATTTTCCTTTTTGTTAGTGGGAATTTATAGAACCCTGGGGCAGGCTTACGAGGAAGTATTTCTTGAAAGATTGAACCTTTTGTTAGGAATAATTTTTAATAAGAAATACCAAAGGGTAGTAGTTGCTGGTGACATAAACATCAATGTCTTAAAAAAATCAAAAGGCTATGAGACTTTCTGTAATACATTAAAACAATTTAACATGCACTACTTGGTCAATTTTCCCACAAGGGTAACTTTGGAAATTGTGAGTGCTATTGATAATATATTTACTTCAATCCCTAAAAATAAACTTTTGATAACAGGTTTAATAACTGAGTTATCAGATCATGATGCTCAGTTATTGGAAATTTTAGATCTCAAAGAGGAAAATGAAATGAAAAATAAACCTTTAACCAAAGAATGTAGAAAATATACAACTAAAAACATAGAATATTTTAAAAATTGCCTACAAAATGAAAATTGGTCTCAATTATATTATGCATCCTGTGAAAACAAATATGAAGTGTTTTTAATACCTTTATGTTCTATTTTGATATTTGTTTCCCAAAAGTAAAGTCCCGTGTTAACACAAAGAGTAAAAATTGGATGACATCAGAATTAAAGAAACAAAAGGATGAAATAATTAATCTCAGTCAAAGTATTAGATTAAAAAAAGATAGAACATTATGTCAATCATTAAAAGAATTTAAAAAAATGTATGTGGCACAGTTAATAACAGCTAAGCGAAATTTTCAGAAAATAATATAAGAAATGCTGAAAATGTAACTAAAACAACATGGAATATAATAAACACTGAAATAAATAAAAGCACTCCTAGTAATAGGGAAATTAAATTACACGTAAACAACAAGGAATATAAAGAACCTGAGGAAGTATGTGAAATATTTAATGATTATTTTATTTATGCAGTGGATAGATTAATAACAACAGACCTACCATCAGATACCACTCGCAAATTCCAAGTTTTTGAAAATAGTAAAAAGTTTCACCTCAAACCAGTGGATGATAAAGAAATTGAGCAAATTTTATCTTCTTTTGAAAATAAATATACATCTGGCTTTGATGAAATTCCTATGCCTATATTAAAAAGTGCAAAAAAATCTTTAATCAAACCACTTGTACACATTATAAATTCTTCATTCATTTCCGGTACTTTTCCTAATAAATTAAAAATATCTAGAATTAGACCTTTGTACAAAACCGATAATGTAACAGAACCATCCAACTATCGACCGTTATCAATCCTACCAACTATATCAAAAAGTTTTGAACGGGCAGTGCATTCGCGTTTAGTCAGTTATTTAGAAATAAATAAATTATCTGATACTGGACAACATGATTTTCGACCGGGTAAATCTGTCATTACGGCAGGGATCGACTAGGTAGAGACCATAATCGATTCAGTAGATAAGGGAGAGAACACAGTTGGAATCTTCATGGACCTCAGTAAGGCCTTTGACTGTGTTTCACATCCAATTTTGATTAAAACTTTAGAAAAATTTGGTACTGTCAATAATTCTCTAAAATGGTTTCAGTCATATCTGGAAAATAGAAAACAATATTTGGAAATAAATCATGTTAACAAATTTAATCAATTAATTAAAGTAAAATCTTCTTTTAAGGATGTCAAATATGGAGTTCCTCAGGGCTCTATACTTGGTCCAATTTTATTCCTCTGTTACATTAAAGGTCTCCCAACAACAATAAAACATGAAAACAGTAAATACCCCCGTTGCAGCAGACCTGCATACTCAGCGAATTTCAAATGCAAAACAACATATTTCAATCCAACATAGCGAGATTTGACATGTTTTTGAAAGCTCCATAAGAATAACATGGGAAATGAGTATGCAGGTTTGCTGCTACGGGTATATTAAAACTAGGTGGTTTTAATTCAATATTTTGTAGATCTGAACTAGAAGAAGCCATTTAGCAAGTTTCATCAAGATACGTTGAGAAATAAGCGAGATATAGAATTTTACTTATTCCCCATAAGGTTAACATTGGGACAACGTACTGTGTTTACCACTTTCAATATCTTGGTAACCAATGGACATAGAGCAGTGATTCAAAATACTAAATTGTTTGTTTTTTTGAGCAGAATTCAATGGTGGTAACAAAAATTGGATTATTTTTATTTTTCTATACAAAAAACTCAAAAAACCCATTTTTGTTGGGGTTTACCCCCCTTTACCCCCCCCTTCCGGTAGTCTGATCGGGCTGGTTTTCGAACTCGTCCGAATAATTACTACTTTACATGGCTGTGCCAAATTTCATTCAGATTGGACCATTTTTACGGCCGCTATCGTGCTTAAAGACACACATATATATATATATATATATATATATATATATATATCATATCTATATATATATATATCTATATATAGATATATATATATACCCCCGTTGCAGCAGACCTGCATACTCAGCGAATTTCAAGTGCAAAACAACATATTTCGATCCAACATAGCGAGATTTGACATGTTTTTGTAAGCTCCATAAGAATAACATGGGGAATGAGTATGGAGGTTTGCTGCTACAGGTATATTAAAACTGGGTGGTTTTAATTCAATATTTAGTAGATCTGAACTAGAAGAAGCCACTTACCAAGTTTTATCAAGATATGTCGAGAAATAAGCGAGATATAGAATTTTACTTATTTCCCATGAGGTTAACATTGGGATAACGTACTGCGTTTACCACTTTCAATATCTCGGCAACCAATGGACATAGAGCCATGATTCAAAATACTAAATTGTTTGTTTTTTTGGGCTGAATTCAATGGTGCCAATACAAATTTGAAAAATTTTATTTTTCTATGTAAAAATCTCAAAAAACCCATTTTTGGGGGGTTTACCCCCCTTTACCCCCCCTTCCGGTGGTCCGATCGGGCTGGTTTACGAACTCATCCGAATAATTACTACTTTACACGTCTATGCCAAATTTCATTCCGATTGGACCATTTTTGCGCAAGTTATCGTGCTTAAAGACACACACATATATATATATATATATATATATATATATATACCGGGCGTTTCAAAATGAAAGAGCAGGTTTCATTTATGTATTACTTGAAACCCATTAATCGACGAAGTATGATTTATATGGCATTGGATAGAGCAAAGAATGAAGTTTTACTGTTGTATCAGCTGATAGCCTGTTATTATTTCCTAACACAAAATGTTGTTTATCTTCATTACATTCTTGTAATTGAAAAAATGGCGACCCCTCAAGAAAAATTCCTCATTTTTCGACGTTGGCCTCCCAGATCGCCAGACCTCACTCCATGTGATTTTTATCTTTGGGGCTACATAAAAGACAGGGGTTGTGTCCCACCATCGCCTGCTTCGCTTCAAGAACTCAGAGTACGCATAACAGAAGCTGTTGAATCAATTACTCCAGACACTTTGGCCAATGTATGGCGAGAAATCGACTACCGATTTGGTGTATGTCGTGCTACACATGGGGCGCGATCGAATGCATTACACCTCAGAAAAATAAACTTAAAATGTCCCTCTGATTGTTTGTATTTTTACATGTACATAATTAAATAAAGATTGTCTGTTATTAGGATATGAAATCTGCTCTTTCATTTTGAAACAACCTGTATATATATATAGATATAATATATATTCTATAAGTATAAAAGAGGATGTTGGTATATATATATATATATATATATATATATATATAGCATTGATAAACTCAGACACTGCTGGACCGATGGCCACAAAACTTGGTAGATACATGTAGAATTTCATGGAGTAGGTTTATACACCTTCAATTTCGTGATAACTTTCAGGGCTCAGCCCTGGGATCGTCTTAAAGGTACCCATGTCAGGGATTTTGAAAGAATTTGAGTTAGATTTGTTTACTAACAAAACATATGCAAGTAAAATTTAAAACAGATGATGTAAATTGATGGTATTTCTTTCTGCTATTTAATTGTATTTGTTTATATGAAGATTTGTTACTTGGTGCCAGGTGGTTAATGAATTAGACTTTTGCATATATTTTAAATGCAATACACTATATAAAATGCTGATATGTAGTATAACTATAACATAAAATAAATAAGTGATTACTGAAGTACTTCAGTGATCACTGATCACTTATACTTGAAGGACTTCTTTTTTATGACAACTAGGCCTAACTGCTATTTAAAGAGGAAGAGTGTGCTACTGTAAAGAATTAATTGTATCTACAGCACGTTAAAAAAATTGCCGGGACGGCTCATTCAATCGTTTTGTTCAATGTAGAGTCTAAAAACGTAAGACAGCACTTTTTAATAATTGCTGGAGTGGCATTGTAATTTTTTGTTCAAGGTAGACCCTAAAACCTTAAGAAAATGATCTTTTACAGTGAATAAAATTCCAAGCCATCTTATATGGTTTCTCTAACACGTATTCCTTCATGAAGGAAAGAAATAGGATTTCTAATACGCAGGTCTGCTGCGACGGGGGTGCATAATAAAGTTTTGATTAAGGGTAACATATGCGAGCAGACTCAAAGTGCCGTCGAAAAAGCCAAGGGTGCCGTTCCTTATATTGTGCCCCATGATCATCATCAGGGCAAGCTCAGGTACCGTGGAAACGACCATAAATGCTTCTCGGCGTTCGTCTCTGTAAATTAGCCTCTTGAGTGTGTGAGCGCAATCCTCTTCACCTGATAGCACGATCGACTGGACAGCCGATACAAGCAAAAAGCACCTGCAAGAGGAAGAACCGCCAATATTGGGCATGAGCCTACCCAGGGCAGCAACATCATTTGGGGCTTTGTCGGTGGGGCGTTGGATATGGTCACATTTTTATATAGACAGGCACTTTATGCAGGAATAGAATATCCCCGTCGTAGCAGACCTGCGTACTAAGAGCGAATTTCTAAAAACTTTTGCTTTATGGAAGTACATTTGATGTGTTCAAAGAAGTAGATTTTACAACAAGAAAAATAAATGGGAAAGCAAAACTATATAATTGATGGGTGATAGTGTGTGTTTAATTTTAATCGTGAGCGAAGCCACGGGTTCTTCTAGTAGATATATATATATATTTATGAAAGTGAACGAATGGTGTTTTTGGCATCTGAGGACCTCAAAAAGAAAAGTTATGATGGTTTTAGGCTTAGGTCTTACCATGAGACCTACGGTAACAGCTTCTTCCCTGTAGGGGAAATTCGCTAATATATATATATGTATGAAAATGAACAAATAGTGTTTTTTGCCTCTGGGGCCCCAAAACGAAAAGTTATCATGGTCTCGGGCTTAGGTCTTACCATGAGTACTACGGTAACAGCTTCTTCCCTATTGGGGAAATTCGCTAATTGTGCCTCTACGCCGATGATTCAAATTTATTGGTTTCTGGTAAATCCATGAATGAAATTGAAATTGCAGCCCAAAACAACCTCATGTTGATTAAAGAATTTTTGACAAACAATAAATTAATATTTAACGTAGATAAAACCAATTTTATATCGTTTTGCACAGTACAAAAGAAAAACTCTAATCCTTCTATAAAATTAGAAAATGTCCCAATAACTCAAGTACAGGAGGCAAAATTTTGAGGGTTAATATTAGATGAAAATTTATCTTGGACAAACCATATTCATAAGCTGAAAAATAAAATTTGCTCTGGTCTTTATATATTGGCAAGATTGTCTAAGTATTGCTCATTGGATATACTATTAAAAGTCTATCACGCTCATATAAACTCACTTATTACTTTGGGGATTGAGTTATATGGTGCGGCCAATATTCAAAATTTGGAAAGTATTTTAGTTCTCCAAAAAAGAGCCATTTGGATAATGTTAAATTTAGGCCCCAATGAATCTGCTAAACCACATTTTTCTAAATTAAATATCCTCACTGTATTCGGACTATACATTTTAAAAACTATAATGAGTGTCAAAACATCTTCAGATACATTGCCGAATTTAGGAATGAACCATAATTACAACACTCGAAATAAAAATTATCCAGCCATTCGTGGTCATAACCTGGAGTTTTATAACAAAAAGCATACTGCTGCAGGGACAAGATTTTTGTATCACCTTCCGAAGGAAATTTATGCAATAGAGAACATAAAACCATTTAAAAAGAAACTTAAAATATTTTTGATAGAAAAATCTTTTTATTCCATTAAAGAATTTTTTGGTGAGCATTGAAATGAAATGCAAATGTATTTTATTTATTTTTTTAAGTTTTAATATTTATTTTAAGCTAGTATTTAGTTAATAATTGACGCCATTCTGTATTTATACATTGTTGTAATAAATCATGAATAAAGTATTTCTGACTCTGACTCTTAGAGCTGTCCGCACAAAAACGGTTTGATGAGAGTCGAATCGCTGTTGTAGTCTTGTCAAACCTTTTATTCGGGTTAAAACTAAATAATTTCTTATTTGTTTTCAAAATCAACTGGTAATTCATTAGCAGCCTATTTAAATACCTTAATAGGATCTACAATGACACGTGTTCATGGGCAGATTTAGATCATAATCTTTGGGGGTGCAGCAAGTAGCTATCTCCTTTATTTAACAACCACCCCTTTAAAGTTCATGTTACAGCTCATTAAAAGATATGATACAAAAAACATTATCTCCCTTACTCCCTTTTCTGCCAAAAAAAAATCTACAAACATTTAGGGGGGCCGTGCACTCCCCGGCACCCCCAGGAATCCGCCCATGACAGTGGTAGCTGCAGGGAGGTAAGGGATGGATGTTGAATAACAATAAAACAGAACATGAGGAGTCAGTTTGGGGACTGAGGAGGTAAGCTTGGAGGCCAAGCGTAGAAGCAAAGAATGGGAAAGGTGAGCGGGCCTTGGAGGGGTGTATTGAGCTACTTATACCGTCTACTTTTATAAGTTGTACGAGTAGGGACCAAAAATTAAATAAAACATGGAAAAACTGTCTGCAGATAAATTTTTTTCAAAATTTCAACTGACAAATTTTGAAATGATTCCTGCTGAACATCTAAGGATTTGGAACCACACACATCGTGTTGAGGATGCAATCTCTCCTGAAGAACCGGACACAACTCAATCTGACTTGAATTAATCAATATTCAATTAATTATAAGGATGTATTCTATTAAAAAAAAAAAACAGATTAAATTAACTTAATCAAACAGAACAAATTAAATTAATCAAAATTGAGGAACACCTGAAATAGAACTTATGAGTGATTTTCTTTTTTCAAGTTGTTTAATCAATTTCAGATAAGAAGACTCTATGAGGAGTTGGATAGTCAAATATGTGACCAACGGGATACATTTCATCAACAGGTATGAATTTTTATATAGAATTTAGCAAGTGGTCTTTAGCTGTTATCAAGTCAACACTGTTAGTGGGAACTTAAAATCTGAATTTCCATCTTATATTAAATCATCCATTCACTGTTGAATTTACTCCCATTTCCTAGTGCACGAAAAATTGCCTGTCCTGTTATCTGTAACTTCCCTTCCAAGAGTCAGGCACACAAAACACAGATGTTGCTGTGAAGTCGATGTAACTTTTTGCTGTGCTCCTTGTGCATTCCTGAGAATTTTATAAGCGACTAATATATTATCTGAGGAAGAAAGATTTTTCAAATGAATGAAGAACTGCTGTCTGTTATGCCAAATGAGCAGATATATGATTGAAATAATTTTGTCTGTTTGGTTATCTATAAAATATATACAGTACACTCCCAGTTATCCGAGGTCTTCGGGACCGAGGCTAAATCGGATAACACGAACCTCGGATAATACGGAGTTTACGTGTGTTTTGAGGTTGGGTTGTAATAAGACCACTTCAAAATGCGTTATTAGATATAGCATTTAGTAATAATTTATATCTATATTGTCATATTTTAGTAAATATGATGATGAAAGTCCTTTCGAGTTGCAAATAATAGAATTTTAAATAAAGACACTTTTTCACGCATAATTAATTATAATGCTTAGTAAAAAAAAAGTACATTAAAGCTTAGAGCTGCCTCGGATAACCCGGAGTCTCGTATAACCAGGGCTCGGATAATCGAGAGTGTACTGTACTTTTGGTTGTGCAAAAATGTGTTTAATTTTTACCGTGGAGACAGCCCCCGCATAACTAATGGTAAATCAGTATAACATTCATATCAAACTGTTTGGTAGATGAGGCAGAAGGAGGTGGAACTGAAGGCACAGTTCCATGCAACTCTGGAGGCCAAGGAGCAGCAGATAATAGAACTGACAATACAGAGAGACCAGCTGCAGCAGAGAGTTCAGGAAGCGGCTCTCCCCACAACAACCACACACCTTACTAGACAGCAACACCAGGTCAGTGGCGACTCTCGCATAACAACCTCACACCTTCCCAGATAGCAACACTAGGTAAGTGGCGACTCTCGCACAACAACCTCACATCTTCTCAGACAGCAACACCAGGTCAGTGGCGACTCTCGCATAACAACCTCACACCTACTCAGACAGCAACACCAGGTCAGTGGCGACTCTCGCACAACAACCTCACATCTTCCCAGACAGCATCACCAGGTCAGTGGCGACTCTCGCATAACAACCTCACACCTTCCCAGATAGCAACACCAGGTAAGTGGCGACTCTCGCACAACAACCTCACATCTTCCCAGACAGCACACCAGGTCAGTGGCGGCTCTCGCACAACAACCTCACATCTTCCCAGACAGCAACACCAGGTCAGTGGCGACTCTCGCACAACAACCACACATCTTCCCAGACAGCATCACCAGGTCAGTGGCGACTCTCGCACAACAACCACACATCTTCCTAGACAGCATCACCAGGTCAGTGGCGACTCTCGCACAACAACCACACATCTTCCCAGACAGCAACACCAGGTCAGTGGCGACTCTCGCACAACAACCACACATCTTCCCAGACAGTAACACCAGGTCAGTGGCAACTCTCGCACAACAACCACACATCTTCCCAGACAGCATCACCAGGTCAGTGGCAACTCTCGCACAACAACCACACATATTCCCAGACAGCATCACCAGGTCAGTGGCGACTCTCGCACAACAACCACACATCTTCCCAGACAGCATCACCAGGTCAGTGGCGACTCTCGCACAACAACAACACATCTTCCCAGACAGTAACACCAGGTCAGTGGCAACTCTCGCACAACAACAACACACCTTCCCAGACAGTAACACCATGTCAGTGGCGACTCTGTTTTTATAATAAATAAAAAGTGTTTAAATAATAAATTAAATAAATTAATGATGGATTAGCCTCTGGGTCAATATTGCAACAAAAAAAAGGTTTAGGTTTCCTTATCATCAATTGATCCTATTTCAGTAGTCGAAACTACAGCTGTTTCATACTGCTTATGGAGTACATATTCAGGTAATTAAAAACGTCGAATTAAAACTTAATATTACTCATAGTTGAGTAATATTAAGTTTTAATTCGACGAACTCAAACCATAACTACAAAGATATCCACAGTAATTTAGAAATAATGCATCTCTGCAATAAAGGTAAATATTTGGATACGATAGAGGAATTTGAAATTTACAGAGCGTCAAAACAACACCCCAATCACATTTTAAACGAACAGCTGTCTTTCGAATCTAATATATAATTTACAACTCTGCTATCTCCATCCTCAACCAAAACAACAGAAGAAAAGGCCCAGACAAAAGAAGGGAGGGGGAGGGGGTCACTAACTCTGAGACGCGTCAGTCATGACCTGCTACTTACCGATGCCGCATCACACGTTCTCAATTAACAGTACTTGGCCAAGTTTTTTAAATGTTTGTTTTTTCGTCTCCATGCGCGTTTGTGTTCGTGTCATGTGTTTTTATCATCAACTGGCAAACTCAACTATGAGTAATATTAAGTTTTAATTCGACGTTTTTAATTACCTGAAGATGTACTCCATAACCAGTACGAAACAGCTGTAGTTTCGACTACTGAAATAGGATCAATTGACGATAAGGTAACCTAAACCATTTTTTATTAAATAAATTAAGACAATGAGATCTTAGTAAGTAAAATCAACAACAACAAAAACACATATGATAATATAAAATTAAAATGACAATAGATGTTGCCAACCATAACATCTCCCTCTTCAAAGGTTTAGTTTCAGGGGAGGTTTTACAAGCCTTTCTTCTTGTGGTGTTAGTTGAAGACTTTCTAGAAGTGTCTGGAGGAATAGTTGAAAAGCTCGTTATGCAAGAGCCGTTGGTTGTTTCTTGATCTGTTCAAGGTATCTTGATACTTGCTGTTGATTGATAGTTGCTTTCCTTTTGAAAGTTTGGAATGGGGAGTAGATGGAATCGGTTTCTACGAACTACAGTTCCTTTGTCTGTCAGCACATTATATGATCTTGGTGAGTCTAGCTGTTTAACCACTTCCCCTTCTCGCTTCAGATCAGATATCCAAACTTTGGTTCCTGGATTTATTTATATCAGGTAAGAGTCGGGCACCATGTCGTTCATCGTAATTTCGTTTATAGTTTTGCCTATAACGATTCTCTTTCTCTCGGAGATGTGTGAGGTCAGGGGGTTTCTTCCAGATGACATGGTAAAGTAGGCAAGACATCTCGTAGTCTACATCCATATAATAACTGTGCTGGGCTGTAACCATTGGCAAGTGGAGAGTTTCTGTAAGATAATAAAGCTAAATAGGTATCTCCTTTGTTCTTATTTAATACAGCTTTGACAATTTTGACAGCTGCTTCAGCTGAAGCATTGCTTTGGTGAAACTGTGGACTGCTCGTTTTACATAAGAAGTTATACTCTTTGGCAAATTTTCTGAATTCAGAACTAGTGGTGCCAAACTGGGTTCCACAATCTGAGTACAAAACTTCTGGGATGCCATGACGAGAGAACGTTGACTTTCATTTCTCAATTACTGCAAAAGCAGTGGGTGATTGTAGGGTCGCAATCTCAAAATATCTTGAGAACTGATCCGTTATGACGATGAACCATTTTCCATCGAGTTTGAACAAGTCCATTGCTGCCTTTTCCCACGGGCGAGCAGGGGTGCCGATTCCCCCAAAAGCTATGACGCCAATCCTCCCAAAAATTTCCAGAAGTTATCAAATAACCCCCCTCCGCACGAACATTGCACGAACAATTTGTACATCTTATTTTAAATACACAACATTATACAAGCACACAACATTGAAAATAATCTGTGCATCACCTGAAATTATAAACATATATTCGACTTAAAATCAACAATGATAAGTACTGTACATGAAAATTATTGTTTCATGAAACTACGATATTATTAGTCGTCATTAATTTCCGGAATGGCATTTTGGGGAAGACGAAAAGGAGCCTTTTACAATTCTATATCCTTGGTAATTTTCTTTTAGTAAACAACACATTGCTAATAACGACTATCATAATGCACAAGGTAACACATTTATGCACAAGGTTTGAAATTTACGGAAGCACTTGTTGCAACCGAGTAATATATGTAGTATAAATGAATTTGTGAAAGAATTAGTTAATTAATCCTATAAGTATTCTTTATTTTGCTCACATCTCAAGTGATGTTCCTTTTAAATGTGTTTTTGTTCACAATCCCACCATAAAATACCTTTATAGTTATAGGGAACTGAAAATTCCCTACTTTTCCCACTTATGAATAACACGAAAATTCTCTATTTACATTCGATCATTTTCTATTACGTAGTGTCTGAAAATTTAATGTACTATTAAATTAAGAATTATTTCATTCTTTCTCTAGGTGGGATTACGTAATTTTGTTATAAAAATTTTTAGAACTGTAAAGGTTTTGGTAGTGCTTTTTTCATTGAAGGTTTTGAAGTGTGGCAATGTTTATATCCTCGTCCTAAATGTATACTGTAATGTATTTTTAGACGCCTCTTAAATAATATCATTCAAAACTTCAATGCGATATTGGGGGGGGGATGATTAATTTATTTTACTACTATTTATGTATCCGATTGAAGTTTTTCCCGTGAATATCCCCCTCCATAAAATGTGATGGTAGGCTACTTTTCAACACCCATTCATCCAGTGGCGGCTCGTGTGTAGGTTCAATGGTTCAGTGAACCCCCTAAAATAATCAAAAACAATAAATTTTTTAAGTCAATAGCAGAAAAACCCATTGTTAAACTTACTTTTATAAACAACATGGCAAAAAAACTATTATTGCGTCCGGGCGAAGCTCTCACGCAACGCCGGCAGAGCGAGGTTCAGTTCGCCGAGTGAACCCAGCTGGCTGGCGAGGGGTGTGAGGGGAGCGGAGGGGGGCTTGCTTGAAAGCAATGGACTTATCGCTAATGCTCTCGGCTAGCGGCGAGCCGAGCGCTGACGACATTGGCCGACCTCTTCCGAAAGAGTAGTTTCTTTCCTAACCACTTCTGTTTCAGCAGCACCCTACGGAACGCGAGCTGTAAACCTTGATAACGTTGTTTTAATGGTTCGGGCGATGTTTAAGTTTATTTATGTGTGATTTCTATGTTGTTTTTAGTTATAAATAGTTTATTTCAGTTATGCGATTATGCGTTTTATTTTTAGCTCTGATTATTGAAAGAAAACAATCGGCGTAGCGGCCGCACCATAGCTTTCTGTAAGAACACCCAATGGGCATTTTGAGGGGAAAAAAATTATTTTAAAATCATAGATTAATCATTTGTAATGATTATAAAACAATAAAAAAATTATTTTACAAGCTGTTAACTTGGTAACTGGTCAGTTTTAAAAGTGATTTTCAAATCATTGTAAACTCATATCAAAATGGTTATTACATAATTTTTTAATTATTGCTATGTGTATCTAGTCAATTTTAAAATTGATTTTTAAATCATTGTAAACTCATATCAAAATGGTTATTATATAATGTTTTAATTATTGCTATTCTCAAGTATTCAAGTATTCAGGTAGTAATTATGTGTATCTAGTCAATTTTAAAAGTGATTTTCAAACAATTGCAAACTAATATGCAAAGGTTAAATGAATTTTTGTAATAATTGCAATGTTATATACAGGGTGTCTGTAAAGTCCATCACCAAACACCATAACTTGGTTTATTGGGTCAAAATAAGCAAAAAAGTTCATATAAAGGTATGTCCTAAAATGCATATTTACCCAGATATCCGCCATTTTGTATTTTTCACAAAATATTTTTTATCTCCATCTGTGTAGATATGCATTTTAGGACATACCTTCATATGAACGTTTTTGCTTATTTTGACCCAATAAACCAAGTTATGGTGTTTGGTGATGGACTTTACAGACACCCTGTATAATTCATTTAAAATTGATACACCCTGTATAATTCATTTAAAACTGATTGTCATAAGTAGGAAAGTCATATGAAATGGTTTAATAGATAGGTATAAAAAGGTTTGTTAGTCGTTAAAATATATTTAATGGCTGATTATATTGATCATTGCATATTATACTAAAATTCCTTAGGCCAGCCTCAGGTACTGTTCAAAACAAGTTACAGTTATGCTATTTAAAACAATTAAATGCCCTTAACATTAAAAAACCATTTTGGCCAAAATTAATACTCTTTTTCTGTTGTTGACCATAAGTTTTATTGCAAATTAACATTACAAGACTAATTTCAATCATCTTGGGCTTCTGCTGGATCAGTGAGTGACACTTCTTCCCACCTGAAACAAATAATTTTGTCTCGGTACTGTTAATGAAATGCTTACGAATGAATTTATGTTATTAATTATAAGTTATTTATAAATATATATATATATATATATATATATATATATATATATAAAACTACACCATGTGTCCCACACTCCCAATGCCAGATTTACCAACACTAATTTTTTAAACTCATTTTTAGACCGTGCAGCTTTGTTTGGACTGGTTGGGAGGTGAACATATCCAAAGTTCCCGTCTGTCGCTCTTGAGCGGGGGGAGGGAGGGGAAGTCTAAAGGTAAAATTAATTCTTTTTGGTTCTTCCTAAACTTCTTGAAAACTATTAACTTTTAGTATTCCCTAAATTGAAAAATTATTGAAAATTACATTTTCCCTGACATAAAAATTGGTCTAAAATAAAAGTATGGCCGAGCTCACAAAAAAGTTTTAGTAACCTCATATTTGTAATAATTCCTTGAAAAATTACTATTTTACCTGCCCACCAAGACCTTTACAAATTTGGTATTTACAAATTAGACTGAAGCGAGATAGTAATAATAATTATGATATCCGCCAAACGGAAAGACTTAAGACCAAACCAGTGCTCTTAACTGTTGGTTCAAAACAATATTTTATCTACGACCATTGCAATAAGCACCAATTATGGTATTACAATAAACATTATAATGATATACATTAAAACACCAAAAACCAAGCAGTACTCTAATGACGACTTTAGAGTACTGGAGTCACTTTAGAAAACTCATATGAAATGAGTTATTTAGAACACTCGCTTCGCTCGTGTTCTAACTTACATCTCACTCGTGGCTTAAAGGCATTCATTATACAAACGTTGCATAAACTACTATTGGGGTTCCAAGCTGTTGTTTCCAACAGTTGTTTCCAAGCTGAACATGTGGTTCGGGGGACGAATTTGTTCTTGGAAATTCTCTTGCTCGTTCGGTCTTTTGCTTCCTCCCTGACTCTACTCAATCAGATAGATTTTCTATCTCTTTCCCCGCCCTCTCTCAACATCCCCGCTCTCTGTCACACCCCCGGCGCGCTCTCTCTCGCACCCTCGGCGCGCTCTCTCTCATACCTCCAGCGTGCTCTCTCTCACACCCCTGGCGCGCTCTCTCTCGCACCCTTGGTGCGCTCTCTCTCGCACCCTTGGCGCACTCTCTCTCGCACCCTTGGCGCACTCTCTCTCACACCCCAAGGTTAAGAATGTATTATCCCCAGTATAACGCCGGTTTTCTAATTTTTAGCAGCATTTTTTGTGTACAAAAGGTTATTTTTTGGTTATTTTTTTTTCTTATTTGAGTTATTTTTATTATTTTTTTCAACCTCAAGAACTGTTACAAGCCCTGGGCTTATTTCACCCGTAAACTCGCTAAAATCATTTTTTGCCGTGATTCTAATTTTTTAATTCCTCGGGTAGACCGTTCCGGATAATCCAGGATCCGGATAATGCGGGGGTCTGGTTAATCCAAGGTGTACTGTAATATCAAACGTGAATTGCTATACTTAACCTAAAATAACCTGACAGAACATAACCTAACCTAACCAAACATATCACCTAACCTAGCCTATCAAAACTTTACCTTGTCCACCACTTATCAACCCAATATGTTTTAACTTACCTAAACTACCAATGTCTGACCTAAACCTAACTCTAAATAGACCATTGTAGACGATTTTCCGTGATTTCCGGTCACAACTCTGTTAATATACACCAGATCTTGAATATTTTTGCATATTCTTGTTCAGCTCGCCCGGTTAATTAGAGTACCCAAATGACCAACCTTCGAGACTAAAATTTGTTTGGTTTTTTCCGGCCGTGACCGCCGGAAAAAACTTTCATATCCGGAATCAGCATCAAATTTCCATAAATTTTGAAAAAAAATTCTTTTTTGAGACCAGTACTGGAAACTGCATATTTACCAAATAAATAAATTGCCAATCACATTATTTATGAGAAAAATAACGCTAATACTGTATTAAATTAATATTTACTTTCTGTTACTAATAACGAATAATATAAAGCAACTGGTTAGACTTTGATAAGTTATGCCCCCTAAAACTATAAAATCAATTATTTGTTGGTAATTTTAGTCAGTATCAAATTTAAGAAGGGTACTAACTTAGTTTCATGTTTGATTTTCTGCCATTTGTTCTTACTGATTAGCAGACGAGTTGTAACTTATATCAACATCAGATCCTGGTTTCTAAGAAAACCGTTCAGCCACAGTCACCGGTGAATAACTGGTTGCCTTGGTCCTTAATAGGCAAATCCACCGCATCTTGACAAACAATGACCAGTTTCTTACCAAATCCACCGAAAACATCTTTCGGTGGATTATTATTAACATCCACATTATCATACCATATACCGATAGTCAAACTTAGATATACGCTACAGTCTGTCAAGCAGCACTCAATAGCCTATTGCGCAACCCCATCGCATTTATAGATTATTTCAATAGGCCTGCTCTCTACGAAAGCTTATAGGAAAGCAAACTTCATGTAAAATCATACTGAGAAGATGATTAACGTACCCGAAATAAGTAGGATATATACCTAACCGCTAAACAGAACATGTTTTTTAAAGGCAGAGGATCAAATATGAAACACTCAAAACATCAGTCATCCAAAAACTGTCATTAGAACATAGGCCTAGATACCATACCAATTAGTTTTGAATAACCAAATAATTTATTGTCAATGACACATCAAGTAACTAGATCTGTCTTTAGTTAAATATACATAAAATGTAAATATAGGTTTCCAAGCCGTTAGCCCTGCTGAATTCAAAGAAAGGCTGGGTTAATACTTTAGGTTATATATACCTACCTCCTATAAACACGATGGAAATAATTTATGCACATATCGCGAAGAGCCACAAAATCTAACTAGAGTAAATAATTGTATTTCAATAACGGACTTACCTTAATTTGAAACCACAATAGAGAGAACTAAAACAATTTATTCACTGAAAAAGAAACACAGAGGACAGAGACAAACACTTAAAATGGCGAATGGCGGCGACAGATGCAAGCTGTAAACTACGCCAGCGCTGCCTAGTGGTGGAGTTGACAATCAGGCCGTTTTAACGCAGGAAATAATTTTTAAACTGTTGTTTTGTTAATGAAAAGCTGAAATTTTAAATCATCTCACAAATTGTTATAAAACTGTTTTTTAATTATTTTTCAACTGATAGAATTTTAAGAATTATAATAATTTTGGTAATGATTGTACAACTGTTGTAAATTATTTGTAAACTGTTATTAAATTGTTTTGTTTTAAAATCCTCTCACTATTAAAAAACTGTTGTAAAATAGTTAAGTAAACATTATACAATGATTGTTAACTCAAAGTTATTGTGAACAGATTTTTTAATTATTGTAAATTATTGCTTTATGAATTACAATGATTGGCATGCCCGTAGGGCAGTAATTAAGCTATCGAGCAACGGTAATAACGCTATTGATTTAATTAATTTTGGATTTAACATTTTAATGTACATAGTAGCATAATACAATTTATCATCAATGGTATAGTGCCTTAATCCTATAGACTATAAGCATTACACTCGTGTATAAAAGCAGGTATGTCAAGAAATGCAGGCACTACAATCTTGTAAGCATTTAACGTTTTAAATTACTGATTGGCTGATTGGCTTAAGACAATAACTCTAATATAATACATTGGTATCAGGTATCATGTATATGTTATTAGCTCTGAACCCCCAGTACATAAACTCACGAGCCGCCACTGCATTCATCCAAGAAATAACCCTTGAAACGTCATGGCTATATTGGGGGGGGATAATAAATTTCGCTAATTTTGCTGTTACCAGTTTTACATTTTCTCCCTAAAAAAGTAAATTTACATTTCAATGCGCTCTTCCCCCCCTAAAGTAATTTTTCAACTTCAAAGCTATATTGGGGGGGGGGGGGGGGAATAACTAGTTTTGCTTTTACATGGACACCATTTTTAATTTCCCCCCTATAAATAGCTTTAAACTAAATCATCGATGTTGCTGGAAAAGAGATATGCTGAAAGAATTTTTTTTGTTTTTTATGGGAAAATACTGGTTTGTTAGCATTCCATTGTTGCCGTATAAACCCCTCTTATCAATTATTTGTAGCCTAGAACTATATTGTATTGTTTTGGGAACGAATTCAAGTGGTAATGCGGCTACATAGTACTGCGGGCTAGATACATATCTAGCCCGCTTAGTTGTGTTTGCAGCTTCGGCCTCGGACGAGAGAGATGTTCACGTTGACACTGCACAATCGCGCCGTGCAGCCGGCGCGTCCTTATTAATTCCTACTTCATACATTGAAAATAAGAATTTCAATGTTTATACCAATAATTTAAATAGTATAGTATTTAAGTTTTTGAATGACTTGATGATGAAATAAGTAGTGCACTATGTTTTAACTGCACAACTTGAAATAAAATCTTGAAAAAATCCCCTCCAAAAATTCTTATGACGCATTTGGCGTCATTGTCCCCCCCTGTAGGCACCCCTGCGGGCGAGTAGGAAACTCTGAAGGAATAAGTGGTTCATTTCGATTTTCTCTGTGTTTGATGCAGGTGGGGCATGAAGCTACCATCATATTTATATCTGATGTAATTCCTGGCCACCATAAACTGTATCTAGCCTTTTCTCGGCATTTGGTGGCTCCTAGATGACCAACATGTATTCTGTAAAGCATTTCTTCACGAAGAGCTGATGGTACCATTATTCTTGAATTGCGTAGAAGCAAGTTGTCCACCAGTGATATATCATCTTTAACTGAGAAGTAAGGGGCTAGTTCAGATGGAAGTTGTGATTTTTCTGGCCAATCGGTATGGCAGTATGCCGCAATCTTTCTGAAGATGGGATCTGTTTGCTGAGCTTCCAGTAATCTGTTTATATTTTCATCAGTTGTAGGTATGTTATCAACCACATTCTGAACAAAGGCTTCAATTTCTTCTTCCATGTCATACGTTTCCTTGTTTGGAATAGGACATCTAGAAAGGCAGTCTGCTGGAGCAAGATGTTTTCCAGGCGTATATATCATGGAATATGAGTACCTCATCATGCGAAGTCTCATTCGCTGTAAGCGAGGTGAAATGTCATCCAAATTCTTTGATGAGAAATTTTCAAAAGCGGCTTGTGGTCTGTTTCAATGATAATGTCTCAATCAATTATATAATCTCTTAGATTGTCACAAACCCAAGTAATAGATAGGGCTTCATGTTCAATATTTGGATAAGCTTTCTCAGCTTCTGTTAGCGATCTTGAAATGTAAGAAACAGGTTTGAATTTATCATTATCATGATGCTGAAGAAGCAACCCACCGAGACCATAAGAGGAAGAATCTGCTGATACAAGAGTTGGTAAGCGAGGGTCGTAAAATGCTAGTTGGGGTGCTGAGGTCAGAAGTTTCTGTATACTCTCAAACGCATGTTGTTGCTGTTCTCCCCAAAACCATTCATTTTTCTCTTTGAGTAGGTCATGAATTGGTTTTAGTATTTCAGATCGATTGGGTATGTATTTTCCACAAAATTTTATCATTCCTAAAAAACGCTGTACTTCTTTTATATTAGATGGAGGCTTCATCTGAAGAATGGCTTCAACTCTTTCCTGGCTGATTTGAATCCCTCGGGATGAAAGGTGATGCCCCAGGAATTGGACTTCTGACTGGGAAAATACACATTTATTTTTGTTCAATGTAATTCCAGCATTTCTGAGTTTCTGTAAAACTCCATTTAAGATTGTGTCATGTTCCTCTTGACTGGAACCCCATATAAGTATGTCATCAATGTGAGCTAAACAGTTTCGTTGAGATCCTAAGGTCTCTTGAATTTGTTTCTGGAAGTACTCCGGAGCACTCGTGATACCAAATGGAAGAACTTTGAATTCGAAACGACCCCATGGAGTTAAAAAAGTAGTGAGATCTTGAGATTCTTCTGCAAGAGCAATTTGCTAGAATCCATGGTTGGCGTCCAGTTTGGAAAAGACCTTGGCACCTTTTATTCGTGCCATTGTGTAATCATACCCCAAATAGGATGAGTTTGTCGAAATACATTTTTTTAAGCATAGTAAGGTCCACACATATTCGGACCTGAGTGCTATCTTTCTTAGGCACCACGTCCATAGATGTGCACCATGAAGTAGCGTGATTAACAGGTGTTATAACGTCCATATTAACCATATTTTCAATCTCCTTTTTAGTTTTATCCCAAAGAGGCACTGGAATTCGGCGAGGCACTGATGTTGCATAAGGTTTTGCTTCATTTTTATGTTCAATTTTGTAGCTTCCCTTCATTTTTCCTAGACCACTGAAGAGGTCGGGAAATTTTCTGACCCAAACGTTAGCAGCGAAATTTGTTTTTGATACCTCACGGATAACCGGTATTATATGTAGTTTCTCCATTGCTGGTTTGCCAAGCAGGGGCGTTGTGCATTTGTCAGCCACATACAATTTTCCTATACACGATTGTCCTTTGTAAGAGAGTTTTGCAGTGACTGTCCCAAGAACAGAAAGAGGAGATCCTCCGGCCCCACTTAAAGTTCTCTGAGTGGGCTGAATCACATTTTTTTTTGCTTAGTTTTATGTTGGACCGTAACTCTGTCACCATGGGCGGATTTAGGTCATAATATTTGGGGGTACCAGCTCACCTAACGTTTGAAGTATTGTGCTAAAATTGAAACATCAAACTTCTATTTCAATGGTCCGATTTCGTATTTTATGCAAATACCTCAATCAAAATTATGTTGACAACATTTTCCCCCGACATTGCCAACAAATCCACCAAATATTAGGGGGTGCCGGGTACCCCCTGGCACCCCCAGAAATCCGCCCATGTCTGTCACGTCAGCTCCTGTGTCGATTTTGAACTTTACATCGTCTTCGTTAAGTCGTTAAGTTAATGGACCAGGGATCATTCATCGTTTCCCTAGCATCTACACATCCAATACATTTTTTATCTGGGCTATTTTCGTTCTCATATAGAGAAAAGTCACCTGAATCATCCAAATCCACTTCTCGAACATTGTTTTGTAAGCAACAAAGTGAAAAAATGGCCATTTCGCTTGCATCTGGAACATTTGTAATTTTTTTGCTGGACACACCCCTATTTGATGAGAAGGGGTCGAACCACACCAAATACATGAGTCAGGATATTTCTTTACATTCGAGTTAGAGTACATTACAGGCCTTTTTGATCCTTATTTACTCTTTTGAATGAATGCATTAAATTATTATTCTTCACATTCCGAAAACCGGATGGTTCACGGTTATTTTTATTTATAGCTTCGACTGACATGGGTGATGTGGGGGTCAACTCTTCTTTTTGTCGCTTTAATTCTTCTGATTTACAAAGTGCTGTTATTGCAGTTTCCAATGTTACTTTACATTGGAAAAACTCAAGTGGCTTTGATGGTGTTCCATCTAAGGTTGTTAAGCACTGTGAAAGCGAGCTGATACAACCACTAACAAATATTATAAACAAGTCATTTGCACAGGGAAAATTTCCAAATAATCTCAAAATCGCCAAAGTGTATCCAAAATTTAAACAAGGTGACCCAACTGAAACCCAAAATTATAGACCAATATCACTCCTCTCTACCTTCTCAAAAATAATTGAAAAAAATTGTTTTGACAAGACTACTGCAGCATCTCTCTCAACATCAACTACTGGCAGAAGAACAGCATGGCTTCACAGCAAGTAAATCAACAAATACCGCCATCATAACCATACCCAGACAGCACAAGATATTTAGTAGATATCTATTTTTGTTGTTATTAAGTCTAAAAATGTCTATAGCTTTACCTCTACATCTAGTAGATATATAACCAAGAATAAATATATTTATATACCTAAGAAGATATATACTAAATATCTATTCATAAATGTTTTATATATGTCTATGTGAAATATTCCAGAGATATCTAAATACATCTGTATACATTTTTGGAAGTTGCTTAAATATATATGGTTGCAGTGGTGACGCGTGACATTTTTGAGTGGTCATCGCTGATAGTGTACAAGTACACGGGACTGCGCCGGCGCCGCGCGGCGGAACGGCTATAATGCTATTTATAGAATAGTCGCGACAGACCTGCGCTTGACCGGCCCGGATATCCGTCCCTCAGCGTCATTCATAGACCCCACGACCATAGATAAAAACATCCATGACTCTACTGAAAAGGCGAATGGAATAATACTGATACTTAAAAGCTCTCGGATGAAAGTTTAACATTGAAAAATGCAGCTAGCTATTTTATTAAGCAGTTTATGATTTCATTTTTATAATTTTTTAATCAGTTTAGTTTTATTTTTATAATTGTTTCAGTTGAACAATTATATCACCTTCTCCTTCAGTCATTGTTGTGCTCATCGATTAATAATAAAACATGTTAAAAATTTAATTAAACCACTGCAACTTCACTCATTGAAACTACACAAACACAAGCACAGCGCGTGGCGCGAGAACTGTGCGCATGCGCGAGTAGCGGAGCAAGTCTCTCTGCACTGTGAAGTGAACTATTTTAGGTCTCTTTGCGCATGCGCGAGTAGCGGAGCAGGTCTCTCTGCACCGTGAAGTAGCACTGACAGCGACAATGAAGTCGAGAGTTGCTCGTTACGTGGCGAAGGCTGCCGAGTACAGCCGAAGGGAGCCGGACGCCAACCGATTCTCCAGCGACAGAGAATCGCTTGGCCGCCTGTACAACAGCGGTGTGAGTGGTGGGGATGGAGGCGGGGAGGTGGGCGCTCCACTAGATTGGATTCTCCAAAATCGGAGAATCGGTTCGGATTTAGTCAATAGAGAACTATACGGACGCGGCGCATCTGGCGCGCAAAGCAAAACGCCGTGCATAAAAATAGCCTGATACTCCGAAAATTTATGATTTTCTTTTGAAAATAATAGACATTTAGGCTTCTAACATTATGTTATTTGTAGTTTTATCTAAAATATTTACTTTTAAAATTGAGTTAGTCATCGGCGAATCTGTAGATGACCGCACGCCTCGCCACGATGGTTAGATGTTTGATAGATGTTTACAGTTAGATGTATGATAGATGTCTACGGTTGGATGTATTAATAATTACATGATTTATGATAGATGTTTATTCAATACTGGAGTGTTTCAGTATTTGTTCAGTTTTTCATACGATATGGAGGATTGTACAAGTTAAAGAAAAAGGCAAAACAATAATTTTGTTTGGGTGAAAAAAATTTTTACCGTAAATTATTTGGAAAATATTTTAAAAATTTATACCATCAATAACTACTTATTTATATAATTTTATACTTTTAAAAATTTGTATTCTTGGGTATTTTTTTTTAATTATTCAGGTTTACGAATACCTTTTACAGATAGCACTAAATACGGAAATTTGTTAAAAAAGATTAAACTTGACAACTATTATGTTGTTTTTACACGTGACGTGACGCGGATTTTTTCTGTTCATAGAAAATTGGAAGATCTGAACTTGCCGTGTGAGGCAAGGAAACAACTGAACTGATCGAAGAAAAAAATTAGTAGTCAATCGGCTGTGTGCTTGTTTAATGTAGTGAAAATGTCAGAGATCGATAGGTTGTTTTTACCTTGTAATTTGTAATTAGTTATACTCTTCAGCTCAAAATAAAGTTTTTAATATACATTTGTGATGTTAACGTTCGTTACTGTCTCTACTATTAGGAATGTTAATGCGAACTATTTTTTTCGCTGAAGGACTGCATCGTTATTCATGTATCTCTCCGCCCTATTGCCGTTTCAACAAAGGAGTAGTCGATCGGATGTTTTCTTTAATAGAGTGAAAAGCTCTGCCATTGGCTTTGGCTGTGACAAAAGTCGTGTGTAATTGTTTGGGTAAATGGCAGCCCCAAAACCCAAAAATAACCTTTCCGCGAAAGTTAAGACCCCATTTTAGGAAGCGTGGCTCGGATAAAAAAAATCGCAATCGAGTAATTGAGTACTACAATTAATTAATCATATATTATGCAGAGCACAGGTGTGACCTCGAGGAAGTTTTGCTACCCAATATAAATAAATTAATTAATTTAAAATCACAGTAATCATCTCGGTAAATTATTAGAAATAGTGCCACGATTAACAACCAGAACATCACAACCTCACTTACTTAGAGATTCTTCAAATAGTAGGCTATAAATTCATCACCATTACTCATCAGCAGCCGTGGCACAGAGGATCAGTAGACAGCAGCCTATTCCTGAGTCAAGCAACATCGGGCATGGTAAGAAACTGGATTGGTGACCGCTTTCCGTAGGTTAAACAAATGTCTATTTTACATCTATAGACATTTTCATCAACGTCTAAAGATTTTTTGTAGATGTCGTATAAATATCTTTTCTTTACATCTGTCAGATGTTCATTAGATGTTTCACAGATATCTGACTCAGACTTCTAATAGACGTATAATTGTGTGACATTTGAACGTCTAATAGATATTCATTATACATATAGTCTAAGATATATACATCTATGAGATGATATTAGATATTTGGTTAAGATATCTACTAGATGTCAAATAAATGTATTTGTGCTGTCTGGGTAATAGAAAACATCATAAAAGTCATTGAAGAAGGTGACACAATCACAGCAGTTTTCCTAGATTATAGCAAAGCTTTTGACTGTACCAGTCATGACTTGCTTCTTAAAAAACTAAAGAACATGGGAATAAGGGGCACTGCAGCAGAATGGTTTAAAAGCTACTTAACTAACAGATCCCAAGCAGTAGAGATCAAGAACTTAAAAATAGATGTCTTCGTGGAAACCACCTCCAAACCAGCAATAATCAAATCGGGAGTTCCCCAAGGCTCAGTCCTGGGGCCTGTTTTGTACATAATCTTCACAAGTGATCTTCCTCGCTACCTCGAAGACCACTGCAGTACAATCATGTATGCTGACGATACCGCAATGTTGCTCAAAAATAAAAATCCCATTGATCTGGAAATACAATCTTATATTGCTTTGGGAATGGCACAACAGTATTGTCATGCTAACAGTCTGGTACTGAATGAGAAAAAGAGCCAACAAATTATCATCGGGAAAAAAAGAGAAGAAGTAGCAGGACTGCCAGATGTGATGCAAGTGTCACAAGTAAGATATTTAGGAGTAGTAATAGATGATAAACTTTCCTGGTCTGAACACCTAGACAAGTTGTGCAGTAAACTCAGCTCAGCTCTGTATGTGCTACGGAGGCTAAGACAAATATCTAGAAATGAAACTACAAAAGCAGCGTACTTTGCTCTCTTTGAATCACATGTCCGATATGGGATAGCGGTGAGGGGAAATTCCACTAGAAAAAACACAAAAAGGATCCTAGTTCTACAAAAAAAGGCAGTTCGAATTCTAGCCTGCCTTGGACCTAGAGAATCATGCCGCACTGCCTTTAAACAACTAAAGGTATTAACTGTAGGAGCCTTTTCATCCTAGAAACTGCCTTGTGTGCTAAAATACAAAACCTGCAGAGAGGAACTAACACACATAATTATAAGACTAGAAGAGCCAACAACATAGTATTTCCGATCCATCATCTCACACTCTATGAAAAACAACCGTCATATCTGGGAGCAAAATTCCTCAACATCCTGCCAGAAGAAGTGAAAAATGTCCAATGTGAGAAGAAGCTAAGAAAAAACCTTATCGCATGGTTACATCAGCGCCCCTTCTACACAGTGGATGAGTTTGAAAACTGGAGGCAGAACTTTTAAAAACACAGACCTTTGTATCTTTTGTATTAGTTTTATGTTGGTGAAAGAAAAGCTCTTGGCTAAAATTTGTTTGTTTTGAAAGGAGGGATACACAGCTAACTCACCTGAAGATCTGGTGTGAAGTAGCACAGAACACATAAAGGAAGACAAAACACATAATTTATGTTCTTCATAAGGATAACATGGGAACTTTAAAAGCCAATGGGGCAGAGCCCAAGGGACTTTTTCAAAAATGTAAGGCCAGTTTGCAAATCTACGCAACACGCTCTTTCCAATGAGCCGTCAATGATCAAAATCGGTTAAGAAATGACGGAGGAGTTCATAAGACAAATTTCGTGTTGGCGTATTAATTATATAGATTTCGTGTTGGCGTATTAATTATATAGATTTCGTGTTGGCGAATTAATTATATAGATGATTAAAACTTTTAAAAAATTCAAATGACTCTTGCAAAACAACCTGACACCTGCTCACCAGAACTGTAGCGATTCTCACTCAATAACCAACACACCTTACCAGGCAGCAATACCAGGTCAGCAGTAGCTTTGGAATGGTAATTAATAAGCATCTAAGCATACTAAGACTTATATTTGCGGTTGATAGATGTTAAATAGCACATATAAATAAATTTAGGTATAAATATTTATGACTACATTTAGGAGGTGAAGAGGCTGAAGCCCCCACCCTCGGAGGTGGAGGCGGAGCAGAGCCGCCGGAGAGCCGAGCTGAGGCTGGAGCGCAGCTTCGCGGAGGGCTTCCGACACGCCCAGCACCTCTCTGCCATAGAGGAACAAGGTTGAGTATCAAATACTTTATATTAAACTAAACTTTTATCGTTGTATTTCCCTTCATACTTTTTATGGTTCTTGGATTCTTATACACCTTTAGTAATCAGTAGAAATCTTCAGTCATATTTTGCAAAATCGCTTGATGGAGTTTTCTAACTAAAATTTACTGTCTGGCTTTGGTGATAAAACGATATGTCAATGGATCAGAACTCAATGTGGGGTGAAGATTATTTATAGTTCGAAATTTTAAGAAGTCATACTGTTAGAGTTTGTAATACTACATATCTTTGGCTTCCACATAATTCAGTTTCTTTTTGTATAACACTTTATTTTATTAATAAATTCATTACATTTTGGTCAGCGTGTATTTTATATTTTTAATGCTTTTATTTATTTATTTATTTCAATAAAATATTTATAAGAGATTTTAATAACTTCATACAGAATGAAAATTTTTTTTATAGTTCTCTTTTGAGGAGATAATGGTAAAATTGCCCCACAATTTTAACTGAGATATTGGACCAATTTTATTGATTTTCGTTCCTAAATGGTGAGGTTTAACCTGCGAGGACTGACATACCTGTCTAAAAGACCGGGTTAGTAGTTTTTTTTATGGGTGTCGGCAGGGCTGGCCGTCACAATACCTCTTGTACATCTTTCAGGAACATCATGACTCACTTCCCGTCATTTTCTAACCCTTACAGTCAGCTCAATGAAAGTTTCTTTAGAGGTCTGGTGTTTTTGACCTGAGTCACATAAGCCTTCATGTTACATATAAATATTTTGAGTGCACATATTTCTTATATAAAATATTCAAAAAACTAATGTACAATACTTTTGTGGAGTTTTAGTCAGTATAATCACATAGTTTTAGAACATACAGACGTTTTTAAGGCAATAACAATAATTATTTAAGTACCTAATGCAGTTCAAAATACAGGGTGTTTCAGAACTCCCTACCAATATTTTAGGGCATTGTTCCTGGGTAACAAACATATCTAAATATCATATTTAAATTGTCCGGAAGTCCTTAGTTACTCACACAGCCGCCATTTTGTTTTTTCACTTATTAATTAATTTCTAAAAAACGGTCAAACATACGAAATTGAAACTTTGCACAAACATTTATGTCAATTAGGCAAAGCTACAAAAAATTATGAAAATTTTTCAAATTCATAAAACAAAATGGCGGCCATATTAAAATAACTAAAAAACCGTAATTTTAAAAAGATTTTACAAGAATACCTTTTTTTAGCTAATTCAATTACAAATCGATTGACTCCTTATTTTTTAAGATTGGACGAATATTAACTGAGATATGGCAGCTTTAGTGATACGTGACCGCTGGAGGTCAGTTGCAGTGCATGCCGAGGCATGCGGCTAAAGTCTGCCACAACAATGCAACAGTCTCCTTCCACTTTGCATGTTATTTGTAAGCGATTTTAGATTATTTCAAACAATAATAAAATATTACATAGCCCAAAAAGTATCCTTTTTATCAATTATCTATCATTAGGATGGCTTAAAAATGTCACTCCTTGTTACTGTCTTTAAAATTCACACAAAACACCTAAACTTTTGATATCAGCTGTGGTGAAAGTCAATGTACTTTTTAACTAATCAGCTGATTTTATTGTTGCTTTTCAAATAAACAGTACATTTAAACAGCAATTAAAAGTGACTGTAAAAGGTTAGAGGAGCTGACTACATTGAATAAATAATTACATTTCAAGCAACAATAAAATCAGCTGATTAGTTTGTTAACAAGTACGGTGACTTTCACGACAGCTGATATAAAAGGTTTGGGTGTATTGTGTGAATTTTAAAGACAGTAAAAGGGAGTGAAATTTTTAAGCCCTCCTAATGATAGATAATTGATAATACCCCCGTTGCAGCAGACCTGCATACTCAGCGAATTTCAATCGCAAAGTACATGTTTCAATCCAATATAGCGAGATTTGACACGTTTTATAAGCTCCATAAGAATAACATGGGGAATGAGTATGCAGGTTTGCTGCCATAAAAACAGAAATATCCGGGATTTTATACTAAAATACATTAGATCTCATCTATATGAAGCCACAAACCAAGTTTCATTAAGATATATTGAGAAATAAGCGAGATATAGAATTTTACTTATATTCCCCATAAGGTTAACATTGAGACAACGTACTGTGTTTACCACTTTCAGTATCTCGGTAACCAATGGACATAGAGCAATGATTCAAATTACTAAATTGTTTGTTTTTTCGAGCTGAATTCAATGGTGCTAACCAAAATTCGATAAATTTTATTTTTCTATATAAAAAACTCGAAAAACCCATTTTTGGGGGGGTTTTACCCGCTTTACCCCCCCTTCCGGTGGTCCGATCGGGCTGGTTCACAAACTCGTCCGAATAATTACTACTTTACACGCCTGTGCCAAATTTCATTCCGATCCGACCATTTTTGCGAGCGCTATCGTGCTTACAGACACATATATGTGTATATATATACAGATATATATATATCTAGAAATTTGAACGAATGGTGTTTTTTGCTTCTGGGGGCCCCAAAACGAAAAGTTATTACGGTCTTGGGCTTAGGTCTTACCATGAGACCTACGGTAATAGCTTCTTCCCTATAGGGGAAATTCGCTAAAAAGGATACTTTTGGGGTTATGTAATATTTTATTATTGTTTGAAATAATCTAAAATCGCTTACAAATAACATGCAAAGTGGAAGGAGACTGTTGCATTGTTGTGGCAGACTTTAGCCGCATGCCTCGGCATGCACTGCAACTGACCTCCAGCGGTCACGTATCACTAAAGCTGCCATATCTCAGTTAATATTCGTCCAATCTTAAAAAATAAGGAGTCAATCGATTTGTAATTGAATTAGCTAAAAAAAGGTATTCTTGTAAAATCTTTTTAAAATTAACGGTTTTTAGTTATTTTAATATGGCCGCCATTTTGTTTTATGAATTTGAAAAATTTTCATAATTTTTTGTAGCTTTGCCTAATTGACATAAATGTTTGTGCAAAGTTTCAATTTTGTATGTTTAACCGTTTTAGAAATTAATTAATAAGTGAAAAAAACAAAATGGCGGCTGTGTGAGTAACTAAGGACTTCCGGACAATTTAAATATGATATTTAGATATGTTTCTTACTCAGGAACAATGCCCTAAAATATTGGTAGTGAGTTCTGAAACACCCTGTATATTTTTTATAGTATATAAATATTCTGTATGCACATATATCCTATATAAAGTAGTCACAAAACTAATGTAAAAGACTTTAGAGGAGTTTTTGTGCAAATAAACTCATCATTTTCCAATATAGGCTACTAACTTTTATATAAAACCTGGTCCAAAAGACCGTGAGTCAGTTATCGCATTTTCAAATCGAAGTCAGTTCTGCCGGGTTGATAAAAACATGTTCAAACAGAAATGCAAACTATTAAGGTAATGTAAGGAAATGAATAAATGTTTTTACAGGTCTAGTCAAGCAACTGAGGCTACTCCAAGAAATGCAAGAAACTCTAAGGTCTGGACTTCAGTCAGGAAGTAATAAGAATATTATCTGTAATCATACATAATATATATTTCATTATACGTTTGGTATTTTTTTTATCTGTTAAAGTGTTTTTTTTTTTTTTTTTTATAAGTTAAAGTGTTTCCAATAGCCCAGAGGCAGGGAGGTGTATTGTGAGGCTTGTTTTGGTTGATTGCGTGTCCAATGTCCGCCCAGTCAACAAAATGTGGTCTGGCGTTGGGTGGCACAGTCACTCCCACACACTCGCCATTAGAAAACATGTCACTTAAGCTGCTGCCTTGGTGGACACCGGCGCCGACTCCATGGGGCCCAAGGGGCTCGAGCCCCCCCAATGTTGAGGGAAGGGGGGCTCAGTCCCCCCAATACTGGAAGGAGAGCTCACCAGAGTAAAGTTAGAGTCTTATTATGAAAAACTATCAAGGAAGTGTTAAGTCAAATCTTTTCATAAATAATTTAAATAAAGGTAAAACGAATAAAATTTCTTAAAACACTATTTGAAGACGATTTAAAGCTACTTAAGTTTCGTATGTAGGATACACTTGTGACGTGTACGAACAGGGGGGTTTCGTACACGTCACACATTCTACACTCGACCTAGGAACGACTTTGTTATTCCCACGCAGGCGAGTGCCGAAAGTAGTGCATGCGACGTAGTAATAGCACTTAGTCCATCCAGTGGCGTAAGAGGTTTTTTAGGGCCCCCCGGAAACTTATTTTTCGGGCCCCCCATGAGTTTATTTTGAACCACCGGACACAACATAAGCCGTTTTGTCAGTAAATGATGGTTGATGATGCGTAAAAAAAGCGTATATACTATTTCGATTATGTTACGATAAAGTTAAATCACTACATCACGAACGTGCGCCACCTTCAAATGGGCAAGAAATAACAGGGGATTAAATGTCGTATAAGGTTGATAGCAGCAGGGCTGCCGAGAGGCCATATCAATCAAGTCTGAAACTAAACTAGAGGCCCGTGACGAGAAGGATTTTTTTAGTTTGGGATTCTTAGGCCTTAAACGACAGATTCATAACAACTTTAAAGAAATAAAATTACACAGCGAAAAATTAACATTTCAAACGGCTATTAGTTAAAATCATTGCTAGGTAAAACAAACATACTTTTTGGTTGTTTGACTGTGGTACTTGTCACTGACTGTAAACTCTAGGGCACAATGTTTTTCACGCTATGAAATATAAAATCCCTCCTCATGAAGCCCGCCTTTTCATACCTCAACAGTTTTTTTGCTAGCATTAAAAAATACATAGATAAAAACGCCTACGCGGCGTGATACAATATGAATAGAACAGAAGTTTTTTTTGAGCACATCAGTTAAAGGCTAGGTTGAAGGTAATTGAGTCTAATTATTGGTAAAATTTGTTAAAGGCCATAAAACAACTGTGTTTTCCGATCGCTAGGGTAAATGACGAGTGTAAAACGTATCAAATTACACGAATAGCTGAAGAAAACAGATGCACGTATTACCAATCGAAGAGAGCTGCAAAAATATTGTAGCTTGGTGAATGAACAGCCGAAAAAGACGATTCATTTTTTAGGTGACAGGATTTTCCAAAAACATGATTAACGGTTGGAAAAATCGTGCAAGTTCACCGACAGAAGTAGCTTTGCAAATGATAGACATTCAAATTATTTTGTTGTGCAAACGGTGCTCTAAAAAAATTGTCTTATAGGCTTAGTAAAAATTTTCCTAAATCCCAAAAAATAAGGAATATTTGTCTCTTAATTCATACGAATTTGTGGAGTTCCTTTGTATGTTTTTATTCCTGTAGACCACGGTAACTCTACCTAAAATGCTATTTAGGTCTTATTTTACAAATTCTGTCGGGAGACCGCCGCACATTGCACGTTGCAAGCCAAATATTCTTTCATTACTCTGTGAGGTCTTTCAGTCGAGATAACTTAAATCTTACTGTACATTTAGAGGTAAAAAATGTAATTTTAGGTTTTTTGTTTGGATTACTTTACATCCATTTTGGGTTGTGCTGTATATTTGCAGATCGTAGTAATGCTCAATCGGCCATAAATTCACTTATGATAGGCAACTTTTTGTAAGATTATATTCTATTCTTCCCGTATGTAAAACAGATATAGTCTAGGCGCTAGGCCATGTCCCGTGTGCACTTTAATGTGCCCTCAGTTTTGTTGCGGGGCTTTGTTTAACACCTATGGGAGCTTAAAAAAATACTGGTCACGTGGTCCAGATCATGGTCGTTTGGCCGCCATATTTGAAAATGGCCGCCAAAACGCTAGATTATTTGCTAATACGTATCTCCGCACCCAGTGGTCCGATTTTAATTTTCTAAAGCTCATTTTACTCCTTATATGATTGCAAACAATTTTTGTATTTACACTTTTTTGCTAAACCCATTATTTATTGAGATAAATTAACATTTGTAATATTTCCAGTAACGTTGTGGAAATAATGGTTGGTTAATGCGTCCATTCGTTCCAAAAGCTTAAAACTATCAATTCAAAATATATTAAAAGACTTAAATGTATGTTTAAAATATATATTTACTATTTACTTATTGATATAAATCACATAGAGACATTACTATTTACCTACTGATAAAAATTACATAGAGACATAGTCTTCCAAAACGCAAGGTTTCAAATCTTAACGAGAATTGAAAAATTATGTATGAGGGTTCTTGCAATTGTCTGAAACACTACTCTTACATTTACAAAAGTCACAGCACATTAACTTCAATCTTCTACAGGGACATACAGTTTCTCTGAAACACGTCTGGCAATTACATGGCTTAGGGAAATCTTCAGGGAACGTTGGATCATCTGTCACTTGTGGAATTAGAGAATCACCTTCCTCTACATAACCATAGTCCAAGGGATTAAGTTTCTCAGATGGTTCCAAAGCATGGATCCATTTGTAACATTGCAAGTAGCTTCTTTTTATATGAAGACGGATAGATCTTGAGGTCGGTGCTAAATCTTGAAAGTTTCATAGTTTCTTGTGATGGAACTGATGAAAACGCAATTTATCCATTGTTGCTGAACTTGAAGCAAGTGCTCGGACCAAAAATTCTTCTGCTTTTTTTCCATGTCCTCATTTAATGGCCCTTTGCCAAACTCTAGCAAGAGGACTTCTGCACAGGATTCAGCTGTTTTTAAAGCTGCTAATTTCGTACTAACCTTGCTTGTAGTGTCGCAGCCGGTTAAAGAGTGAATGGCTGGTAAAGCTGTTAGAACAGTAAGTGGTACTCTGTCTTCAAAGGAGTGAAGTGGGATGTACCGCGATGTTTTGCCTACTCCAAAAGCAATCCACAGCTCTTTAAGTCCTAAGCTTTTCCACTTCTGTAGGTAATGATAGAGTGCACTAACAAAAACATCGGTATCAGTAGAACAAATAACTACGTTGCTTACTTTTGAAGACAATGTTATGTGAGAAATATGGCTTAAGATCCTGTCATCTGCTTCTTCATGGTCGGGTTCCAAAGTAGGTTCTTCCATTTTGAATAGCAAAACATCTTGGCTGACCATCTTTTACTACACCACCGAGATAAATGATAGAAGACGCAGTGAATGAATCCTTTTTCCGGGATATCCATTCAAAAAAGTAAGCTTGCAACAATTCTTTGTTTTTAGATGAGGCCCAGAAAGCGTCAGTATCCACAGGAAGTGGCGTGTTGTCATTTGGGGCTCCATATTCTACAGGTTGTTTCCTTGATCGGTTGGTTCTCTCAAACCCTTTAACACTTTTTTCATTATAAACGTCGAAAACAATATCGATGCGTTCACTTTTGTGAGATGCTTGGGATATAGCTATCCAAATGCTTCGTACCAATTCTTCATATGTCTTCAGTTTTAAAGATTTAGTTGGTACCTTCCTTGCAAATGCCATAAAGTCTATAACTGTTGCTTTGCCAGGTGATTGAGGAGTTTCGGAATTTGGTGGTGTTTGCAACTTTTTTTCAAGTCCATGAACCAGCTGCGATTTTATCTGATTTTGTCAGAAATCCATTTCTGGTCAAAAACAAAGATGTAGAAGTTAATTCATAGGACAAAAGATGATTTATGTCATATCCTCGACACCGTGAAATGTCAATTAAACGCAGAGCATGGGAGGTTTCATTCTTTACGTCCACTTCTAACGGATTATGGTTTTTACTACTCTTTTTTTTAGTCTCTTAATTGGTTGCATTAGACTGAGTGACTTATCTTCAAATCGTTCACTCCGAAACTGAGTGTGGGCTGTTTCTCCTACTTGTATGCAGTTTAAAAGATCAGTGCTCATTCCACGATGTATCTTTTGTTTAGTAATAACATTTTGTAGTTCTGTTCCACAGCTAGAGCTTGTATTCATGAACGGATTTCCTTGCTTCTTCATGAAAGTCACAATTCTTCTAACGCATAGCTCATCAGCAGTTGTAGTGTTGTTTGAAAATTCGTGGTGCAGAGTGTATTCATCTTCATAGACAAGGCCACATAAATCACGCAAAACTTTTACTATTTGGACTTTCTCGTGTTTGATTAGATCATGAAGCAACACAGCTTCTTTTCTTCTTGTTACTCCGATGATTCCTCCTTGGCCTTTAGCTGGTTTGTTGTAATTTTGTTCCAGTGCTTGATCCATAGCCACACAACTGAACTTTCGCTGAGTATTTTTCACAACAAAATGTCCGGCTTTGAACTCCACATAGATATCAGGGAAATCCAGTGGAAGATGTAAACAGTCCTCTAAAAAAACACTAGCCCACCGAGAATAGTTTGTCTTGTCAAATGCAAAGAAGAGTGGTATTGACCGCATTAAGGCACTAATATTTAGATCCCAATTCCCTTCTCTCTGTGCGCGTGTAATATCTCGTAATATAGGAAAAAGATTTGTCAGGAATTGGTACCAATACCGAAACGTCTCATTTTCTCTACCTTTTTCTATAGCAAATTTTTCTATTTCTTCCATAATATTAGGAATTTGCTGTTTGAGAGTCTTGACTTGAGTGTTTGTACGTGTCGAATCTTTAATCTTGATGCACTCTGTTAAAGCCTTAAGTTCTTTGGCTGTGGTTTCTGGAAAATTGTTACTTTCCATGAATGTTTCAAGTAATAAACGTTGCAAAGCTTCAGCTAGCATGGAAAATCCTCTTATAGCACGAGAATAATGTTTCCCAGCAAGCACATTCTCGACAATGTTTGGTCCAAACGTTTCAGTTTCAATGAAAATATTTTTTACTCCAGTTTCTGCTAAATATTTCCCAAAACAAGCCATAACGTCTTTAGCAAGATGAAAAGCTCCTAAGCCAAGAAATATATTAGAAAACTCTTCTGGTCGCAGCAGTTGTATTTCTTTGGCTATTCTGTACACTCCCTCATCAGACCAAAGGGATCCTGACTTTTGATTTACTGTTGTCAGACAGTCTTGAAAGTTTTTCATGCACGTATATATATTGAACTAAATTCGGTCGCAGGGTGTGGCAATATAGGGGTAAAAGCAGTTTTAGTCTGTGGGATATGTTCACTCGATATCATACTGTTGAATGCACTCCAGGTAGGTATCTTACATTCATTAAGGTCACTTTCTCTGCTTGCGAAATATCTGCACAAACTCCAGATCATATCCTGTTCTTTAGCTGATGAAGCAGGCAGGATAAGGTTAGGTTTAGGTGCTACCGTAAACGTCTCACTGATTTCTCCTCTTTGCACTGGTTTCTTAAAATATTTAAGCTCTTGACAAGGCAGGAGACTGTGAAAAGATCGCATTCCTTTGTTGACTAGTCCTATGCTTTGGTTTACTTCGGGGGTATCTTCAACACTGTTACTTTCATTTTGAAATATTACCAGTACTGTGTCATGACTGCCTCCAATACCAGAAGGGGTTTGTTCTAGGTGATCAAAATTATCCATTGCTGCTCTTATTGGTACGTTTGGCTTAATTTCTTTGGGAAGGGGTACACCTGTGCCCTTAGAGCTACTTAAAATTCTTGTAGCGAGTACCACGTTATGTCTCTCTAACGCATCATAACTAACAGTCATTCCAAGACGGTTCGTAATCTGTAGTAACAATTTAGAACGAGTCATTTCATGAATAGTTTGTGCCAATCCAACATGCAGAGGGGTACTCTGTGCACCACTGTGTAATAGGTAAAATAATATCTGGAAAACTGCTAGACATTTTAACTGTATTGGGGGAGAATTCTGGTAGCTGGGAAACATTACTGAGCAAAACTTCAACTAGGATTTCGGTAATGTGTTCTTTGCTTCTGTAAAAGATTGAAATATATCTTTTGCGTTGCAGTCTGTATTATCTAAGTCAAAATCAAAGTTTTTAATGTCACTTCGCAATGTTTCAGCACATTCCTTAACACAATCGAGGCTACGAATTTCTTCTGCAAGTTGTGTCACAGTTATTTGATTTGAAAATACCATTTGTGATACAGATCGATCCCTTGAGTAAATAAAATGAATAGTATCACCAAAGTGCTCTATCAGTAAACTTTTCATCCTTCTGTTTGAAATTTTTATGTCACTGGGTAAATATTTCTCGTTTAACTCATTGCGTAGGTATCCGATCGAGTATCCTTTGTTTTCAAATTTAAGTTCAGCCGCAAACTTAGTAAATGTTTCTTTCATGCTTTCAGAACCCGCAGTTTCTTCAACTATATCTTTTTCATTATCTCTTTGATAGTTTACAATGTATTTTTTTATGCACTTCTTATGACAGTGGATACCTGCAGCAAATACACTATTCACATCTTCCAACAAAGCTGTTCGTTGAAAAACTGCATCAAGGTAAAACCGCGACGCTTTTAGTAGTTGCTCTGCTCTGAACTGCTCACAAATACGGTACAGTTTCGAGTCTCCTTGTACTTTTGATTTATTACACACTATACATTTTTTTAACCGTCCACTATGTCCAGGTATACTTTTACGTCTCTGTCGTTGGGCAGTATTATCCTCTTCTGATCTTGAGTCTTCAACATATTTTTCTTGTCTTTCTTTAAATCGTTTGCCTTTCAATATGTAAGGTCTGTAGCAGGCTAAATGATACTTTATGCTATTTTCATCTTTAATGCCTTTCAACACATCGTCCTTAATGACTTCAGTCGCACTTTTAATGTTTTTTATACCTTTTTCGCTTGAACTTAATTTCAAAGGACGTTTGACTTTTTTACAGAAAATGCACAAGTCAATGTCATCATCAACGTCTCTACGTCGCAGTTTATAAACGTGAGAAATAACCTTGCACTAAAACCAACCACATTTTACCAACTAAAACAAACAAACAAGAAACCGTATACAATGAATCAGACACGTAAACAGCTGACAGTTTATATCACTAGTGACAGTTGCGGAGCGAAATACTGGGGCTATCGATAGTTTTAAGCTTTTGGAACGAATGGACGCATTAACCAACCATTATTTCCACAACGTTACTGGAAATATTACAAATGTTAATTTATCTCAATAAATAATGGGTTTAGCAAAAAAGTGTAAATACAAAAATTGTTTGCAATCATATAAGGAGTAAAATGAGCTTTAGAAAATTAAAATCGGACCACTGGGTGCGGAGATACGTATTAGCAAATAATCTAGCGTTTTGGCGGCCATTTTCCAATATGGCGGCCAAACGACCATGATCTGGACCACGTGACCAGTATTTTTTTAAGCTCCCATAGGTGTTAAACAAAGCCCCGCAACAAAACTGAGGGCACATTAAAGTGCACACGGGACATGGCCTAGCGCCTAGACTAATATGACAATAGCTTAATAGTTGCAAGGACAGCCAGGGTAATCTGGGCAAAATATTGAAATACCTACCTATACCCCCTCCGTCAATAACATCTTAAGCCCCCCCAATATTTTTTAAAAGTCGGCGCCCATGTTGGTGGATTAATATGTATCACATATCAAATGTTGTTCATACTTTATACTCCATGTATCTGTTATGTCTGTATAGGAAAATGATGATTTATACCCCTAAAAGCATATACAAAAACAAGTCTTTTTCCCAGTTTTAGGATTGATTATTATTAGTCCTAAAAATGTATAAAATGTATAAGGTTAAAAACAATTTTCTCTATTTAGAACTTACTAGCTGGTAATCCCGGCTTTGCCCAGGAAGATTATCTTCTGCTTGTTGTTTCTCAGTGCTGAATTATGTTAGTAACCATAGTATCTATTTCAAATGGTAACCATAGTAACTATTAAACAAAACTACTAAAACCCTTTACATGACACCCTTTCGGACGATCCTGTGCCTAAGCCCTTAAAGACATCAAAACCAAACCACCACAGTGCACATCATGAGATTCCAAGCTTTAATTTAACACCAAGATCAGGGATCTACGACATGTAGTTTTGGCTGTAGCCCGAAATATACCAACACACAACTCTTTATATACAGGATGAGTCAGACCACCCGTCCACCTATTGTAACAGGAGAACGGTTTAACATAGAAACACCAAATAAAATTATTCCCCTCTAATCAGCATATAAAGAATTCATTAAAAATATTTTCATTGCGATTTATGTACAGGGTGTTCCAGAAATGAAGGTCATGAGTTCAAATCTCCAAATTTTCTTATGTGAACCTATAGCAAATTTTACATCATTTTAAAGGTCTTGTTAAAAGAAATATTTTGGTGGAAACAGAACTAAATTATCTCAATCCGTTTCAAAATGGCGGCTATTTTTGTGAAAATTTTCGATATTTACGGAAACCCTTGTATTTTCTAAACCATTAAATATTTTTCAGTTCTGATTCGAAATCCTTAATCCTTGGTAACTCAGCTTTACTACGATATGTCACATACCAATGTTTTGATAATATCCAATTGGTGCCGTGTGTGGAAATTTTAAAAAATTCGTGAGGGCTCCTAAGCTAAAATCTATTAGTACACCATAAGGTACCTTGACACCAAATTTGATGTTTTTATCCGCCAGGTAACGGTAATTTCACTAAGCCATCTCACTATAATATGTACTGCTTAATAACATGCACTTCATATGGGAAAATGGAGTTTTTTGTCCATAACTAAAAAACTAAAAAAGATAGAATATTTGTGTAAATTACAAAGTTGTAGGAATTTCCAAGGCCATTAAAATGATATGCTTTTTGGCATGTTGCTATTTTAATTTTTTGATTTTCAGGGCTACCAACATTTTCAAAAAATAATTTTTTTGCAAAAAATTTGATATTATCAAAACATTGTCATGTGACATATTGTAGTAAAGCTGAGTTACCAAGAATTAAGGATTTTGAATCAGAACAGAAAAATATTAAATGGTTTAGAAAATACAGGGGTTTCCGTAAATATCGAAAATTTTCACAAAAATGGCCGCCATTTTGAAATGGATTGAGATAATTTAGTTCTGTTTCCACCAAAATGTTTCTTTTAACAAGATTTTTAAAATGATATAAAATTTGCTTTAGGTTCACATAAGAAAATTTGGAGATTCAAACTCATGACCTTCATTTCTCGAAAACCCTGCACATAAATCACAATGAAAATATTTTTAATGAATTCTTTATACGCTAATTAGTGGGGAATAATTTTATTTGGCGTTTCTACATTAAACCGGTCTCCTGTTAAAATAGGTGGTTGGGTGGTCTGACTCACCCTGTATACAAGGTGTTCAAAAAATTTGGGGCAATAATTATGTAGTGATTCCTTCGGTCAAAATAAGCAAAAAAGTTTATATGAACATAGGTCCGAAAGTGCTTCGTTTTCCGTCTGTGTGTCTGTTTAAGATTTTTACATATTTAATCATATCTCACAAACCATTTAACTTATAAACTTCAAACTTGGTATATGGGTAATCACTATTAAGAACTGTTTTTTTAAGAAGTATCAAATTCCTACTTTGTACCATTTCAAAATGGCGACTGTTTTTTGTTTTCAAAGCTAAATATCTTAAAAACCGTATATTTTAGAAAAATTATACTTGAGACAAAAAAGTTGCAGAATTTAATCCAATTAATACTGCTTAATTAATATTAAGATTATGATAATCGGACCACTAATAACGGAGAAATTTTAACTTGTCTGCATAAAAACATGGTTCCTTAGAACATTATGTCTGATATTTGCATGTTTTTATTCGGAAAATTTAAAAATTTCTCCATTATTAGTGGTCCGATTGTTATAATATTCATATCATCGTTAATGAGATTAAATTTCACAACTTTTTTGTCACTTGTACAGTTTTTCTAAAATTTACGGTTTTTAACTTATTTAGCTTTGAAAACATAAATCAGTCGCCATTTTGGAATGGTACAAAGTAGAAATTTGATTCTTCTTACAAAACATAATAGTGGTTATCCATATACCAAGTTTGGAGTTTATACGTTAAGTTGTTCGTGAGATATGATTAATATGTAAAAATCATAAACAGACACACAGACGGAAAACGAAGCACTTTAGGACCTATGTTTATATAAATTTTTCTGCTTATTTTGACCCACGGAATCACTCCATAAATTATTGCCCCACATTTTTTGAACACCCTGTATAGGGTGTTGATAAAAAAAACCTTCAGGACTTCAGGATATGGTTACTTACATCAAAACTAAGAAAAAAGTTCCTGTAAACATGGGTCCAAAAATGCTCAGTTATCCGTCTGTCGGTCTGTACGTGTTTTTAACATGATTTTGCATAACTTTGGAACTACTGAGGTATCAACTTCAAACTTGGTACGTATACGCTGACAAATAGGACCTATTTTGATGTGGAGTAACAAGTTTCTACTTTGTACCATTCCAAAATGGCAGCCATTTTTATATTTTAAAGCTTAATATCTTAAAAACCGTAAATTTTGCAAAAATGGTACATGAGAATAAAAAGTTGCGCAATTTTATTCCCTACAAAACCATTCAACAATTATTAAGATCGAACTACAATTAATGGAGTTATTGCAATTTTCCAACTGAATACATGCTTGTTTTATGGTAGTTATAGCAAATTTGCTCGAATTCTGTTAGCAAAATTGCAATAACTCCGTTAATTGTTGTTCGATTGTAATAATCTTTATATGCTTTTGTAGGGAATTACATTGCGCAACTTTTTTTGTCTTGTAAAATTTTTGTAAAATTTACGGTTTTTAGATATTAAGTTTTAAAATATAAAAATGGCTGCCATTTTGAAATAGTACAAATTAGAAACTTGATACTCCGCACTAAAATAGGTCCTATTAGTCAGCATAGACGTACCAAGTTTGAAGTTGATATCTTTTCTAGTTTTAAAGTTACGCAAAATCATGTTAAAAACACATACAGATCGACAGATGGATAACCAAGCATTTTAGAACCCAAGTTTACAGGAACTTTTTTCTTAGTTTTGATGAAAGTAACCATATCCCGAAGGCCTGAAGGGTTTGTTATCAACACCCTGTATACAGGGTGTCCAACTTAACTGTGCCACCATTGGTATTTCAGAAACTATTGGATTTAGAGAAAACTTTAAATGGGGAACTTCACCTACTTTTTTAAGACATTTAAAAATATGAATTCCATTTTCTTATAAATGGCCGCCATTTTCCAATATGGCGGACAACTTTGATTTTTCTTATGGAACACCCTATATTTTATGGCATATTTGGATTCTACGATTAATTTTAAGAACTTTTTACTCTCTGGCATTTTTTTCTAAACCCAATAGTAAGAAGATATAAGCCGTTAAAATTTGATTTTTCTCCATAAGAAATGCGTTGCGTTATTGTCAGTACTTGGTATATCGATAACGGTTGGGTTAACTAAAAACTACCAAAGAACAAAAGTGCTTTAAAATGTAATTTTTAGTTTGGATTCAACCATATAAATAGTTTTTAGTCAATATTCATTAGTACAAATTAATAATTTTGAATAGTTTTGGACTCCATAAGGCTTGCATGGGATGGCCCTGTTAAAATGGACATAATGCATTTCAAATGGGGAAAAATCAAACTTTAAAACTGCTTATATCTCCTTAAGGCTGTGCGATCAAAAAATGAAAATTAAATTTTTTTTGCTAATTTTATTCGTAATGACAATGGAAACTATGGCCTCCCAATTTTTTTGTGAAAAAAAATTTTATAACGTGAAATTTTGCATCTAAAGTGCCAATTTTGGAGTATTTTCTATATCACCTCTTTTGAAGACGGCTCATCACATACGTTTCAATATTGGTTTATTACATATCAATTAGATTCCTTAAGAGGTACATTTGTGTGTTTTGTATTTTTTTTATTTGTTCATGATATAATTTTTGTATTTTGTCAATTATTTATCCAAACTGCTTAAAAATTGTATGTCGCCCTGGGCATAAACTTGCAAAGTAAATTTAAACAAGTCTTGTAAAAATAAAAATTGTTATCTGGAGTAAAGTGCGAAAAATAATCAGATTTCAGCCCACAGATTATATGACGCAGTAGGCCGCGCAGCACCCCTCCCCCTGAGCTGCCTATTGTGCCCACACGGAGCGAGCAGGCACACGCGCACGTATCTCCGTCTCTCTTCTTGCCCATTGGTTTTTTTTCTCTCTCTCTCGCATCCCCTGTCGCTCCTCGCAACCTTCTACCCGGCCCCGGTGTAGCATGCACAAAGTGTCGTGTGGGCGAAGGCGTCGGGTCTCAGTTGTGCATGCAACCCCTCCATGTACGAATGGGCGCCTACCTGCTTTCTGGTTTTGGTCTCAATTGCACATGCTACCCCTGTATGCACAAACAGACACCTACCTGAGTCCGGGCAGCCGCGTTCTTCACGCACTTCAATGGTTTCTACTAAAACTTCTGTCATTGTTTATACTTGTGGGGCTAACACGTGCGTTCCAGTAATTGTAATCTTATGTAATGATAATATTTATTCCGTGACAGTGTTTAACAATGTATTGGAATTCACAACTAAATGTTAAATATATGGGAAAATCTTTTATCCAGCTAAGGTAGGCCTGAATGATATATTTTTCTTCTTAAAGTAAGATTGCAACTATATTGATACAACAAAGTTTAATCTATGCTAGTTTTTGCTTTAAGTTCAGAAGTTCTACATATTATTTTTCGAATCATGGGCATATTTGATATTAAGATAACCAACACCCCGAAAAAACTCTGTCTCACTCCTGCACTACCATCAATGACGTTTCAAACTTGGAGTATAGTCATTACTATATTTATCTTTTCTTAGGTTTATACCGTTGAAAACAGCTACATGTAATACAGCTCGAGAAACCGCCTCGGACGGACGGACGCTCGGAGCTACAGACAAATGCGAATTATCGTGTTGATAATACTCTGGCATTCATATACATTTTTAAACGAAAACTTTAAATACATTTTTAACGTGTTATTTTGCTACTTTTTTATTACATACTGTAGTTAATAATGCACAACATATTGCTTTCAAAAACATCCGATTTTTAACCGGTTAAATTGAAAAAGTATAGTTTTATCTATTAATGCAAAGTTATTTTTAATACCTCTACATACGTACCTTGGTAGGGGTATTTTTTATATATTTTTGTTGGACTAATACAGACTTTACGAACAAAATTAATTTGAAAACTATAAGTACCTGGTATTATAGTTGTTATAATATTTACTGACAACATTGTAAACTAAATAGAATACTAACATTAAAAAAAACACGTCATACTTTTTAACCGGTGAGGCGTGTTGTTTTTAATTCTTTGAGCCCTTGTTGAGCCCCTCCGGAGGTCCACAGTCTCGACTTCATTGATGTCCGTTCCGAGCACAGAGGGTCTCACGCACAGACGGGACGCGCGCCAGTCCCTACATAGTTCCAGCCCGCCGGGGTAGCGTCCGTTTTGAGCATGGAGGGTCGCATGCACAAAAGGGACGCGCGCCACTTCTAGCATGGTCCCATCCGTGCATGCTACACGGATGGCACCTAGACGTCTACCCGTGCCCGCCACAGGGGCCCCGGGTAGACGTCTAGGTGCCACCCCGACGTGTCGCCACCTAGCCATAGCGACAGATAGCTACCTCATAAAAATACACCAATCCCGTCAAGGTGCCACCCCTTCAAGTATGCCACCTTTCTGACTGAAATGGTGGGTTGTCCAGGTCACCAACCCGCTAAGTTTTCATCTGTGTACATAACGAGAGAGGCTTTCTCTTCCTGATATATCAATAATGTGCTTCGGAACTTGTGAAATTATAAGAACAAGATTATAATTTTGCCATCATATAAAACCATTCATTAACAAGAACAAGATTATGTAAAACCATTGATGAATTTCTTAGATTAAGGGAGTTTGATAGTAATCAGTCCTTTATATATGAAACCTATTTAATTTGATTTAATTAACTTTTTACTTATGATCCTGAGATTTGAATAGTAATTTTAAATAATTGTAATCTAAATATTTTATAAATATTGTTTCTACAAATTCCATTTATCCTTTGACCTCGTTAAAACCACTAAAGACTATTTATAACACACTCTGATATTTAAAAACCTATTGTAAATCTAATAAATATATTAAAAAAATATTTTTGTAAAAACTGCTCTTTACAAAGACATAATCGACTAAAAACATACAAATATGATATCAGGGTTAAAGGTCTGAATATCACAACTACTATGCTAACAATTATACATGGTTTAGAGGCAGTTAACACACCATAGGAACACTCCATGTGCATTCCGTGGTGGCATTTTCTCTCAAAAAATGTCAGGACAAGCTTATAGGTTCTAGGTTATCAGTCTTAACGATGTGTAGACTATCTGGAAATCATTTATATTTGATACTAAAATAATTCTGAGGTTCAGACTCAGACCTTTATTTCATTTGATACTATGTTTATAATTTTTCCATAGTTTGTTTTTCCATGCCTACGCATGGGAGGCAAATTTATGGCTTCACGTCGCGCCTCGTGTGCTCCGTCTATTGAATTATATGGTCGGTGGTAAATATACGTAATTATTGTTCTTACAGCCGGCCGTTCGCGTTATTCGCTTGAAGTCGGGGCGGTATCGCTTACTCATGATCGATTGACAATTGATTTGTATTATATTACTTGAAATTATATTACAAGAAAATTCCGAGGATGAAAAGAAAATTGCTATTCAAAAGGGGAATTTTCGCCAAGGTGTTCCATTCATCACAGTGATCGGAGACGGCGGCTGGGCAAAAAGATCTTACGGCCATGGAATGAATTCTCTTAGTGGCGTGGTAAGTGTTATTGACAATTTTTATAAAAATATACATATTATTTGACATAGCATACTCCCGCATCTCTGGTTGCAGCTACAGACCGAAAACATAGTGAACTACTTTTAAAATAAAAAACATATCTACGTAAATTATTTTTAAATATGAACATTCATAACGTTTTGTATATATATATATTTTATAAATCCAAAATATTAATTTTGGAAGCCCTCCTTTTTACAACTGTATTAAGCATTACAGGGTATATACATACTTGAAAATGTAAACGTAAAAATTTGGTCTATACAGCTGTACACAGTCACATATTTTATATAAATATGAGAGTGCGGTCTCTTTTCTTCCTCAGGAAATTTCTCAGTCTGTCTAAATATCTGAAAATGTATAACGTAACGCTCTAGAATATCAAGCATATTTTAACTGTTGCGATGATTTTTTAATATTTAAAAATATTATACTGTGCAAAACATTTTGCTACATAAACAAATGCTATCTTTGGTTTTGTGTAATGTACGTCTCACGCAGACTTGTTTTCTCGTGTGATAATTTTTCGACTGGACCAAACATTGTAATTAATTATCTGACATTGGTGTCGTTATGTTATAGATAAATGCTTGAAATAAAATTAATTATAAAATGTTATTCGGAAACATTACCTGCCTGACCTGATAATTAATTGCAAAGTTTTATTGAACAATATAACACATCACGTAAACTAGTCTGAGTGCAGTGGCGAGGCGTGCGGTCATCTACAGATTCGCCGATGACTAACTCAATTTTAAAAGTAAATATTTTAGATAAAACTACAAATAACATAATGTTAGAAGCCTAAATGTCTATTATTTTCAAAAGAAAATCATAAATTTTCGGAGTATCAGGCTATTTTTATGCACGGCGTTTTGCTTTGGGCGCCAAATGCGCCGCGTCCGTAGTTCTCTATTGACTAAATCCGAACCGATTCTCCGATTTTGGAGAATCCAATCGAGTGGAGCGCCCACCTCCCCGCCTCCATCCCCACCACTCACACCGCTGTTGTACAGGCGGCCAAGCGATTCTCTGTCGCTGGAGAATCGGTTGGCGTCCGGCTCCCTTCGGCTGTACTCGGCAGCCTTCGCCACGTAACGAGCAACACTCTCGACTTCTGTCAGTGCTACTTCACGGTGCAGAGAGACCTGCTCCGCTACACGCGCATGCGCAAAGAGACCTAAAATAGTTCACTTCACAGTGCAGAGAGACCTGCTCCGCTACTCGCGCATGCGCACAGTTCTCGCGCCGCGCGCTGTGCTTGTGTTTGTGTAGTTTCAATGAGTGAAGTTGCGGTGGTTTAATTAAAATTTGAACATGTTTCATTATTAATCGATGAGCACAACAATGACTGAAGGAAAAGGTGATATAATTGTTCAACTGAAACAATTATCAAAATAAAACTAAACTGATTAAAAAATTATAAAAATGAAATCATAAACTGCTTGATAAAATAGCTAGCTGCATTTTTCAATGTTAAACTTTCATCCGAGAGCTTTTAAGTATCAGTATTATTCCATTCGCCTTTTCAGTAGAGTCATGGATGTTTTTATCTATGGTCGTGGGGTCTATGAATGACGCTGGGGGACGGATATCCGGGCCGGTCAAGCGCAGGTCTGTCGCGACTATTCTATAAATAGCAATATAGCCGTTCCGCCGCGCGGCTCTGGCGCAGTCCCGTGTACTTCTACACTATCAGCTATGACCACTCAAAAATGTCACGCGTCGCCACTGTCTGAGTGTGAGACGCACACACACTTAGAGGAGAGAGGACACTACACACATATACCTTAGGGGGAGATGATCACTACAGTAGCTCGTTGGGGTCAGGCGCTAGACTCAGCGAGAGGGTGGGTAACTCTCGATAGGTGACTGGCACAATACGAGGAAAGAGAGGATCGCCAGTTTATTAGGGTCAGACTATAGACAAAACGTTCTTCTACTAAACTAAACACGGGGACTATACACGGATAGAGGAGCACAACAGTCTACCTCCATGTTCGTAGGGGCAGTCCGAGAATAGCGCACAACCCCCAGACTGGTTAGCCTCTACATAACTTGCATTTTTGTGCCTCCTGTAACACCCTTTCAGGAGGAATGCTTTTTATTGACGTACTCTATCACAAGACACTTTTCTTAGTGCAGAATTATTTGGATAAACCTCACCCCCCCCCCCCAAAATGGGTTTTTGGGGTTTTCATATAGACAAACAACAATAATCAAATTTTAAATTGCACCATTTAATTCAGCACAAAAAAAAACAAACAATTTAGTACTTTGAATCATTGCTCTACGTCCATTGGTTACCGAGATATTGAAATTGGTAAACACAGTACGTTGATTACAAAAACATGTTATCTCGCAATGTTGGATGGAAATATTTTTTGCATTTGAAATTCGCTGAGTATGCAGGTCTGCTGCAAGGGGGGTATTTTTTTTATCTTAACCCAGATAGCATGGAAGTATTCTGGAAATATGCTTTTGGTTTGCTTTTGGCATGCACATGCAAATGTGCATTGTTTATTATCCGATAATATGGTTGAATTATTCCATGCAAACCTTCAAAATAAGGTTCCAAAACACATTAGAAAAAATTCTTTCTAAATATGCCTTAGTTTCAATATCATTCGGCTTGAATATTTTCACTGTTTGTTATTTGATAATATGTTTTAACTATTCCATGCAAACATTCAAAGTAAGATTCCAGAACACATTAGAAAAAATTGTTTCAAAATATGCATTAGTGTGCATATCATTCGGCTTGAATATTTTCACTGTTTGTTATTTGATAATATGTTTTAACTATTCCATGCAGACATTCAAAGTAAGATCCCAAAACACATTAGAAAAAATTCTTCCAAAATATGCATTAGTGTGCATATCATTTGGCTTGAATATTTTCACTGTTTGTTATTTGATCGTGTGTTTTAATTATTCCATGTAAACATTCAAAGTAAGATTCCAAGTCACATTAGAAAAAAATCTTTATAAATATGCATTAGTGTGCGTATCATTCGCCTTGAATATCTTTACTGTTTGTTATTCGATGATGTATTTTAATCATTGCATGCAAACGTTCAAGTTAAAGTTCCAAAGCACATTAGAAATATTTATATTATATCATATGTTTTTATTTCATTGCATTACGGGAACATTGAAGAAAATTGAATACCAAAATAATGACAAAGTTGCAATAATTTTTGAAAGAAATAAATATTCTTCTCGGTAGGTATTTGTCATGATGTGTAGCCTATTATTAAATTTAATTGGCTACACATCATTAATATTAAACATTTTTTAATGGTATATTTCGGACCATGTTCTAGGTCCATCGTCAGCCTTTTAACTGGAACAGGTTATGTAAATTTACTTTGTGTGTCTTGAGAATCATCTATATATTAATACGCAAGCGGTTTTCTTTTCACAGTCCAACCGAAGTAACGGCTGGACGGATTTTAACGTTTGAGGTGTCAAATGAAAGGGATTTTTATGCAGATTTGCCAACAAGTCTCAGAATTTTAAAAAAGGGCATCACTAAAGTACAGTAAAGGGCTGAAGTTTCGGAACAGTGGCGCTGTTCATCGACATTTGAGCAAGCTCAGTTTACTTTGTTTACAAACTGAACATATGGCCAAGCTCTGAAATAGTTCTACAGGTAAACCACAGATAGCAGCAATGAATTACAATAAATTTTTCGAAAAGACCAGTTTTTATTTGTTCAGCTGGTTTAGCTTTCTTTTCAACAGTTTTCTTTCTTTTGAGATTAATTATGTAATTTAGGTTATGTTTGAAGTTTTTAAAGCTCTTATACATTGCAGTTACAAGTTTTACAATGTAGTTTACGATATCTCATAGTGTTTTTTTGAAGTTATATTAACCTGAGTAAATCTATTTTTGGATTTGGTGCATTTATAATGCCACCGATAAGAAGAAGACGAACATAGACCGGTCGGAGGAGTCGAAAAGAACACGATCGCAACCACTAGCATCACCCTCCCGATGTAACATTTTATGCTTTTTCCAACCTCAGACCAAGGAACTAAAAATGTTTTTATTGCGGTGGGTTGCATTTCAAGAATGAAAAGACTGGTAGAGTAATGGGTCGTTTACGCGTTTTTACCACAAAGGAAATGTTGCCTATAAAGACAGCCGTTCCCTATAATATGTGTTTTGGCGATAATTATCAATAAACTGCAGCGGCAATCCCTAAACAAAGGAAGTCATTGTTCACGGTGCCAGTGTTTGCTCTTGGTCAGCTACATGTTGCTGTAAGCAGAACGTGATCTTTTGCCGGTGTTAAAATATACATTTCAGAAAAAAGAGGACATGGGGAAATGAAGGTGTTCCCTAAAAAATTGTTTACTTTTACCAGAAACTCCTGCGGTGGATCAAATTAACTTTAATAGTTTCAGTAGTTAAGCCATAATATTGTTAGCCTAATGAAATTAGCCCTTTGATTAAACTTTAAAAGTATAAAAGTAGGCTGATTATTCTTCATTATTTTACCACAAGATTTTCGCTCGATTTCGAGCTACGTGTTATCTAGTATTTGAATATTCTTCCGAGTTATTTTCTAATGTATGTACGAGTAAATGGGATATCTGTCTTCTGACCGGCCGCATATGAGCACGTGTCTTTGGTAGAGGGGTAATGCCAGCGATCTCTATAATACAGCTGGATCGCGCGCTGTAATGCCCAAAACAAGGCTCATTTCGGTCCGGCCGCTCTAACGGGTGAGCCTCGCCGCGCGGCCCATACACTTCATACGGGGCTTCCGTGTTTTCATTGACATAAACTGAAGTAACTTTGTTGATACTTACTCAATTTAAATGGGGGTTCCACCATTGTACTCCTTATGAAATTGCGGAGGTTGTTGTGTAGTTTTACGAGATTACAATCACAATTGCAACGATATAAATGGAAGAAAAAGGTGTGACTAGGTATTTTTTATAGTTTTTTGTTTATGAAATATTACCAGTTCCACTAAAACTTTCACACTATAAAACAATTATTGCATGGGACTAATCATTCATATGAGTAGAACAAAGAGTAGATTTTGTCCCGATCTGCTGTACGTATATAGAAAGAGATGTTTATAAACATCAACCCGCGCGTAGCAAGTGGGTAAACAAAATCACTCAAAGGAAGTAATTTAAGTCTGGACTATCGATGTAAATATACTCCGATGGTCTCGACTTGTATCTAAACCCACCCTTCATTAATCCTTCGTCCACCTTCTGAAATTCAGTTTTGTTGGTTTTGACTGTTTGTTGTGATTACAAAATATGCCCAAGCCATCTTGCCGAAATATTGCGCGGTGTACAACTATTCTAATAATGCTAAAGACAAGTCCGTTATAATTTTACTGGTAAGTAATTTTGCTTTATTAATGCTACATTAGTATTTTAGGTCTAAAATAAATCTAAAGTCATGATTCAACTAAACTTCTGCCTTTGGTACATTTTAGGTTTTATTTATTTCTAGTGTTATCAACATATTAGTTGGTTTCTAAAGACATACTATATGCCTGAAATGGGAATCGCTCTACTATTGAATTGACAAGCAGGAATTTAACTATCAAGGTCTAATGTCGAAATATTGTAAGACACATTATTTTTTAAATACTAGTTCGTAAAGGTTTTTAAAATTAATGTTTTAAAGGTTTTTAAAGGCCATAAAGATTTAGTGCAGCTGGGAGAAACCCCAAATAAAGTAAAATTGATCAAAATGACAGGATATTTGTTTTTTTTGTTTTTTAATAAATCTACACCACCAATCAAAACTGAGAACACTTAACAAAAACCCAAGTTCGGTTGGCCTTCGACAAAAACTGCACAAGTTAGTATTCTTTAAGAACACATAAAACCATTATTCGATTACTAAGGTTATGAAAATATTATTTTTGTCGAGTAAATGATTTTATTAGTGTATTTTATGCTTACTTTGATGGGCTTTTCCAAGCCTTTTAGCCCTCATTTAATTTAATACTACAACCAAATAAATATATTCAATTACCACATTCACGCTTGCCATATGTATTTTCTTGGAAAAATAATTTATATTTCCATTGAAATGAAAAACATAATTTTTATAACTTCATACTTGAACCAGAATAAATGCCTAAACTAAGTTAAATCAATAAAATATTAGCGAAGATAGCAGCTTTCACTCAACATACAAAAATGTCTGCCGAATACAGTTTATAACACAATTATTTTGATATAAAATCTATATCATTATCTCCACAATTTAATACAGATTACAACTGTGTGAATTAATTAATAATCAAGCAACTACGAGCGAAGATATAGCGGTTTTTGTGAGCGCGAACACGGTAGTCCCGTGTAAAGTATATGGCTGCAGCGGCGCGGTTCACCCGATAGCAGTGGGGGGAGAGCCGAGCTGCCGGACCGAAAACACAGCACACAGCGCGCGATCCAGTTGTATTATAGAGATCACTGGGTAATGCACGTGACTACACAGAAGGCCGTTTGTTGTCGTCGTCGGCGTTCTTATTGTAAAGGTACCACGCGGGAGCTGTTGATCCCGGGGAAACCACCTCTACTGTCGAGATTCTTGGAATGGTCCGTGCATCCAACAAATAAAGGAACGAGTTGACGAGTAAACTGGAAAGTTGGCTCGCCCGCAGACAATTTAAGTGACCATTTAGTCCATTTTACTAATTCTAAACTAAGTACAAATTAAGAATCAATGTATATCATGTCTTACAGGGTTAATGCACTTCAACCCTTACAGACTCATGAACACTCACATCCTACACAATTTCATAATTCGCAATTATGCAATTGCAATAGTTAATTTTCGCAATTTTTTTTCCTACTCACAACATACACCATAAAACTTTTTTTATAAACTTTTGTTTGCAAAACATGTTTATTACAACTTTAGTTTTAAAAACTCGATCTTGTGTTTTAAAACATGTTGTACAACAAAAGTATATGAAACAAAAATTTATTTTGATCTTTCCATCACGGCTTGGGAAACCTGCATCCTGTTCTGAAACACGATTCTTCGGTTTTAAAACACACTTGTTGTACAAGTTGTTTAATAATTTTCAATGCTTTCTTCAACAAGTTCAAAACAATTAGTATAATTGGTTGTACAACACAAGTTTATAAAACAAGTTGTATAGTATAAACGCGGCTTAAGCTGTCTGATTATATGTGTTATTCCAAATGTTCTATGTAAAATTTGGATTATTTGGATAATTAAAATTATTTGGATAAACCTCCCCCCCCCCCAAAATGGGTTTTGTGGTTTTCATAAAGACAAACAACAATAATCAAATTTTAAATTGCACCATTTAATTCAGCAAGAAAAAACAAACAATTTAGTACTTTGAATCATTGCTCTACGTCCATTGGTTACCGAGATATTGAAATTGGTAAACACAGTACGTTGATTACAAAAACATGTTATCTCGCAATGTTGGATGGAAATATTTTTTGCATTTGAAATTCGCTGAGTATGCAGGTCTGCTGCAAGGGGGGTATTTTTTTATCTTAACGTATGCCTTGCATAAACTATTACGTTTCTAATTCTTCAAACTAACATTTGCTACTGCCACAATACTGCCACTACATTCCTCTGAAGTAACCAATAAACATGCATTAAACGTCCGTTTATTGCAATCAGCTGATTGTTCACTTCCGTTATTTCCATTTTCTACTGCATGGTAAATTTACTCCACGGTAAATTTACCGTACAGTGATCGACAAGGACTAACTTTCCAGCCAAGAGTAAGGCTTAGAAACAGATTTTTCTGTGTAGTATGATGTAAAGGTTGATAAACTCATCAAAGTCAGATTCAAATTCAAATTAAATTTTGATCCACACCATTCCATTCAGCGTAAAAACAAATAATTCGTATTAGATGCGTACTAAGAAAGGGTTTTGCAATATTTTCTTTCAAAAGCCTCGAATATGGTATATTATGAAATTCAAAATGGCGCCCATTTTGTGCATTCAAAGTTTACTTTCTCAAAAGCTATAAGCATTGATTATATATATTCTAAATAGATGCAAAACCTAATGGCGATTCATGTGAGCAAAGACGCTAGAGCTACCTGGCGAGAGCGGTCAGAAAATCGAGGTCGGTAAACAGTATTGTTCAGCTTGTCGCCAATGAGCGATTGTTGAATTAGACAGAATAAATAATACACTTATCGCCAAAAATAATGTGCTTGATTCATCTAAAATATTCTATTTATAAACAAAAGATGGATACGAGGTTTATTTTAAAAAACCATGGTAGTAACTTAGATATGGTACAGTTAAATTTTTGATTCTCAGTAACTACCTATTGTTATATTTCAACTACACCCTGGCTGAATACATTGTTTTCTGGTGGCGCTATCTTTTGAGGACTGTCATAACTACGTCAAAACTTTGCGTCTGTTCTTGTCCATTGGGCTAGCAGTCTACTACATGTGTATTGTCAATGCTATAAGACCTTGGGCCATGAAACTTGGCACATATTTTCTTTATAGGCTTTAGAAGCAAGCTAAGGAAGGTTTTCAAAATATTTTCTCTCAGACGGCTAAAGTAGAGTGTATTATAAAATTTAAAATGGCGGCCATTTCAGTTTTTGAAACTATGGATGGGAAGCCTGTAGAATAGTTTCAGGGGATAGGAAAGGTACGAGATCAATCTACTAAAAAATAAAGTGTACACATTTATCACGGCCACCAACTATATATATTTGTCAAATGCAACTTGAGCTAATTGCGTTGTGCGACCCGCCCGAATTATTATTTTGTACATATTCCCACTTTGATAAAATTTGTTGCCCGTCTTTTAAATAAATAGGTACTCAAACTAAATCTTTAAAACTCAGTATGGACATTTCATTTCGATAATATTTATATGCACTTGAAACGGAGTTTCCAAAATTATAACTTTACGAGGGTTTGTTATAAGGTGATCGGGATGGTGACTTCCCGTGAGCGGCGGGTGGGCTGAGCGGCGGGTGGGTTGAGCGGCGACTCTCAGGTAAACGAGGGTCTGAAGTGATTAGCCGGTTTTCAACCCTTCCCTTGAGCGGCGGATTTTTTCTCACCCTCTTTCTTAACTTTCGCTTGCACACGTTACTACTGGCACTAATGTGTATCGGTGGTTTTGTTTCTTCCCATTTTCTAAACATCGCACCGTATTATGAATTCGGACTCTGACACGTGACGAAGTGTTATTCCATCCTTTTTAGCGAATTTCCCCCTGTAGGGAAGTAGCTATTACCGTAGGCGGCATGGTGAGACTTAAGCCAAGGACCATGTTATTTTTTTCGTTTTGAGGTCCCTAGAGCCCAAAAACACCGTTCGTTCATTTTCATATATATGTATGTACATATACTCGCTTCGCTCGCTGGGGGCTCCGCCCCCAGGCCCCCGTTTGTGTGCCCTGCAGTTGAACAATACCCAATATTGAAGGACCCCAATAGGGCGTTAATTGCCAGTGTTGAGATAATTTTAAGCTGGAGATTTTGTGTACGTACTTCAAAGAAAACTGATGAAGAACCTATGAATTTTCAACGGATATTGTAAGGGTTGGTGAAAATTATGTGTATGAAGGTATATTTATATTCGAATGTTATTATTGAGAATTAGTTAAGTTGGATGTGAGAAGAGAGCCCATGCATGTGTTTTACTTAGTGCTGTCGGTGATTAAAGATTTTGATTATGTTCAAGATTTTGGTTATGTTTTTGTTATGTATTGAGATGAATTTTGAGGAATGCAGATGGGTTTTTGAAATTATTTTTGAAATACATATATTGTTTAGATGAAATGATTAAAGAAAGTTGGATTTCAATTACGAATAACTGTTGTATTAAGGAAGAATTCATTCAATTTTATTTCCTTGTCAGTTTACCTAGCAATAGTTTATAGTAGGCGTATCCAGTTCCGCCAAACGGGGAGGTCATGAAACTTAGAAACCATGTATTTACAACACTATAAAAACAAAATAGATATCAAATAAATGGGGAGTTTGTTTTAAGGCAGGCCCCCTTGCCTCTGCCTGTGAAAAGGTTAAAAATCAGATCTGTTTACACCAACGAAAAAACACATTAATGGGGGGTTTGACGAAGCAGGCTCCCTTGCCTCTGCCGTAAACAATTAAAACAAACATTAACATAATATTAAACAACTATGTACAACACCGGGGACTTTTTTTAAGCAGACCCCCTATCGTACTGCGTGAATAGTCTAATTACAACAAGGAGTTTTCATCATATCGCAGATCCCCTAGCCTACTGCGGACGTATTTATCAGAATTAAACAAGGAGGTCGTTAAAGACTATGTTCTTCACATGGGCGCACCGAAATTGCGCCGCAAAATCCAGGTAGACACCGAAATTGCGCCGTGACACTAAATCTTGTCCCAGGGGTAGACCGATATTGAGCCGCAGCCCTTCCTAGAATCACATGAGGGAGGCAAGCACTGACTCTTCGCCTCGCCTTCGAAGTCAAAACACAGAAATTCCTTAAAAACCCTTCGTTATCGCCCCTTGGAGGGAAGTGGCGAGTGAGCAACGGAGTCAGGCTAAATTTGAAAATTCATACATATGGTTTACTTTAATGGCTGATATGGAGGTGTTATACAAGAATTCAAGATTGGTTCTTCGGACAAAAATACTTCTACTGGTATCTTCTTTACACCTGCCAAGTGGATATAAACTGTATCAAAAAGTGCAAGGTTTTTACGTTAACCCAACGTACTAACACTTGATTTCACTTGATTAACCGCCGTACTGTTTGATTTATATTTCCGGTAACTAATTAATTTATCAACTATATCGTTCGATTTATTTTATATGGTGCTGGAATATAGCAAGTCATACATTTTTTCTGAAGGGCTATTTTTGTATCGATATCATTGATTTATAATTTTTGTAATGAAGATCGCAAACAATAAACAACTAATTCTAAATAACTATAATGGATCACTTGCTCGTGAATGGAGCTACCTGTCGCTTAGGTGTCTTATGCAAAACTGACAAATCATTTGCGGAGTACAAATATTTTGTGGTTCGTCAACTGGTCAGGCGGGGGGGAACGAGGGAAACATTCCTAAATCATTGTGTGGTGTTGCAGTCTACAGGTACCTGCCACCCTCACGACGCAATATCGGTTAGGGATTAGTGAACCTTTCTTGTCAGATTGGTTTGCGGCGCAATTTCGATGCCTAACTCTCCTCAACAAAACGTAGAGCTGACCATGCGTGAAGCAATCCGTGCGTAGATCAACACTGACTGATTCTATCGTCTGACCTTGGCTCTTGTTACCAGTCATATAATAGGCCAACATCAGTGGGAACTGGCCCATCCAGAAAGATCATTTTGTATGACCTACAAACCTCGCGGCTATTAAGAAGTGAAAGAATGTAATCAAAAACCTGCCTCTGATCATCAGACAGTTTGACTACCCACTCCTCAACCAACGCTCTTTGTTGATTTTCACCATAGATGAGCAGTTCCCTATCCAACTCAGTAGTCTTCTTCCATATCAGGGAGACCTGATTGGATAAACAGGAACCCTGACGGCGTAAACTACGATCAATTTCGACGAGGGCAAGATGGTAGGCCAGCTCTGGATCATGGGGATTCCTTTCAATATGATCCTTGCAAACGAGGTCTCTGAACTTGTCCCACAAGATGCTCCAGGAGCCCCATGTTACAAAGGAGAACAAAGAAAGAGCGGAGTCTCGGGCCTGTCATGAATTGCGCAGCATCTTGCAACGCGTAGTCGTAATCATCTACGTCTTCGACCAAACCGAGTTTCCGTGTGAGTTCCTGGAATGTGCGGACAGTTGGGACCACCAAGTGACAGAAGATCTAGATAACCACGACAAGGAACAAACAGAAGTAGTACACGAAGGTAGCGAAGCGAATTTGGCAAATGATTAACTTCAGAGAATTTCGGGTTTTTCAAACGAAAAATCTTAACCCTCTCAAGGGAGGCGTTAGGATTACGCTGCGAGTACCGCTGAACGTCTTGCCTGTTTTATCAGGGTTTATACAAGCCTACATTTTTAAATCAGGTAGTTAAGACATTGAGCAATTCGATTTCGAAACGCCCCCGTTGCAGCAGACCTGCATACTCGGCGAATTTCAAATGGAAAACAACATATTCAATCCAACATAGCGAGATTTGACATGTTTTAGTAAGCTCCATAAGAATAAACTGCACTTTAAGGCAAGAATGAAAAGAATTGTGGTTCTAGATTATTTCGGTTATATATTTAATAAAAATATAGCAGGATAATTCAAAAAGTATAATAATAAAGTATTTAATTTAACAATGCCTATATTGCTAAACTGTTAATACTGCATTACCGACTTAGTTCGAAGATTCAGAACTTATAGATTCTACTATAAGATACAGTATGATGGTAAGGAAGATTAGCGAGAACCTATATGGCTGGATTAAAGAATCAAAATTGGAGACATAGGAAAATTTCGAAGATTTTCAACTTTATATGCATTTTCATGCTAAGAACTAGTTATTTTATTGGTGATTTGTAACATATGTGCTGTAGAGATTATGTGTAGGACATTTCAGGCCTCTACATTTAATATGAAGCCAACTAGAGCTGGAAAAACGAAGGGAAATCTTCAAATATTTCAAATTCTAGAGCTATCTAAGGGTGAAGGGGACGAGATAGGGCAAAAAGTCATAGGACCAAAGTTGTAGATCGTGGCACATGGTGCAGTCTGTTTTTTGATAGGACCATCCGTTCGGCCACTAGAGCTCCAAATAACTTTATTTCAAAAAGCTTTTTTAGCGATTTTTTAATAATTTTTTGAGGGGGTTAAAATTAAAAATTGCGAATTCTGATAATTTTCCCCATATGTTCAGGCAATAAGGGAAGTGCGTGCAAAATTTCAAGTCTGTAGGTCATCGGGAAGTGGAAAACAGTTCGTATACCTGAGTTACACCAGCGGTTGTATATATATATTAGATATAATTATATAGATATATGTGTGTCCGTAGGCATGATAACTCGCGTAAAAAAGCCCGATCTTGATGAAATTTTGAACAAACATTTATAGCGATATTCATGACTTCAAGTTCGAAAACCAGCAAGATCGGTACACTCTAAGGCAGTTTTTTGACTAAATAAAATTTATTTCCAAAACGTAACATATTTCTATTAATTTTATGTAAATTTAATGGTCAGAATTGAATTCAGCTTAAAAAATTAAACAATATAGCATTTTGAATTATTGCTCTACATAAATCGGTTACTGAGATATTGGATCTGCAAAATGCAGTACATTGTCTTTTGTTTTTCCCTGAAGGGACATAAACTGTCCAAATTCTGGTATGAAAAACCAAAATTTTTCATTAAATTTCCCTAAAATGGGATTAAAAAAATAATAATACAAACCACATGATTGAATTTAATTTGTTCATGTGATGGTTTGATTTGTTTTTATTTATTGGATCTGAGTAGATTGATAATATGTTTTTGACATTTATGAACTATAACAAGTATACATTTATTAAAAATATAAGAATATGAATAATTATTGAGAAATAAGATCATGAATGATAAAATGTACTTTATTCAGATTAATATTTACACAAAATATTCAAAACAACAACTTCCCTAACTTATGTAGAATATGCCCACATATAAAAAATAAATCCTTAAGAAATTAACTGAGTATGCAAGTTTGCTAACAAGTGTATTTAAATTTTGAGATAAATCATATGTTTGGATTTAATTTTTTCATGTGACTATTTCATTTGTTTTTATTTTGACTGATTTTAAATCATTGATTGTATGTTTGCTTACATTTTTATACTATAACAAGGATACACTTAAAAAAAATTAGACTAATAATTATAAGAATAACAAAAAGAGTATTGTTGGAATGGATACCGATGTGATTTCCATGATCATTTCCCTTATATCTAAAGCTCTTGGATTGATGTGTAATATACTTTTTGCATTAATTACATAAAATGTTTGAAACATTTTCCTGCACATAAATTAAATAAGCTCCCATATAAAAATTAATTCTTTGGAAATTCGCTGAGTACGCAGGTTTGCTGCGACGAGGGTATTTATCAGCTTCCTCTGATTTCAAGAGAGTTATTTACTGAAAATCTGCTTAGGCCGCGTGAAATAAGACGAAGAACTAAATAGGTTTACTGAAATATTGTCATTATGTATGTAACTGCGGTTACAAGAACAACGCGATAGATTGCCCTCAACTTAAATTGTTCAACTATGTTATATAATAAATTGTATTTTATCGCGTACTGGAATGAGCTCACAGTTGCATACTTTGGTGAGTTGTAGCTATCGTTGACAATTATTGTATGTCAATGATAGCTGATAAAAACTCACCAAATTATTCAACTGTGAGCTCATTACAGTTGATCAATTTTTTTTGCAGTTGAGCTCATCAATTTTGATCATTTAAGAGTCATTGGAAAGTGCTTATTAAGAGTCATTGGAAGTTATGGGTGATCTATCGTGTTATTCTTGTAACCGCAGTTACACACAAAATTTCAATATTTCAGTAAATCTATTTAGTTCTTCATTTTATTTTACGGAACCTAAGCAGAGTCCGAATCCATAATACGGTGCGATGTATAGAAAATGGGAAGAGACAAAACCACCAATACACATTAGTGCCGGTGGTAACGTGTGCAAGCGAAGGTAGAGAAAGATGGTGACCAAAGAATCCGCCGCTCAAAGGAAGGGTTGTAAACCGGCTAATCACTTTTGACCCTCGTCTACCTGAAAGTCGCCGCTCAACCCACCCGCCGCTCAGCCCACCCGCCGCTCACGGGAGGTAACCATAGGTAACCATTTCAATTCCAAAACACAAACTATCACCACAATATTTTGCCTTATCGGTAGCAGAGTAACCTGACCTCAAGTCTGATTGAGAAACGTCTGGGAAGTAGTTTTTGGCCAATGCATTGACCGTCTATTTTGAAAAACGCGCTAAAATAAGATTTATTTTAAGTCTATATCTACTTAAAAATATCTATATCTATATCTTTATATCTACTAGTTACTTATAAAAAATACTTTTGTTGAAAATTTTTTTTCTTGATCATCAATATTAGTCTATGGTCAGCTAATAAATATTTTATGATTCAACTTACGCTCTTGGAAATTCAGATTCAGATTCAATATCTACATCCATCAATACACATAATGTACCTATATTAATGGTGTTAAAAAAACAGATCAGCAAACGTTTTACTGCTTGGCAACAGCAAACAAAATAGCATGACATTTATTTCACCTAGAAGATGAAATTCTTCAAAGCAATATACTCGTACAACGGATTATCCAAAAGAAAGGTTTTTTAGAGTTGTTATAAACATTTTTAGCTTATTTATATTTTTAGGTAGATTATTGTAAAAGTGTTTTCATGGATAGGAAATATTTTGTAAATTGGATTGTTCCGTGGCTTACTATTACATGATTGTTTTTATTTCTGGTTCTTAAAACATGGTTATTTTCCATTCTTATATCACTTCTAGTTTCTAGTGTAAGTTTAAAATATGGTCGATTGTGAAAAAAATGTAAACTAAATTCCGTAAATAGTCTTAAATCTATAGTCTTATCTATGATCCTCTATAACTCTTTTGTGTGTAGCCCTAATAACAAACTAAATAGCAAATGTCCGCAAAAATCCAAATCAAAATATAATATTGGACTGTTTGTTGATGTATGGATGTATGGATGTGTGGATCCTTGATCACTGTTGATGATGTTCTACGCTATCCATGTAATTATCATTAAAAATATTTCTTACTATATCTGGTTCTGATTAAACTTTTTCTTGATTACGAACTTTATAGTTTTATATGATTTATTATTATTAAAATAAATAAATAAATAAATAAATGTTTATTTATGGCACTCCAAGTTACTTTTTATCTGTTTTCAGGTTGTTTAATTAACTTGAGTAATATTGATTTAGCTATTAGCTTGTCTAAACTTCCTTTTTTATTTTTTATGACCTTCCATCAAACATGCACTTTTTTGCTCCTGAGCTCCCTACCTAAAATAATAACTCCATACTTTCCATTATTATGGGAATGACGGATCGAAATACAGTAATACATAAAATGCGACCAATTGGGAAACTGACCAAAATTTTTACTGGTATCACCTCAGTCAACATTAAAATCAGCAAAAATATTTAGCTACCCACTTTGCATCACTTGCAAATAAAGTTACTTCCGTTGATGAAAACTATCTACAAATTTGAGCTTTCCATGAGCAATAATTTTATAACTGGTATATTATTTGAGATACGACCTCGAGCCTAATACCCTTTTTTATTTTCATTATTTATTCTATAAAAACAACGTTTTAACCTAAGTTGTATCTTTTTCCATTTTTTATTTAGCCATGTTTTATCGAATAGCGCCTTCCGCTGTTTTCTCTTCCACAATGTAATGGATCTCATGAATAATAGGCGATTTACGACTTTTGAATCACCTTGGTTCATATCACAATAATCAACATTGCATAGCTTTTTTATGTACGGTCAAATCCCCTTTGCTCTTGGAATAACAGCCAACCCCAAGACCCATCGCCGAGCCCCAGCCTGCAGCACGCCGACACTATGAAGTGAAAGTTGGTTGACAACAATGGGGTTGGGTCAGACCGCGAGCATACGTCTGGGGTGGAAGAGGAAAAAACCTGCGTTTGTGTGAGTGTACAGCTCATCTGGTCTGCATGTGTGTGAGTGAGCAGAAAAAAGCGACCGACCTGAGCTCTAGGCGGAATAGTTTGTCTACAGAGGCGGTCGCACAACCTTAACCATTGGGTCTAGGGAAAAATGCCAAAGAATAAAAAGTTCTTAAAATTAAGCGTAGAATCCAAATACGTCATAAAATACAGGGTGTTCCCAAAGAACTATACTACTGGAACGCGCGCTGCCCATAAGCCGCGTGTTGTAGTTTCCGGGCGCATGCAGCGGTGTGTTTCGATTGCATCCAGGGACGCGCGGGCACTGACACGGGGCAGGAAGATGGTGCGTCCATCGCGGATATGCTGGTTTGACTTCCCGCCTTTTCGCCCAACTCGAAGTTTGTACCACTTAGCACTGAGATAAAAGGTTGAAATTTTGCATGTGAGGAGTCCTTCAGTTTTGAACGGTAATAGTATCAATTATATTTCAAAAATAATTTTTTGTCTAATTTAAAAAATGAAAAAATTCAAAAGTGTTTATTCAACTTTAAAACTTGACACGAAAAAAGTAGTCGGCTGCTACTTTTTGTATTTTTTGGTCAGGTAAAATAAAAAACGGTGGATATTGTTGCCAAAGAATTGAATTTTTTAAATAATATTTTTTGAAAAAAAATAGTAGCCGTAGTTTGGTTATTAACTTAGTTTTGGTGAGAGAATTTATCCGTGCTGCGCTAGGATAAAAACAAAGTCAAATATAAACTGATGTTTACAAAAACAATGTAAATTAAAAATCACAATTATAGTATCAAATTAAAGGTATGAATCACACAATTACAATGGTACCAAATATAAATATGTTTTAGAGACAGTTTGCACATTGTAGGAACGTTACAAGTTTATTACATGGTTGCAGTAACTAAGGAATGTTAGGACAAGCTTCTAGATTATCGATTGTTACGATGTGTAAACTGCCTCTAAACCATTTATGATTGGTACCATAGTAATTGTGAGATTCAGACCTTTAATTTAATGCCTTATTTGGAATGTTTTACGTTATTTGAACCCGGGGGGGGGGGCGCTAAAATGGAGCAAGAAAATGGCGCGTCCGCGAATGTAGTTCATTACTCCATACAAGTGATGATGTTCTTAGATCACACACGAGGTTTACAGATTTTAAATCAAAAGGCAAAGTAATTAGTAATTAGGGCACATTATGGTGTTTTCAAAATGGTTAATATGCATACTTACTCAAGCTAACTGAAAAAAGGCTACCACCAACGATTTAACCTTGAGAATATGTAACAATTTCACAGGCGTTATTTTTAAAAATCACTTAAGGAATGACGAATTCCATGGAAGCCACAAATTATTGTTGATCAAATCCGTACCTAAATCTTTTTTTTTTAAATATATCGCATCACATTGCCAAACAGGAAACGTTTGAAATCACAAACAAATCTAAGTTAAGTTTAAGGCAAAAGTTGACTGTGTTAATTTTTTTTCTAACTTGTAGATTAAGCATCTGATGCTTGTGAAATAAGCTGTAAAACTTGTCTTAAAATAAAGTACATTTTATATTTAAAAATTGTATTATCTTACCTAATACATATTTAGACATTTTAGTCCTAATTTTCAAGAAAATGTAAAATTTACCAGTAACATCTTATAATAAGTCATAATATTCTGCATTAAAATAATCAATATGAAATATAATTGGTTAAAACAATTATCAAACGTTAACAACACATTCATTTTGAAATATGACAATACAGTATTTCAGAGTTTACAAGGCGTTTAAAGTGCTGCAATAGGCTGCAACAGCATTATCGTAATGCCTGAGCCTTGGCGCGGCCTGTGTACCTGCCCCGCCCTGGCGCCTGCAGGCCCCCAATGCAACCGCGGATTCCGGCTCGCTCTGTAGGCCCAGCGCGCGTTCCAGTAGTATAGTTCTTTGGGTGTTCCATAAGAAAAATCAAAGTTGTCCGCCATATTGGAAAATGGTGGCCATTCACAAGGAAATGGAATTCATATTTTCAAATGTCTAAAAAAAAGTAGGTGAAGCCCCCCATTTAAAGTTTTCTCTAAATCCAATAGTTTCTGAAATACCAATGGTGGCACAGTTAAGTTGGACACCCTGTATTTACATATATTGATTTTATTTCTATAATGCTACCATGCTACATGATTAGGTTTACTTCATGTTAAATATGTTGAATAACTACAAAATATGGTAATGAGCTCAGGAATATACACTATTTAAATTTCTAACTAAGTATATGTTTTTTTTCATTACTCCATGATAATATTTTTGGCAATATATTCTATATATTAATTGTATTATAATTAATTCTATATATATATTGTAAGGTTCTTTTACCCTTATTAGACTTTTTTTAAGGGGCGTCTACCCAGGTTTCAAAAATAAAAGGTTTTCTCATAGAGACTGAAAATTTATTAAACAAAAGAAAAGTTCACACTGGCTTTACTCACTAAGGTTCACACTCTTACTAGTGTCTTATCACCACCCACTATTGCGGCTAGGTCTTCATTAACACGGGTTATTCACTGGTGTCCGAAGACTCTTAGTTCGGTGTGGGGGTCGGGCGATCTCCTGGGCCGAAGCTGATCACAGGAGGTCTCGGTGATGGCGCGGACTGACGTCGACGGCGCTGCTCCCCGGTTGCTGACGGGGAATACGGACGGATGATCCACTGGATCTAACGGATGAGCTAGCTCGGACGGATACGGAGGTGGACCAACTTGGTTCACCGGCTGGTTTCAACTGATTCTGCTGAAACATCGGAACCCACTATTAAACCCAAGCACAAGAGAGTGGGGATGAAATAGTGGGGTTACTGCCAAGGGATTGCGCCACTTGGCAGTGACGGACGGGAAAACGGAATTCAGGAATCTGGGTTCATCGGACCACTGGGATAACCTGAACGGACAGACTGCCGAGGGCTCAGCTCGCCTCTGCGACGGTACGGGGGGACGAGGCCAGTCACCGAGGGCGCAACGTGCCTCTGCGATGGCTGAGGACGGACTGTCCACCGAGGGCTCAACTCGCCTCTGTGATGGTACGGGGGGACGGGGCCAGTCACCGAGGGCGCAGCATGCCTCTGCGGTGGCTGAGGACGGACTGACCGCCGAGGGCGCAACATGCCTCTGCGGTGGTCAGGGAAGGGGTACGGGACCCGGTCACCGAGGGCTCAGCTTGCCTCTGCGGTGGCCGGGGACGGACTGACCGCCGAGGGCGCGACGTGCCACTGCGGTGGTCAGGGAGGGGGAACGGGACCCGGTCACCGAGGGCGCAGCTTGCCTCTGCGGTGGCCGGAGCCAGACTGACCGCCGAGGGCGCAACATGCCTCTGCGGTGGTCAGGGAAGGGGAACGGGACCCGGTCACCGAGGGCGCAGCTTGCCTCTGCGGTGGCCGGAGCCAGACTGACCGCCGAGGGCGCAACATGCCTCTGCGGTGGTCAGGGAAGGGGAACGGGACCCGGTCACCGAGGGCGCAGCTTGCCTCTGCGGTGGCCGGGGACGGACTGACCGCCGAGGGCGCAACGTGCCACTGCGGTGGTCAGGGAGGGGGAACGGGACCAGGTCACCGAGGGCGCAGCTTGCCTCTGCGGTGGCCGGGGTCAGACTGACCGCCGAGGGCGCAACTTGCCACTGCGGTGGTCAGGGAAGGGGGAACGGGATCCGGGCACCGAGGGCGCAGCTTGCCTCTGCGGTGGCCGGAGCCAGACTGACCGCCGAGGGCGCAACTTGCCACTGCGGTGATCAGGGAAGGGGGAACGGGATCCGGGCACCGAGGGCGCAGCTTGCCTCTGCGGTGGCCGGGGACGGACTGACCGCCGAGGGCGCAGCGTGCCTCTGCGGTGGTCAGGGAAAGGGAACTGGACACGGTCACCGAGGGCGCAGCTTGCCTCTGCGGTGGCCGGGGGCAGACTGACCGCCGAGGGCGCAACATGCCTCTGCGGAGGTCAGGGGAGGGCATACGGGACCCGGTCACCGAGGGCGCAGCTTGCGTCTGCGGTGGCCGGGGGCAGACTGACCGCCGAGGGCGCAACTTGCCACTGCGGTGGTCAGGGAAGGGGAACGGGACCCGGTCACCGAGGGCGCAGCTTGTCTCTGCGGTGGCCGGAGCCAGACTGACCGCCGAGGGCGCAACTTGCCACTGCGGTGGTCAGGGAAGGGATACGGGATCCGGTCACCGAGGGCGCAGCTTGCCTCTGCGGTGGCCGGGGGCAGACTGACCGCCGAGGGCGCAACATGCCTCTGCGGTGGTCAGGGAGGGGATACGAGACCCGGTCACCGAGGGCGCAGCTTGCCTCTGCGGTGGCCGGGGGCAGACTGACCGCCGAGGGCGCAACATGCCTCTGCGGAGGTCAGGGGAGGGGAGGGGAGGTTGCCGCCGGCTCAACGCGCCGTGGCGGCGGGATGGGCCGCTGTGGCCCGACTGACGGCGTCGCCGCTCTTCGCTTCCCTCTGCTGGCGGCGGGAGTGGGGAGCTTCGGTGGGCGGAGCGTATTCGTGGCGCTACTAGCGGCCACCGTCGGAACGCTGCTGTTCACTTCGTTGTAATATGCTTGATTAGATTTTATTTATTAATTAGACATAATATTGCCGTTGCCTACGGCTGAATAGTATTTTAATAAAGACCATAATATTTATACAAGTGAGTTTAACTGTGTACTTCAGTAACATTTGCTTTAAATAACTTGTTTATAGCCCAGTTATATTTTAATATTGACATCTGTGCTCCAGAATTCATGAATGAGTTATTTAGTAAGACATAGTTGGTTATTTAGTATGGGGCAATATTTTATAACATTACACCCTCTTTTTATTTCGGGGTAGGGAAAAAAGAAAAGTCGGGTTAAAAAACAACGAGTTGAAATGTTTTTAGAAACCAAAAAGGAACACCTCTAGTGCATAAACAAAAGCAACTTTTTTAAAAACATATGGTACAAATAAAACAGATTTCAGTTGTTTCTTCCATGAGTGGCTTGGTAAATTCTTTTGACGCCTTCTTCGGTGCGTTGATGGAACTTTCGTTGTCCTGGTTTCCGCTTCTTCTTGGGTGGGGCGTTAGGGTAGTTGGGGTCAGCAAGAGAAGACTCCGGAGCGGGACGACCAACACTGGGCCTGTTTGGAAGGCGTGGAGTTTAGAGATTTTCTCGGTTTCGGGGAGTTGTCTTGTACGGAATTAAGGCTGTTGTAAGCGGTTTCTGGATAAACGGCCTGAGCGGCATATTTCGGGGGTTTGTAATCTTGCATACTTTGTTTAACTACTTCGTAGTCGCTAGCAGCCAATAATAGATCAGACAATTTAGTTATGTTGTTTCTGAGTCCGTAAAGTTTATACTCCGGTAGCATGTTTTCGAAAATCCGATTGAATTGTTGTTCTTCCGTAAATTTGCCGTGACGGCGCATCAAGGTTTGGAGGCTAATGACGTAGTCTTTGAAAGATTCATTAGGACCCTGAGTCCTACCTTGTATTTCCAATTCTAATTTCTCCCGAAACCTTCTGGGTAAGAAGTGACTTTCAAAACATTGGAGGAAACCTTCCCAAGTGTTCCAACGACATTTATTATTACGGTACCTAAGTAGGGCCTTTCCTTTGAATAGTTCCGGCAGGGCGTACAAAAGTTTATTCGGGGAAATAATAAAGGCCTCTTTAAGTTCGTTTAATGTTTCCAAAAACAGCATGACATCTTTGTCCCCATCGAAAAAGAGATTCCATATCCTAACAGTGTTGCAAATTGAAACTGGTTCAGGTGTTGTTTGACTTACGGTTACGAGGCTGGAGGCTGTCAAGGGCTGCGGTGTCTGGGCTGAAGTGGCTGGATTCGTCACAGTCAGGGTTTCTGGCGGATCCACGGCTTCTGACGTTGGTTTGTAGTTTCCCTTGATGAAGATCGTGAGAAGTCTCCGCATCTCTCGTACCTTCGTTTTGGCGGGTAGTCCAAACTTCTGAAGTTCTTCTGCAAGTTCGGCCTTCTTGAGGGTGTAGATCTACGAAGTCCTGGGCTCGGCCTTAGCCTTGGTTGTGAAGCTACTGACGCTGGCGGTATCGGATTCGTGCCTCTGCGGTGGTCAGGGAAGGGGAACGGGACCCGGTCACCGAGGGCGCAGCTTGCCTCTGCGGTGGCCGGAGCCAGACTGACCGCCGAGGGCGCAACATGCCTCTGCGGTGGTCAGGGAAGGGGAACGGGACCCGGTCACCGAGGGCGCAGCTTGCCTCTGCGGTGGCCGGGGACGGACTGACCGCCGAGGGCGCAACGTGCCACTGCGGTGGTCAGGGAGGGGGAACGGGACCAGGTCACCGAGGGCGCAGCTTGCCTCTGCGGTGGCCGGGGTCAGACTGACCGCCGAGGGCGCAACTTGCCACTGCGGTGGTCAGGGAAGGGGGAACGGGATCCGGGCACCGAGGGCACAGCTTGCCTCTGCGGTGGCCGGAGCCAGACTGACCGCCGAGGGCGCAACTTGCCACTGCGGTGATCAGGGAAGGGGGAACGGGATCCGGGCACCGAGGGCGCAGCTTGCCTCTGCGGTGGCCGGGGACGGACTGACCGCCGAGGGCGCAGCGTGCCTCTGCGGTGGTCAAGGAAAGGGAACTGGACACGGTCACCGAGGGCGCAGCTTGCCTCTGCGGTGGCCGGGGGCAGACTGACCGCCGAGGGCGCAACATGCCTCTGCGGAGGTCAGGGGAGGGCATACGGGACCCGGTCACCGAGGGCGCAGCTTGCCTCTGCGGTGGCCGGGGGCAGACTGACCGCCGAGGGCGCAACTTGCCACTGCGGTGGTCAGGGAAGGGGAACGGGACCCGGTCACCGAGGGCGCAGCTTGCCTCTGCGGTGGCCGGAGCCAGACTGACCGCCGAGGGCGCAACTTGCCACTGCGGTGGTCAGGGAAGGGATACGGGATCCGGTCACCGAGGGCGCAGCTTGCCTCTGCGGTGGCCGGGGGCAGACTGACCGCCGAGGGCGCAACATGCCTCTGCGGTGGTCAGGAAGGGGATACGAGACCCGGTCACCGAGGGCGCAGCTTGCCTCTGCGGTGGCCGGGGCAGACTGACCGCCGAGGGCGCAACATGCCTCTGCGGAGGTCAGGGGAGGGGAGGGGAGGTTGCCGCCGGCTCAACGCGCCGTGGCGGCGGGATGGGCCGCTGTGGCCCGACTGACGGCGTCGCCGCTCTTCGCTTCCCTCTGCTGGCGGCGGGGGTGGGGAGCTTCGGTGGGCGGAGCGTATTCGTGGCGCTACTAGCGGCCACCGTCGGAACGCTGCTGTTCACTTCGTTGTAATATGCTTGATTAGATTTTATTTATTAATGTATAAGTATAAAAGAGGATGTTGGTATATATATATATATATATATATTTAGTTGGCAGGGATAAACACAGAAACCGCTGGACCGATGGCCACGAAACTTGGTACATACATGTAGAATTTCATGGAGTAGGTTTATACACCTTCAATTTCGTGATAACATTCAGGGCTTAGCCCTGGGACCGTCTTAAAGGTACCCATGTCAGGGATTTTGCAATAATTTGAGTTAGATTTGTTTACTAACAAAACATATGAAAGTAAAATTTAAAACAGGTGATGTAAATTAATGGTATTTCTTTCTGCTATTTAACTGTATTTTTGTTAAAATGAAGATTTGTTACTTGGTGCCAGGTGGTCAATGAATTAGACTTTTGCATTTTTTCAAAGTGTAATACACTATATAAAATGCAGATAATATGTAGTATAATATAAAATAAATAACTGATTACTGAAGGACTCCAGTGATCACTGATCACTTATACTTGAAGGACTTTTTTTATGACAACTAACTGCTATTTAAAGAGGAAGAGTGTGTTACTGTAAAGAATTAATTTTACCTACAACACTTTAACAAAATTGCCGTGACGGCTCATTCAAACGTTTTGCTCAATATAGAGTCTAAAAACCTAAGACAGCACTTTTTAATAATTGCTGGAGTGGCATTGTAATTTTTTGTTCAAGGTAGACCCTAAAACCTTAAGAAAATGATCTTTTACAGTGAATAAAATTTCAAGCTAACTTCTTTGATTCCTCTAACACGTATGCCTTCATGAAGGAAATAAATAGGATTTCTATTACGCAGGTCTGCTGCGACGGGGGTGCATAATAAAGTTTTAATTAAGGGTAACATATGCGAGCAGATTCAAAGTGCCGTCGAAAAAGCCAAGGGTGCCGTTCCTTATATTGTGCCCCATGATCACCATCAGGGCAAGCTCAGGTACCGTGGAAACGACCATTAAATGCTTCTCGGCGTTCGTCTCTGATGTAAATTGGCCTCTTGAGTGTGTGAGCGCAATCCTCTTCACCTGATAGCACGATCGACTGGACAGCCGACACAAGCAAAACGCACTTGCAAGAGGAAGGACCACCGATATTGGGCATGAGCCTACCCAGGGCAGCAACACCATTTGGGGCTTTGTCGGTGAGGCGTTGGATATGGTCACATTTTTTTATGTACAGGCAGTTTATGCAGGAATATAATACCCCCGTCGTAGCAGACCTTCGTACTAAGAGCGAATTTCTAAAAACTTTTGCTTTATGGAAGTACATTTGATATGTTCAAAGAAGTAGATACATTACATACATTAGATTTTACAATAAGAAAAATAAATGGGAAAGCAAAACTATATAATTCATGGGTGATAGTGTATGTATAATTTTAATCGTGAGCGAAGCCACGGGTTCTTCTAGTTAGACATAATATTGCCGTTGCCTACGGCTGAATAGTATTTTAATAAAGACCATAATATTTATACAAGTGAGTTTAACTGTGTACTTCAGTAACATTTGCTTTAAATAACTTGTTTATAGCCCAGTTATATTTTAATATTGACATCTGTGCTCCAGAATTCATGAATGAGTTATTTAGTAAGACATAGTCGGTTATTTAGTATGGGGCAATATTTTATAACATTACACCCTCTTTTTATTTCGGGGTAGAGAAAAAAGAAAAGTCGGGTTAAAAAACAACGAGTTGAAATGTTTTTAGAAACCAAAAAGGAACACCTCTAGTGCATAAACAAAAGCAACTTTTTTAAAAACATATGGTACAAATAAAACAGATTTCAGTTGTCTCTTCCATGAGTGGCTTGGTAAATCCTTTTGACGCCTTCTTCGGTGCGTTGATGGAACTTTCGTTGTCCTGGTTTCCGCTTCTTCTTGGGTGGGGCGTTAGGGTAGTTGGGGTCAGCAAGAGAAGACTCCGGAGCGGGACGACCAACACTGGGCCTGTTTGGAAGGCGTGGAGTTTAGAGATTTTCTCGGTTTCGGGGAGTTGTCTTGTACGGAATTACGGCTGTTGTAAGCGGTTTCTGGATAAACGGCCTGAGCGGCATATTTCGGGGGTTTGTAATCTTGCATACTTTGTTTAACTACTTCGTAGTCGCTAGCAGCCAATAATAGATCAGACAATTTAGTTATGTTGTTTCTGAGTCCGTAAAGTTTATACTCCGGTAGCATGTTTTCGAAAATCCGATTGAATTGTTGTTCTTCCGTAAATTTGCCGTGACGGCGCATCAAGGTTTGGAGGCTAATGACGTAGTCTTTGAAAGATTCATTAGGACCCTGAGTCCTACCTTGTATTTCCAATTCTAATTTCTCCCGAAACCTTCTGGGTAAGAAGTGACTTTCAAAACATTGGAGGAAACCTTCCCAAGTGTTCCAACGACATTTATTATTACGGTACCTAAGTAGGGCCTTTCCTTTGAATAGTTCCGGCAGGGCGTACAAAAGTTTATTCGGGGAAATAATAAAGGCCTCTTTAAGTTCGTTTAATGTTTCCAAAAACAGCATGACATCTTTGTCCCCATCGAAAAAGAGATTCCATATCCTAACAGTGTTGCAAATTGAAACTGGTTCAGGTGTTGTTTGACTTACGGTTACGAGGCTGGAGGCTGTCAAGGGCTGCGGTGTCTGGGCTGAAGTGGCTGGATTCGTCACAGTCAGGGTTTCTGGCGGATCCACGGCTTCTGACGTTGGTTTGTAGTTTCCCTTGATGAAGATCGTGAGAAGTCTCCGCATCTCTCGTACCTTCGTTTTGGCGGGTAGTCCAAACTTCTGAAGTTCTTCTGCAAGTTCGGCCTTCTTGAGGGTGTAGATCTACGAAGTCCTGGGCTCGGCCTTAGCCTTGGTTGTGAAGCTACTGACGCTGGCGGTATCGGATTCGTGCCTCTGCGGTGGTCAGGGAAGGGGAACGGGACCCGGTCACCGAGGGCGCAGCTTGCCTCTGCGGTGGCCGGGGACGGACTGACCGCCGAGGGCGCAGCGTGCCTCTGCGGTGGTCAGGGAAAGGGAACTGGACACGGTCACCGAGGGCGCAGCTTGCCTCTGCGGTGGCCGGGGGCAGACTGACCGCCGAGGGCGCAACATGCCTCTGCGGAGGTCAGGGGAGGGCATACGGGACCCGGTCACCGAGGGCGCAGCTTGCCTCTGCGGTGGCCGGGGGCAGACTGACCGCCGAGGGCGCAACTTGCCACTGCGGTGGTCAGGGAAGGGGAACGGGACCCGGTCACCGAGGGCGCAGCTTGCCTCTGCGGTGGCCGGAGCCAGACTGACCGCCGAGGGCGCAACTTGCCACTGCGGTGGTCAGGGAAGGGATACGGGATCCGGTCACCGAGGGCGCAGCTTGCCTCTGCGGTGGCCGGGGGCAGACTGACCGCCGAGGGCGCAACATGCCTCTGCGGTGGTCAGGGAGGGGATACGAGACCCGGTCACCGAGGGCGCAGCTTGCCTCTGCGGTGGCCGGGGGCAGACTAACCGCCGAGGGCGCAACATGCCTCTGCGGAGGTCAGGGGAGGGGAGGGGAGGTTGCCGCCGGCTCAACGCGCCGTGGCGGCGGGATGGGCCGCTGTGGCCCGACTGACGGCGTCGCCGCTCTTCGCTTCCCTCTGCTGGCGGCGGGGGTGGGGAGCTTCGGTGGGCGGAGCGTATTTGTGGCGCTACTAGCGGCCACCGTCGGAACGCTGCTGTTCACTTCGTTGTAATATGCTTGATTAGAATTTATTTATTAATTAGACATAATATTGCCGTTGCCTACGGCTGAATAGTATTTTAATAAAGACCATAATATTTATACAAGTGAGTTTAACTGTGTACTTCAGTAACATTTGCTTTAAATAACTTGTTTATAGCCCAGTTATATTTTAATATTGACATCTGTGCTCCGGTTATTTAGTATGGGGCAATATTTTATAACATTACAATATATATATATATATATATATATATATATATATATATAATTCTATATATAATTTAATTTGCTTTAGTAAAAGTTCTACTATAAATTTCAATATACAGGGTGTCTCACCTAAGACACCCTGTCACCATCACCGTCACAAGTGGATTTCCAACAAATTAGTTGCCCAACAAAGGTGAAATAAAATAATTCCCCAAACAAAATCCACCCCAAGGTGGAGCATAAAAATATTTTTATATTACTTTTAAAAATACTGGCTGTCACATAAAATGGAGGTCATGGGTTGGAATCCCAGAATTTTTAAATGCATACCATATGTAGTACAGACGGACAAAGCAATCGTTTTTGCCTTAACTAAATATTGTATTATCAAAGTAATTTGCGTGATAAAGCTAGAGATTTTATTTTTTAATATGTAGGCCTAATTTTAATTCCAAGAAGTCGATACCAATATTTCCACAATCTAAAGAAAAATCCGCTCATCACGGGCCCCTTCGCAGCCCGGGCCCCAAGTTTCAGACTTGGTTGACATGGCCTCTTGGCAGCCCTGAATATACTACATGACTATATTCAAAATAATTTGTCATGTTGTTAGTATATGGTTCAAAATCCAAGTTTTCGACCTCAGAGCACCTGCCAAGAGGTGCCCCGGTATGCCTCAGGGCACGCCTTGTTGCGCTCCACTTTTAAGTACTTTCTAAAATTTCCACATTTATACTTAAAACCATGCAGTCTTCAGATCTAAATCTAGTTATGATTTTAAAGAAGTCTAAATTCCCTAAAACTTGGGCGCTTTAATTTGCAGCTCTATAGCTTTAATGGATTCAGAGATATAGTCCTTCGAAGATAAGCAAAATTCTTTCAGTTGATTAATATAGACAGGGGCGGATCTAGGAAGTTGTTCAGGGGGTGGTGCATTCCGGGGGGCCTCCCTCGGGAAAATTTTAAAATTTTGACTTAAATGATATGGGTTTTTAAGCATTTAAGGCTCTAAATTTTGAGTTTAGTTAATCATAATACAGAGTGTTATTTTCTTCAGCTTACAGTATTAGAAATGTTCTAGTTCATCACGATCGCGGGGGTTAGTGAGGTTCGTTATATTAAGGTTAGGTAAACTGAAAATTTGCCACATAATGGTAGGCCTATATAGACAATTGCATAACAGTGTAAAACCTAGAGCAATAAAAGTTAAAAAAATTGTTTGTTTTTATTTTACCAAGAGTAAATACAACTGTTAATGGCAAAACACTTGCTAATGATTTCACTGACTGACGCCCCTTGGCGACACGTAGTTGTGTGCTGATACAGCGCAGTCGGGAGTCGGGCCAGTTTGGGAGCTTGGGCAAGCTGCAGTTGCAAGTGTGTGTGTCTGCTACAGACACTTTGCATTCAGCTGTGTGTGTGTGTGTGTGTGTGTGTGTGTGTGTGTGTGTGCATGAGTAGGGGGGGATGGCACCACAGACACAGTGACAGTGACGCTGACTCACCTTCAGTGTTTGCACTGTTTCATACCCTCTATGGGTATGAAATTAATTAGACAATGTTGAAATGGGATGGTTGGATTATATATTAAGAAATAACTCTAACTAGTGGATCCGAGCGCACGGAATCGTGCGCTACTCTAGCAGAGCGATAATTCAAATGGCGACAAATTTAAAACACAATCATGCTAACACGATTCATCTTGAGGGTTATGTTTACACAAATTAAAAAATAACAGCAATTAAATTATCCAGCTGATCAAAATGTAAACAATTATGTTCTTCATAAGGATAACATGGGAACTTTAAAAGCCAATGGGGCAAAGCCCAAGGGACTTTTTCAAAAATGTAAGGCCAGTTTGCAAATATACGCGACACGCTCTTTCCAATGAGCCGTCAATGATCAAAATCGGTTAAGAAATGACGGAGGAGTTCATAAGACAAATTTCGTGTTGGCGTATTAATTATATAGATACATTAATCTGAATCAGTGCATTTTTGTGTAAGTGAATCCCATTTCACCCCAACTACTAAAACGTAAAACAAACTCTGGACCTGAGGGGGGAGCGACCCCCTCGCCCCCTCTCTGGATCCGCCACTGAATATAGGTCCATTTGATTGACATACGAAATTTCAAAAATTACACTAGGGTAGAGCCCTAGAAAAGCTAAAACAAAATTGATTATAGCTTAAAAATATTTTTCATGCAAATTTACAAATGTAAATTTGACAAAAAGTTTAACTGCAAACCGTCAAATAGTGTTTTTGAGCCAATTAGCTTAATCAGATCTTCCCATATAACTATTGTGTATTATTTAAACATGTAGAAAGCCACAGTCTGAAGTTAATTGGCTCTAAAACTGTTTGGCCGTTTATCATTAATCTTGGTGTACATATGTAAATTTGCAGGGAAAATATTGTTAAGCTGTCCATTTTATTCTAGCTATTTAAGGCTCTGCCTTAGTGGCCTCCAGAATTTTCAAAATTACCTATGTAAATCAATAGACCTAAATAAATCAAATGGAAGAATTTCGCTTATCTTTGAATGGTCATATCTCCGATCCATCAAAGCTACAGAGCTGCAAACACACTTAAATTGAAGGAAATTTAGTCTTCATTAAGATTGTAACTAGATTGATTTCTGTGGGATACATGGCTTTGAAATATATATGAGGAAACTTGAAAAAAGTGCTAGATAGCGGCCTAGAGAATGAAGTATGAAATACAGTTTGAAATGCATTAAGAGTATTCAGTCCAATATCCACGGGAGAGCAGTCATTCGTTTTCTAACGAATGTATATTCAGGCAGAGGGAAGCCAGACTGAAAACTGAGCTTGCCGTAGCGCTAAGCACACGATCCGGAGTGTAGATTTTCACCGTTGCTTAGTTGTAGCAGAAATTTGACCTTGGATTCAAAATGTTTGTCGGAGGCGGAGTCAATTTGTCAATGGGTCTGAGACTCCCACCATCCTGGAATTTAGTTTAGGAATTTAGGGCGTAAGAACAATGCCAAAATATTTTAAACATCCTAGACTATTATAATAGTTTACCCTATATCCTTGATTTTATTCTTGAACTTGTTTTCTTACTCTTCCTTATATTTACCAGTGACGGATCTAGGGGGGGGGGGAGCGGGGGCACCTGCCCCGGGTGCCAGTTAGTAGGGGGCGCCAACGGCGCCCCCAACTTTCCGGCTCCGGTTGAGAAAAACTTGAAAAAAATAATTTAAAATTCAAATTTTTCGTTTCGCGGCTGGCAAATCTCTCAGTAGCATCGCTGCCGAAAAATCTATAGCATCGCGGCCGTCAAGCCTGTCTCTGTTTTTGTGGCCGTCACCTTTCTCGGTTTTTGATAGCCAGAAATCGCTCACTCGTTTCGCAAACAGAGAATTGCTATCTCGTCTCACAGTCAAAAAATCACTCGCTCAATTCAAGGCCGGAAAATCACCTGCTTTTTCCGCTGGCGGCAGATCTCTTATTGTGATGGACGACAAGCCTCTCGCTCTTTCGCGGCCGTCACTTCTACTGGCCATATCTTGGCCAGGTAATCTGCTGTCATTCCTGGTATACATATTTCGTTGTTATTTCACTGCCAACAAGTGTCTCGCTATTTTCGAGGTCGTCATATTTATTTGCTACATTGAGGCCAGAAAATATATCGTTTAGACTGCGGCTGGGAAATATTTTCATCGCAATGCAACTGGAAACTGCTTGCCATTTTTATGGCTATCACATCCCTTTCGGTCGCATCGCGGCTGTCAAATCGCGGCTGTTTATACCACGGCCGGCAAATCTCTAGGTCACATTGTGGGCGGAAAATCGCTCCAGTGTTTCTGTGCCCAGCAAATCTCTTGGTCTCATTGCGGCCGTTCAGTCTCTCGGTCGAACTGCAGTCGTCAAATATTCTATTTTACTTTACATATATTGGGCTCAAGTATTCGGTTTAGGTTGCATCATGGCCGATTGCATGGGTCGGGAATTGTTTTGAAATAGTCGGGAAAGGTCAGCATAAAAGTTAGAAGTTTCAAATGTGAAATCTGGTAGACACCTTGATTTAGTTTTACAGCGGTTGGCAAATTTCCAGGTCTTATGGCAATAACAGCTCTTGGTTAGGCTGCATCGTGGCCTGCGAACATCGGTTGTACTGCGGCCATAAGATAATAGTATGGTATACAAGATAATTGCTTATCACATCAAAGATGATTTAACAATATAATATAGTGTTTGTGTTTGGTGCTGGGGGGGGGGGGGGGCGCCAAACGCCGATTTTGCCCCGGGCGACAGAAAGTGTAGATCCGTCACTGATATTTACTAGTGGTGACAAAGTTGAGAAATATTCTCAGTTATTTACAGCATATCCAACAAATTATTTGTGCACTTTGTCAAGGCATGAATCTGTGAATTATGAAAGAGACTGACGGTACCTTAACAGCGCCATCTCATGAGGTAAGAATAACATTGTGGAGAACAAATTCACCATTAACTGTGACCCAACCTGATTGCAGCAAACCTGCAAACTCAGGAATTTCAAATACATAAAAATATATTTTAATCGAACTAGCAAGATATGACATATGTTTTTGTAATCTACATGAATGATATGGGGAATGAGTTTGCAGATATGTAAAAATTGGGTGGTTTTAATTCAATATTGAATATATCTGAACTAGAAGAAGCCATAAGTTATATCAAGTTCAATCAAGATATAGCTATAAATAAGGAGGATATCAACTTTTTAAAATTTTCTATAAGGTTTAAATGAAGAAAGAGTGTGCAGGTTTGGACCCCTTCTGGTGGGATCAGATGCTTCCCCCTGGTGTGATCCTTGTTCTGCATTTCCCTCCCTTTCCCCCGGCTGCCACAGCAAGGCCCCAGGGGTATGTTTGCCACATACAAGGGTACCATAAAATTATTGATCAAGGGACCACTAATGAATTGATCTATGGCCTGGATCTCTACACCCGTGTTTTAGATTATAGGCCAGTAAAATAAAGATTTAGCCTGGACAAAATTCCCGGAAAGCTGGAAATCGTCTTAATCTTTCCGTTTTACATCCAAGTATATGAATTTGAAGTTTGTCCCAATTTTCCAAGTGTGCTTTCGACCTGGGACCACAAAAATATCAGAGTTTTGGGTAATTTTTTATTCTTTTGTAAATAAGTAAAAAACCGTTTATTGTACATTAAAAGTTTAAATACAAGAATTGTAGAGGATAAAATTCTACATTTATTGAGTTGTGACGACCCACCCCAAAAACTGTATTTTGTGGACAGCTCCTTAAATTAGGACACCACATATTATGATTGGTGGTTTGTTGAAGGTAATAATCCTTCATGCATGAAAGGATTGCCAGCCCTAGTTTATTATTAATGGTGAGCCCAGAGACTGACATTGGGTCTCGTGGACAATTGTACAGAAAGTTATTAAAATAAAATCAGGAACGCAGCAAGGCACTCATGTGGGAATGCTGATGCTGACGGTCAGCACGGTTCACATGGGTCAAGCTGTATCAGCAGGTCGTTGCCGCTGAGCCTGTAGTAGTCAGTCGGAGAGTTGACTCGGGAGTGCGTGTGCGCTGTCCGCGCCGCGTCGCGTTGCGCCGCCACCGCGCCGCGTCGGTCGGCCTATGCCGCGATTCGTGCGTTCTCTGTCCCCCAAAATTAATTAGGCCTCTAATTAGTATAATCTGAAGTTTTGTATAAATTTTCATAAATGATAACTGCTCACATGTTAGTTTGAAATTAAACAGTTAAATTGTATTAATAAAGTTAGACTAGTGGCTTGTAGGGGCAAAAGCCCCTATAACTAAAATACAAATGCTTAATAAAATATATATTTAATGTTTCCTTCACACTCACAACTTGGTAACTGTTTGGCGGAATTAAATGAGTAAAGTGAAATGTTAATTATACTTTGACATTTGCTAGTGCGTATCAGAATTTTAAGAAAGGGCGTTAGCTTACTTCAGTAGTAAACGGCTAAATTTTTGAAACAATGGCGCTATAGATGTCGTTCTCAAAACGACTCAGTTCACATTGTTTACAATTATTAAACATATGGACATGGTTTAAAACAATTCTTAAGGTTAACCACAGACTGTGAAACTTAATTTATTTGCCAAAGAAAGTCGTGACATTTAACTCAAAAATGTAAACAAATGTCTATAGCCTCCACCAAGTTCAAAAGAATATTATATTGGACAGTTAAAGGGTACTTGTTATGGAATTCTCCGTTTGAGGCTACATTGTACACACTAAGCGAATAAATAAGGATTAAATCAGAAAATGGTCTCCCATTAACGACTCCACACTCCACGTTGGAGCCTCTGGTACCCTACGTTCAACACTTTGTTATGGTTGTCCGTTAATAAATACTGCTTTGTCTTGGTAGATTCAAGATTGAATATACTTTTGATTGGCCAAATTTAAAGGTGAACCTTTTTGGTGGAATCAAATTTAAAGCTGATGTTACACTCAGCTGATCTACACTGTTAGACGTTTTTAGATTACAATGATTTTAAATGGCAGATATTGAACGTAATATCTAATTTCTTGATAAAATTAAAGACATTCTTGTATTTTTCCTGAGTCCCTGGCACCAAGACCTTCTATTTGAGCCCTTTCCCATTATCTTGCAAGTGCAATTCCTGTGACTTGCCAAATGCCCATAATTTCGGCGCAAAAGTTTCGCCTACATAATATATTTATATCGATCATTTGGCATTAAATCGGCATCGTTATAACGTAAAAGAAACACCTAACTCTTTATAATTTTATATTGTAAATATATACGCAAACGCGTAATTATAAAGTCTGAAATCTTAAAATTAAAATATTTATTTGTTATAGTACATTGAACATAGTTAGCTGCCTTTTGAAAAAACCCCATATGTCAACATCTATCATATGGCTTTGAATCAAGCATCAGCACCACATGTTTGAATGTCAACAAAACAGACGTTTTTAGATCCCAATGCTTTTTAAATGGCAGTTATTTTACGTTATTTCTCGTTTTCTGGTGAATTTCAAGCAATTTCAGTATTTTTCCCGCCATCTCGGAATAGAGACCTTTAATTTGAGCCCTCTCCCATCTTTCTACGACTTACCAGACGTTCACAATTTTGACGCAAAGAATCGCCTTACGAAATTAAATATATGATTTAACGTAATATCTTATTTCTTGATAAAATTAAAGACATTTTTGTATTTTTCCTCAGTCCCTGGCACCAAGACCTTCTATTTGAGCCCTTTCCCATTATCCTGCAAGTGCAAGGCCTGTGACTTGCCAAATGCCCATAATTTCGGCGCAAAAATTTCACTTACATAATATATTTATATCGATCATTTGGCATTAAATCGGCATCGTTATAACGTAAAAGAAACACTTAACTCTTTATAATTTTATATTGTAAATATATACTCAAACGCGTAATTATAAAGTCTGAAATCTTATAATTAAAATATTTATTTGTTATAGTAGGCCTACATTGAACATAGTTAGCTGCCTTTTGAAAAAAACCCCATAGTCAACATCTATCATATGGCTTTGAATCAAGCATCAGCACCACATGTTTGAATGTCAACAAAACAGACGTTTTTAGATCCCAATGCTTTTTAAATGGCAGATATTTTACGTTATTTCTCGTTTTCTGGTGAATTTCAAGCAATTTCAGTATTTTTCCCGCCATCTCGGAATAGAGACCTTTAATTTGAGCCCTCTCCCATCTTTCTACGACTTACCAGACGTTCACAATTTTGACGCAAAGAATCGCCTTACCAAAATAAATATATTTATTTATATCGATCATTTGGCATTAAATCGGCATCGTTATAACGTAAAAGAAACACTTAACTCTTTATAATTTTATATTGTAAATATATACTCAAACGCGTAATTATAAAGTATGAAATCTTAAAATTAAAATATTTATTTGTTATAGTAGGCCTACATTGAACATAGTTAGCTGCCTTTTGAAAAAAACCCCATAGTCAACATCTATCATATGGCTTTGAATCAAGCATCAGCACCACATGTTTGAATGTCAACAAAACAGACGTTTTTAGATCCCAATGCTTTTTAAATGGCAGATATTTTACGTTTTTTCTCGTTTTCTGGTGAATTTCAAGCAATTTCAGTATTTTTCCCGCCATCTCGGAATAGAGACCTTTAATTTGAGCCCTCTCCCATCTTTCTACGACTTACCAGACGTTCACAATTTTGACGCAAAGAATCGCCTTACGAAATTAAATATATGATATTTAACATAATATCTTATTTCTTGATAAAATTAAAGACATTTTTGTATTTTTCCTCAGTCCCTGGCACCAAGACCTTCTATTTGAGCCCTTTCCCATTATCTTGCAAGTGCAAGGCCTGTGACTTGCCAAATGCCCATAATTTCGGCGCAAAAATTTCACTTACATAATATATTTATATCGATCATTTGGCATTAAATCGGCATCGTTATAACGTAAAAGAAACACTTAACTCTTTATAATTTTATATTGTAAATATATACTCAAACGCGTAATTATAAAGTCTGAAATCTTAAAATTAAAATATTTATTTGTTATAGCAGGCCTACATTGAACATAGTTAGCTGCCTTTTGAAAAAAAACCCCATAGTCAATATCTATCATATGGCTTTGAATCAAGCATCAGCACCACATGTTTGAATGTCAACAAAACAGACGTTTTTAGATCCCAATGCTTTTTAAATGGCAGATATTTTACGTTATTTCTCGTTTTCTGGTGAATTTCAAGCAATTTCAGTATTTTTTCCCGCCATCTCGGAATAGAGACCTTTAATTTGAGCCCTCTCCCATCTTTCTACGACTTACCAGACGTTCACAATTTTGACGCAAAGAATCGCCTTACGAAATTAAATATATGATTTATATCGATCATTTGGCATTAAATCGGCATCGTTATAACGTAAAAGAAACACTTAACTCTTTATAATTTTATATTGTAAATATATACTCAAACGCGTAATTATAAAGTCTGAAATCTTAAAATTAAAATATTTATTTGTTATAGTTGGCCTACATTGAACATAGTTAGCTGCCTTTTGAAAAAAACCCCATAGTCAACATCTATCATATGGCTTTGAATCAAGCATCAGCACCACATGTTTGAATGTCAACAAAACAGACGTTTTTAGATCCCAATGCTTTTTAAATGGCAGATATTTTACGTTTTTTCTCGTTTTTCTGGTGAATTTCAAGCAATTTCAGTATTTTTCCCGCCATCTCGGAATAGAGACCTTTAATTTGAGCCCTCTCCCATCTTTCTACGACTTACCAGACGTTCACAATTTTGACGCAAAGAATCGCCTTACCAAAATAAATATATTTATTTATATCGATCATTTGGCATTAAATCGGCATCGTTATAACGTAAAAGAAACACTTAACTCTTTATAATTTTATATTGTAAATATATACTCAAACGCGTAATTATAAAGTCTGAAATCTTAAAATTAAAATATTTATTTGTTATAGTAGGCCTACATTGAACATAGTTAGCTGCCTTTTGAAAAAAACCCCATAGTCAACATCTATCATATGGCTTTGAATCAAGCATCAGCACCACATGTTTGAATGTCAACAAAACAGACGTTTTTAGATCCCAATGCTTTTTAAATGGCAGATATTTTACGTTATTTCTCGTTTTCTGGTGAATTTCAAGCAATTTCAGTATTTTTCCCGCCATCTCGGAATAGAGACCTTTAATTTGAGCCCTCTCCCATCTTTCTACGACTTACCAGACGTTCACAATTTTGACGCAAAGAATCGCCTTACGAAATTAAATATATGATTTATATCGATCATTTGGCATTAAATCGGCATCGTTATAACGTAAAAGAAACACTTAACTCTTTATAATTTTATATTGTAAATATATACTCAAACGCGTAATTATAAAGTCTGAAATCTTAAAATTAAAATATTTATTTGTTATAGTAGGCCTACATTGAACATAGTTAGCTGCCTTTTGAAAAAAACCCCATAGTCAACATCTATCATATGGCTTTGAATCAAGCATCAGCACCACATGTTTGAATGTCAACAAAACAGACGTTTTTAGATCCCAATGCTTTTTAAATGGCAGATATTTTACGTTATTTCTCGTTTTCTGGTGAATTTCAAGCAATTTCAGTATTTTTCCCGCCATCTCGGAATAGAGACCTTTAATTTGAGCCCTCTCCCATCTTTCTACGACTTACCAGACGTTCACAATTTTGACGCAAAGAATCGCCTTACGAAATTAAATATATGATTTATATCGATCATTTGGCATTAAATCGGCATCGTTATAACGTAAAAGAAACACTTAACTCTTTATAATTTTATATTGTAAATATATACTCAAACGCGTAATTATAAAGTCTGAAATCTTAAAATTAAAATATTTATTTGTTATAGTAGGCCTACATTGAACATAGTTAGCTGCCTTTTGAAAAAAACCCCATAGTCAACATCTATCATATGGCTTTGAATCAAGCATCAGCACCACATGTTTGAATGTCAACAAAACAGACGTTTTTAGATCCCAATGCTTTTTAAATGGCAGATATTTTACGTTATTTCTCGTTTTCTGGTGAATTTCAAGCAATTTCAGTATTTTTCCCGCCATCTCGGAATAGAGACCTTTAATTTGAGCCCTCTCCCATCTTTCTACGACTTACCAGACGTTCACAATTTTGACGCAAAGAATCGCCTTACGAAATTAAATATATGATTTATATCGATCATTTGGCATTAAATCGGCATCGTTATAACGTAAAAGAAACACTTAACTCTTTATAATTTTATATTGTAAATATATACTCAAACGCGTAATTATAAAGTCTGAAATCTTAAAATTAAAATATTTATTTGTTATAGTAGGCCTACATTGAACATAGTTAGCTGCCTTTTGAAAAAAACCCCATAGTCAACATCTATCATATGGCTTTGAATCAAGCATCAGCACCACATGTTTGAATGTCAACAAAACAGACGTTTTTAGATCCCAATGCTTTTTAAATGGCAGATATTTTACGTTTTTTCTCGTTTTCTGGTGAATTTCAAGCAATTTCAGTATTTTTCCCGCCATCTCGGAATAGAGACCTTTAATTTGAGCCCTCTCCCATCTTTCTACGACTTACCAGACGTTCACAATTTTGACGCAAAGAATCGCCTTACGAAATTAAATATATGATTTTTGTAACTACGTGCGTATTATTTGAGCTCCCAACCGGCAAATAATGCGTATATATCTCGGAAACTGGCACATTTGGTGTCAGCGTGTGCGGTTCGTGTTCAAGAATTCACGGAATAGCGATTTTCAGCTTCCACGGACCCAAGGATGGAAATGGATAAAATCGGTAAGTGAAATATTTTCAATCAGCGGTGCATTCTTTTGTTAAATAAAAATTGTAATATAGTACAGGAGCTGAAGGGGGTTGAGCATGCACTTTCTGGTGCAGTCAGTTTTATGTTTGATTCTTATTCTGGGCACTTGGGTGAACATAAAAACGCATGTTGTCACCTTCCTAGATGGTCGACAACATGGACGACCTTCTAATCGTAGAAAATGCCGAGGAGCAGTTAGCGTTATTTTTGACGTAACCGTTCCACCGACTAGGCGGAAGGAACTGTTATTAGTCCGTGCCGATGCCGTTCCGCAGAGAATCTGGAACAGAAGAACCTATCTCATCTCTCCCTATTCTACTAAGATTCCTGTATAAGGAGAAAGACTTTTACCATCGGAAGTTTTGTATTAAACTATGTTAATATTCAAACTCTGGATTATTAGTTGTCATTTTAAAACATCCTGTTCAATAATTCATAATTACGGAATTTTTTTTTAAAGGAATGGAAACTTCTACAAATATTTAATAGTAGCATACATTCAAAGTCAATGATAGTAGCCTACATAGCTAACTCAGTGTAAAGCCAGTTGGCCTAGGCCTAACAGTAATCCAACTATGGGCTGTGTCGAAATTCAGTGTTAGTTTAATCTAAAGGTAAACTAAGATTACTGTAAAGTAAAATTAATCAAACACAGGTCACACTATTCACACACTAATGGATTATTGAACAGGATGTTTTAAAATGACAACTAATAATCCAGAGTTTGAATATTAACATAGTTTAATACAAAACTTCCGATGGTAAAAGTCTTTCTCCTTATACAGGAATCTTAGTAGGGAGAGATGAGATAGGTTCTTCCCTTCACCTTCAATCATTACACTTCATTCTACTAAGTTAGCTTTGCATGGAACCGGAACGGAACGGCACAGTTTGTTCTATTTATTTGTTCCAGATTCTCTGCGGAACGGCATCGGCACGGACTAATAACAGTTCCTTCCACCTAGTCGGTGGAACGGTTACGTCAAAAATAACGCTAACTGCTCCTCGGCATTTTCTACGATTAGAAGGTCGTCAACATGGGGGGGAGGGGGGAAACCTCCCCCCCCTTCGTAAGGCTGTATGTTTACTTAAATACTCATAACTCAATAACGGTAAAAGATAAAAAGATGAAATTTAAACCAATATATTTAGAAAAGTATGCTTAAAAAAAGGTTATGAGCAAAAATATCATATGTTTTATAGTTTCTGAGTAAAAACATGTTTTATCAAGAATTTTCATAATTTTTCATATATTTTGCTTAAAAATCGTGCTAAAACACCATATAAAGGCACATCCATCCAAAAAAGTGAATATTTAAGTTTATATTCCTAAAATATGTTAAAATAAATACTCATTTAGTCAGTTTTTGGATAATTGTAGTACCCATTTCAAATAAAACATGGTACGAGAGGGGACATTTCCCACCCTCCTTAGGTATTCTTGTCCGTTTACTTAACTACTCATAAGTCAATGACAGTTAAACGTATAAAAGTAAAAAAATAAACTATTATAGCTATGAATATATATTTATTGAAAAAGGGTCTTACCAAAACCACCATTTTTCTTATATTTTTCGTGTAAAACTTAGTTTTGTTGCAAAATTACCTTCATTTTTATGTAAAAAAACATACCTTATACTATAATTTTCCACCTGAATCCTGAATCAGGGACAAACTAATGTTACACTTCAATGAAAATATTACAAGATTAATACACTGAGAAAAATGTTTAGTCTAGTCGGCATGGTAAATCAACATTAGCATGCTACCTGTACGTTACACACGTAAATACGTCTGTTTCACCGTTAGTACGTAGGAAATACCATGATAGAAGATAAGCGGCATGGTGTTTCACCATGCCATGCAGTCTGTCCTCGTTTTAGCACCCTTTAAGTATGATTCATACGGCTTTTTCTCTCAGTGTATTAAATGAATTATTTTATAGCAAAAGCATATACTTTTAGTAAAATTTAAGGCTTACAGGTCAATATACAAAAATGCAAATAGAATCATTAGCTCTGAAGTTTTTTTTTATGATTCTCGTAGCTGAGAAGGATTAAATACGCACTTTCCCATCAGTGATTTTTATGTTTGATTTTTGTTTTGGTTGCTTGGGTAATCATAAAATCATATTGTATATCCATCCCAAGTAGGGTGACCAGATCGTTTCCAAATAAAAACGGGACACTTAAACAAAACTTACCCCACCATCCCCAATACAAGACACCACACACCAAAAGGTGTTTAATTATACGGGGATCTCTTTAATTTACAAATTGTGTAACTGTAGAAATTAAGTATCAAACTGTTTTTAAGCTTTTAGACCATGAATTTTATTTTATATTTATTGAACTTATTACAGCGTTACCTTTGCAACGATTGTTACAGTTTTTACTTTGGAATACAATAAATGGCATGCAGCCATGAAAGGCAATTTTTTGTATCGCCACATTCTGAGGATTAAAAATAATCAAGTCACATTTTTAAGATCTTAACATTTTACTATAAAACAAAATACCCCCGTTGCAGCAGACCTGCATACTCAGCGAATTTCAAATGCAAAACAACATATCTTAATCCAACATAGCGAGATTAGCATGTTTTTGTAAGCTCCATAAGAATAACATGGGGAATGAGTATGCAGGTGTGCTGCTACAGGTATATTAAAACTGGGTGGTTTTAATTCAATATTTAGTAGATCTGAACTAGAAGAAGCTATTTACCAAGTTTTATTGAGATATTTTGAGAAATAAGCGAGATATAGAATTTTACTTATTTCCCATAAGGTTAACATTGGGACAACGTACTGTGTTTACCACTTTCAATATCTCGGTAACCAATGGACATAGAGCAGTGTTTCAAAATACCAAATTGTTTGTTTTTTTGAGCTGAATTCAATGGTGCCCACAAAAATTCGATAAATTTTATTTTTCTATGTAAAAAATTCAAAAAACCCATTTTTGGGGGGGTTTATCCCCCTTTACCCCCCCTTCCGGTGGTCCGATCGGGCTGGTTCACGAACTCGTCCAATTGATTACCACTTTACACGTCCGTACCAAATTTCATAAAGATCGAACCATTTTTGCAGCCGCTATCGTGCTAACAGACACATAGATATATATATATATAGATATATATATATATATAGATATATATATATATATATATATATATATATAAAAATTCAAACGAATAGTGTTTTTTGCTTCTGGGGGCCCCAAAACGAAAAGTTATAGTGGTCCCGAGCTTAAGTCTTACCATGAGACCTACGGTAATAGCTTCTTCCCTATAGGGGAAATTCGCTAAAAGATTTTCTATCAATAAATTACATATGTATAAAATAGTAGGATCAAAAAAGTATCATGATTATCTTAAATTTTAAGTTCTGATAGTTAATTGTCATGCTGGAAAAACAGCTATTCAAAAATTTAACAATAAGTTAATTAAACGTTTCAAGTTTTGTTATACTTGTCACTTGCTCCAGTCCTTTTTCTCTATTATATAGTTGTAGAACAGGCAACAATACATTTTGAAGTTATATGATACTTGTAGAAGAGCTTCAAGTAGGTGGCGTAAAACTAAAATCTTGTTTAGCGTTTGGTAAAGTTCGCAATATTCTTTTATAACCGCAAGTAATGTGAGATGCCATTAAAATTAAAAACAAACGTTTGGTATGTATTTATATGTATAGCCTACTTTTTTTAAAAACGGGACATTTTGACGTCCCGACAAAGTTTTTTGGGACAACGAAACGCAACGTGAAAAACGGGACTTTTCCGTTTTTAATGGACGTCTGGTCACCCTAATCCCAAGTGGTCGACAACATGGGGAGGGAGGGGAGCACTTCCTCCTTCCCAATGTAATAGTTGTCTGTTTGTTTAGCTACTCATAACTCAATGACAAGTCAATTAGAATAGTGTAAGTTAAACTATTAGATTATAAGTATGTATCAAATAATAACGGGTATTACCAAAAACATCATATGTTTTATATTTGTCGAGTAAAATCAGGTATTAATAGGGATTTTTTCATTTCTTTTTTCTTTTACAAAAAACCAAGTACATGCAACATTTTCTCCAGTTGTATTTTTAAATAGAGATGATCTAGGATTATACTTCTAACATATAATTTATTTATTTATTTGATCAAATATCGTTTAGCAAGAGTTGGGTCAGTGAAACATATGGAAAGAATGTTAATACATATCACAAAAATATCTTAATTTTTTGATTTCCTGTGCGTGACATTTTTATAGTTTGCAAATGCCCTCGTAATGCAAAACTATGTTTTCAGAACATTGTAAGCCAAGGTTTAGTGTTATTTTAAAGTATCGGACAAAATTGGAATATGGCTTAATATTATAATGACACAAGAAATGAATTTAAAGCTTTGAAAGGTTTTCTTTAGTGAAGTAAAATCTAACCCTAATTTTAAACATAATATTCTTACTTTGCTTTATAGTTTACTTTAACTTCTTAAATATGAAAAACAATTTAACTGCTAAACAAATTCTTAAAAAATCGCTTTTTAACTACAGTGGCACTTTAGTGAAAACTCATTTAATACTATAATTAATTCATACATTTAAAATCGTAGGTGATGTCACCCCTGCGATTTAAACGCTACGTACCTCTTTAAGTTGATTATGTTTGGATTCATGGTAATGTATTTCACATTAGGTATCTACTTAAAGAGAAAAAGATAATATAATAATTTTAAAACTAATCAGAGACTAATATTTTTCTCAACACATGAAGGAAACGACCGTCCAACGTCGAAAACGGAAAAAAATTATGTAACGAAAAATAAAGAAATGAAAAGATCCCCATTAATACCTGGTTTAACTCGACAAATTTAAAACATATGACGTTTTTGGTAATACCCGTTATTATTTAATACATTACTTATAATCTAATCGTTTAACTTACACTATTCTAATTGACTTGTCATTGAGTTATGAGTAGTTAAACAGACAACTATTACATTGGGAAGGAGGAAGTGCTCCCCTCCCTCCCCATGTTGTCGACCACTTGGGATAGATATACAATATGATTTTATGATTACCCAAGCAACCAAAAAAAAATCAAACATAAAAATCACTGATGGGAAAGTGCGTATTTAATCCTTCTCAGCTACGAGAATCATAACAAAAACATTCAGAGCTAATGATTCTATTTGCATTTATGTATATTGACCTGTAAGCCTTATATTTTACTAAAAGTATATGATGTTGCTATAAAATAATTCATTTAATATTAATCTTGTAATATTTTCATTGAAGTGTAACATTAGTTTGTCCCTGATTCAGGAGTCAGGTGGAAAATTACAGTTCAAGGTATGTTTTTTTACGTAAAAATGAAGGTAATTTTGCAACAAAACTTAGTTTTACACGAAAAATATAAGAAAAACGGTGGTTTTGGTAAGACCCTTTTTCAATCAATATATATTCATAGCTAAAATAGCTTATTTTTTTCCTTTCATACGTTTAACTGTCATTGACTTATGAGTAGTTAAGTAAACGGACAAGAATACCTAAGGAGGGTGTGAAATGTCCCCTCTCGTACCATGTTTTATTTGAAATGGGTACTACAATTATCCAAAAACTGACTAAATGAGTATTTATTTTAACATATTTTAGGAATATAAACTTAAATATTCACTTTTTTGGATGGATGTGCCTTTATATGGTGTTTTAGCACGATTTTTAAGCAAAATATATGAAAAATTATGAAAATTCTTGATAAAACATGTTTTTACTCAGAAACTATAAAACATATGATATTTTTGCTCATAACCTTTTTTTAAGCATACTTTTCTAAATATATTGGTTTAAATTTCATCTTTTTATCTTTTACCGTTATTGAGTTATGAGTATTTAAGTAAACATACAGCCTTACCAAGGAGGGGGGAGGTTTCCCCCCTCCCCCCCAATGTTGTCGACCACCTAGGAAGGTGACAACATGCGTTTTTATGTTCACCCAAGTGCCCAGAATAATAATCAAACATAAAACTGACTGCACCAGAAAGTGCATGCTCAACCCCTTTCAGCTCCTGTACTAATAGATTGAAGTATTTAATCATTTAATAATGCAAAGCGTGACTTGAAACGCACTTTAGTGAAAATCCCGTGAAGTATAATGCATTTTTGGATTTATTAGGGAATTTTAAAGTAACTGAAATATTTTCGGCGATGAATTAATTCCGCCATTAATCACGTTGCAGATTATTTGGCGTCATAGCGTCGGTTCCCCCTCCACAATCAACAATGCCTCCTTGTCTATCAACATAGAGACGTGGAGTATTGAAATAATCAAGATGGCGGTCTTATCTTTTAAGTTAATGCAAACTTAATTATTATATCTAGTAATGTATAAAAGTAAGGTTTTTCTAAGAGTAATAATTGATTGCAAATTTAAGTTATACATTTATTTGCATTCTTACAATAACGAAAGTAACGTAATTTTTACAGAGTGAAACTTGGAATCTTTCAGATTATAGCAGTGTTGCCATTCGAGGGATTTTTACCCGGCGAATGGGTATTTCTGTCTTTTAGAGGGGAAACGGGATTTATAGTAGGAACACAGGATTTTCACTGTTGTGAAGTTGAAACACTGTAAAAGCTTCATGTTTAGAAACGTCAAAATGAATATTCGACCGGTTGAATTGTTTAAAAGGAGCAGATAGACAATTAATTGAGTAGGACAATTTAGTTGGAGATAAACTGTATTATCTATTTATTCGATGATGTTGTCTACCAACATAATCTAAATTGCTTTGGGGTAAATTATTTAACACTTAGTATAAACTGTATGTGTTATATTTTTAAGTGGAGAATTAAAATGCGTTGGAATATGTCCCAGTATCATTGTAAATGGGCGATTAATGCATCGATATAAATATTTTTAATTGGTCTAATTATTTGTGGAATGTAATATGATACACTGAAGATTAGCAGTGTCACAGTTGAGGCCAACTTTACAATGTCAGGTCAAGGGATACCAGCGCATTTATTTTCCTTTTTTTTCATTAAATAATTTTTACTGTTGGTATTCTTTTAACTGGAGATTTTAGTAGGATGAAATGGAGGTTACATGGGTTTAAGGGAAACTAATTAGAGCCTATTGACAGTTGATGAGGTCTGATTTAGTAGTGGAAATGGATGGTTTTGAATTATATCAAATTTTAATTGAGGTTGGGGGACTATAGAGACATTTGTTTGGGAGAAAAGTTATTTAAAAATTTTATTGGAATCAAGTAAGTTTTTTTAAGGCAACTATGTATGGGGAAGAATTTTGTTTTTTCCCCTGGGTGTAAAAAGAGGTTTTTGAGGATACATGATTAAATATTTGATTGGAGCCAGTGTAGATGGAGATGAGATACTGTTTTTGAAATCTTTGTGCTTTTAGTTGCCTATCCTCTAGTACCTTGAATTTAAAAATGGGTTTTGGTACACGCTTGCTTAGTTTGAAAGTAATTATATCATTTTAATTATTCAAATAAAAGAGAATGGTTGCTCAGTGGTTACTATCATCAGCAGTACTATTCTGTAATTTGATCGGGTCTCTCCTGAGAAATATGAGTTGTTTTAATTCGAATTATAATAAATTAGGTCTACTGCTATCAGCTTTCAAGTTTCAAATAAAAAAAATAATTTAAAAAATATTTTAAATCCTTTTTTTAATATATTGGTTTTATGCCTGTATGTATGATATGGTTTGGGATAGTAAGTCATAGATAGTGTTTTGGAAGTATGTTTGGGGGGGGGGAGGTTGAGTGTGCCTCCTTAGCGCCCTTATCCCTCGGGATCAAGATGGCCTGGACCCTGCGTATGGCGGACTGAAATGGTAGAACCATGTTAATATACAAGTATACAGTATTCATGAGATTTTATTATGGTTTACTTTTGCAGTCGGGAATTTTTTTGACTAATGGGGCTTATGAAAGTTCTTTTTCCTATGATATGTTTGTTCGGTATGGGTTCAGCATCACCGTCAAACATATTACCCAATAGATTATAAATTTAAGTTGGGACCACCTTCTTGATAAAGAGTTGGTTTCTTTGTGAGACAGGCTGTAAAGTTTTAAAGATAAAATCTTTTCAAGGTCAATGCTGGTGAAAGTAATTAAATTAAAAAAATATTTTCCTTAAAAATAATTTTAATGTGAGTGTTAAACAAATTTTTACTAATTTATGGTAGCCTTATTGTCTCTGATTATTGAATAACCCTTTGTGTTTGTTATACAGGAGAGTTTCTGTTTGTAAGAAACCCTTTTTGCTGTCTCTGTTGATTGGGACACAACATGGGAATGGGATCCGTATGCTGTGGACCTGTTGTTGGAGTAGCAGACCAACACTGGGGGATGGATGATGGATGGATTTAAGGGTTTTGAATAAGTATTTTATTTAAGATTGTTTGAAAACTAATCTTTCTTTAGCTGGGTTGTGATTGTGAAAAAGATTTAGTCTCTTTAAGAATAAAATGAAAAGAAATTTCAAATAGCAGCATTGTGAAACAAAATGGTCTTGATAACAAGCGTGTATTTAGGATGTTTTTTTTTTGTCAGAGGAGTAGCAAATTGGCTTTGGGCCTGAAGGGGACTTAACTACTTTTTAGGGTAAGCCCCATTGGGATATGGGCTTTCCTTAAATGTTTTATGAGTTGAGATGATGATGATGATGATGATGTGGTTGTTGTTTCTGAAGTTGGGGTGAGTGATTTTTGGGGCCCCTGTGAGTCGTTATGGTTGAGATTGTCATGCCTGCCCATGTGCTCATATATGTGGCAGCTTGCTATATCTCCTTTGGGCGACTGAGTCCTGGTTGTGATGTGGATTTCCGGTGGTGGACCTTGTTGTTAATTACTGAAGTAACATGCAATGCTAGAGCTCCTGTAAGGACTCTACATGTGCACTGAGTGTCAATGATATTTGGTGTTTCATTGTGTCTGCCTGTGTGTTGTGATTTATTGCCACTCTTGAGCTCCTGAAGGACTCGCGAGGTAGGCACCAGGCAGAGGATTAAAGAGATTTTATGTGTGGTCCCACCGATGATAAATGTCTTGTTTTGCTCGTGCCTGCGTTCGCCTGCCAAGCTTTACCCTTCGGCAGCTACCAGATGCACTTGAGCTGGTTTAGGGAGTAAAGATGAAAGTAAGGCTCCCTAGCTGTGCGATGAGAGATTTATATTTTGTCGCTCGTGCTTGCGTTTGCCTGCCAGGTCCTGGCCATTGGCAGCTTTCAGATGCACTTGAGCTGGTTGAGGGAGTGGCGGGGAAAACGAGCCTCCCTCGATGTGGTGATGAGAGATGTGTGTTTTGTTGCTCGTGCCTGCGTATGCCTGCCTGACCTTACCTCTGTCGGCAGCAACCAAAAGCACTGGAGCTGGTAAAGGGGAGTGGAGATTTAAGTGTGTGTCTCCCCTGTTATGGCCATAATGAGAGTTTTATTTGTCGACTGATGTTGTTGTAAAGGACGTCCTTGAGGTATTAATGACTAGCTTGGTACGTGATGTATCAATACCTAGTAAAATGTTGCAAAATGTAATTAGGGTTGAATTGTTGATATTTGAGGCAGACTTGATAATGAGCTTGGCCATTGACGTGTGAGAATATCCTCTGAAAGGGGAACTCTCGATGTGCGGTGTCACAATGATTTTAGGCAAAGGGTGTGATAGCAGTAGTAATGACATAGGATGTGGTGTTAGAACTGATACTGCCATGCATTTGTCATAGATCTTGGAACGTGCTGGCCGCCTGGTTGCAGAGCTCTGTGCGGATGAGAGCGAAGAGCCATGGCCCTGACCAGAGCGCAACAGACGTTCGCTGACCGAGGGATCCTGAGACTAACATTGGGGTGGAAGCAGCCTACCCGAGACTTGTACTAGACACCATGAACGAGGGGACTGCAGCCCCAGAGTTTTGCGGTATTTTAACCAACGGAAGGTAGCCTATATTCAATTAATTTGGACCCACATTGTGATGAATAAACTGGCGATAGGCAAAGTGCACTAGTGAATTATTTAGATTGCATCAATGTGTGCAGCTCCGTGCTGCAGAGACTGTTAGATCTGCGAAGGGAACTTGAAGTTAATTTTTTTTTTATATTATGGGAACAAGCAGACATTCTTTTGTGGGAATGATAGTGATTATCGACGTGGACATTCTTCAAGTGGAATGTTTTTTGTTATATCAAGTAGAATATTTTAGAATGTTTTCGTAAGAATTTCAGGGTAGGTTTTACATATTAAAAAGTGGTACCACGTGTTAAAGATAATTAGTAGTAAGTTTTGATGGCCAGTGGTGGCTTATTTATTTTTAAAATCCTTAAAAAAAAGATTGGAGTATGAAATAATTATAGTGGCTGTTGACTAGTATTTACAGGAAGGTAAGCGCGCACTCCCCACACCCTAAAACCCCCCCTCCTTTCAACTCCCTGTACTGGACTGTAATTACTCAGGAAGCTAGCCCAAAGTTGACTTAATTATTTTGTTTCGTATGAAAAGGCCTTGCTGGTGGATTTTCCGGACCCAACAGCAAGACAGCGCCACTACTGAGCGATCTATGAGTTGTAATAGTTTAGTTCGATGGTCGTCAGTGTTTTTTTGATGTTTTTAAAATTTTGTCGATAAACAAGGGATAATATGCTGTTGCTGGTGACTGGACTCATTTGCAGTGTACATGATTGCGTTTGACGCTGAGACTTTACTTTTGGCAAAGCCAGTAAATTAATAGGAACCATAAGTAGGGATTGAGAATTTTGAGGGGTTGTGGTAATGTACTTTGTGAGTGTTTTGTTAGATTTTGTTAATTTTTTTATTTATTTTAATGTTTTTTATGTGGTCTTGGGTTGTTTTTAAAGTAGTAATCAAATTATCAAAGTTGAAATCGTTTAGATAAAGAATGATTTGTTTTGAGGAATTTAGCTATGGAATAGTAATTTGTTTTCACTTTATGAAAAGTCAAAATTTTCTGAGGATATTCTAGATGCTTGAAAGAATATCCATTAATAAGTTATGGATTAATAGATTAGTTTGATTTATTTTCTTTTATTGTAAAATTTTTAACTTTTTTATTTCTGGAAATATATGACAGATTTTGAGGTTAATATTCGGAAATTGTCTTGGTAATATTTGTTTTAATTAGCTCAATCACTGATTATTGAGGGTGTTATTTTTTTATTTGTTCATAGTTCAATAATGTTTTAATTGGACTTTTCAAAGAGGTTGAACTTTTAGTTTGACCGTGTGGGTCTCGTAGCTATGGATCTTCCCTTAAATTTTCTTTAGGGAGCAATGTGTGTAATGTTTAGAAACTAAGGCGGATTTCATTGCATTTTTATTTGTTTAAATTATAATGTACAAATTTGGATCGTTATTTGAGAAGATGTTTTTTTGTGAAGAATAGTGTTGTAATTTGCTTTTGTTGGGTGTAATTAAATCGTTAGACTATAAATTCTTTACTTTGAAAGCAGAGGGGAGAGAGAACGCTGCCGTTATTAGAAAAATTTTATCATTATTTGGATGGCACCGAAGTGCTAAGAAAAAAATTATAGGTAGTTTTCATTTGTCTTACAGTCTGTACGGCTGTTCTTGGGACTTGATGTCAGGTTTTCTGTGGCATTGTTGCTAAAGCCTCGTTTCGACTCTGCCTAAGTTGCCGACATTGTCGTAGATAATGTTGCCGACAGTGTTGCATGATCAAAATTACCATGTCGGCAACAGTGTCGGCAACATTGTTTCCAATATCATGGCTGTTTCCACTCCGCAACAATCCAAAGCAACATTCTAAACAAACGTGATTTTAGTATGGTGATGCTGTCCATCGATGAAGATTCACAAGAAGTCAGCGCTGTGTTTCTTGTTTTTGCGGGGGCTTTATTTAAAAAGATGTAAAAGGCCAAAACGCTGGATTGTTATAGTATTATTAAATTATCTATTCAGGCTTATTCATCCGCAAAATTACTTGTTGAATATTTTGTAAATGTTTAAAGGCTGAAAAACGTACTCATAATCAAAACGTGACAAAACCTTTATACGACAAAGGTTGTTGATATACGGTTTTCATACTTTTCATAGCATTTATGGCATTATACATAGTTAATAATTATTTTATAATAGAATAAAGGTAAGAAAAAAAAGGTTGATTGAGTAAATTCTCACGTTTTTACTTGGTGAGTAAAAATTGATGAATGAATATATATGCTATTTATAGTTAGAATAAAAGAATAATCAAATGAGGACCACAACAATCGTGCGGTACATTACTTTTCAGTTAGACCGGAGACACACTGGGCGTTTTTTTATCGCGCGATAATTTTTCCGCCGCCGCCGACGAAATCGGCGTTCGTACACACGTGGTGGTAAAAAAAAGCGCCACGGAAAAAAAACGCCAATCACGGTACCATTTTAATTTTGAGAGACGTCTGTGGGTGTGTACCAAATGCATTTTACCACATGCCGATCTCAGAACTCCTGACGTCATCAACACGGTACAATGTTTAGCATGTCTTGCCGTCTGACCATGGCGGCGGTAAAAAATCCGCCTGCTTAAAATAATCTAAAAATACTTTTTCAGTACAATCGTTTTGGGATTTAAAAGTACAATAGATTTAGGAATATAATTAGTTTTGCCAGGAATCTTTATTAAAAAATTAGTAGGAAAATCGCGAGGTAGGACTTTACTTACTCGCCAACTCACTTTTTACCACTCTCTTCTCACTTGCTTCAAAAATTTAATCCCTGATGCCGGTGTGTGTGCTATCAGTGTGCATGCGCGAGGACGTGTTGTCAACTGTCGCCTACATTTTTCGGTTTCTACTCCTTGACCCGTTTCCACTCTGAAAAAATTTGTCGCCAACACTGTTGACAACAAAGTTGGCGATAAAGTTGACAACTTTGTCGGAGTGGAAACACGCAAAAAAAGTCGCCAACAATGTTGGATAAATTTTTGTCGGCGACACCTTCCTGGCTCAACATTGTTGCCGACTGTGTTGCCAAGATTCGGTTTATGGAATGGAAACAGAAAAATGTCGCCGACAGTTGACAACACAGCTTCGCGCATGCGTACTGAGAGCACGTATGCAGGCATCAGGAGTCCTATTAGCGAATTTTTCCTATATAGGAAAGAAGCTACTACGGTAGATCTTGTGAGGAAGTTTCCTTGAGCAATACGTTCTTACGGGGTTGGTAAGGGTTACTTAGTGAATACGTCCGGATTGCCAGGAACTTGGTTTATTAACACTTAAACACTATTTACACGGTTTGATCCTATTATCTTATGAACAACTTTACACAATTCTTGATCCGAATCATTGGCTTGTAGTCCCGAACGTGGTCACCGGCAATCAGCTCACTGCGTCAGCAGGTATGGATCAGTCCTTGTGCATCCTTGATGTCCCGGGGAGTTATTGCCTCGTTAACTCAGTCCAGCCTCTACATATGTCCGTAATGCTCCACACACGTCTAGGGTCCCGAGGTAGAGATCCTGGAGATTGCCCAGAAGGGGAATGAACGGTCGTGGCGGGGTTTATACGCTGAATGCCTAACTTTGGCTTAACACTCCTATCGGAGACTCTCTGGCACTCTGGTCCAGAGGAAGCCCGGAGGATCTTCGTCTGCTCGCTAATACTCCGCACTGGGAGTATGGCGTGGCTGCGCGCTCGCTCAGACGTTAGCTGCGACGGTTTATACGGGTCACTGTCCTGACTAAAACTAGGCTGTAACATACACACCAATTAATATACCAAAATATAAAGTGTTTTGGAAAACCATCCCCACTCCACCATCTAGCGGACTACAAACCAATGGCTGGGGGCTCAGCACGCCCGTCCGGGCTTCCGCGGGCTCAACACGCCCATGTGGGGTGTTAGAGTCTCACCACGCCCGTCCACCGATGCTGGGGGCTCAGCACGCCCATCCAGCTCACCAGGGGCTCAACACGCCATCCGGTGGGTCAGGCCGCTAGGGCCCAACTGCCTTCATGGTCCCTAGTGACTCTTGAAGTCCCTTATATACCCGCTGTCCCCTCCATTGGGTACCATGGTGCTCCATTCTCCCCTCCAGTGAGCACCATGAGGTACTTTAGTACTGGGGTGCTCGGGTATCATCGGATGTTCTGAGTTTCCTCCTCTACCGCGCACTAATTTATGGTGTTGTGAACTTTTTTCGTGACTTTTACCTGGTTGAACCCCTGAACTTAGTTGAGTTATACTTAGTACCTTGAGAAGGGTAACCATGGACTTGATTGTAGTGGAATCCCTTTGGGGGGTGCCAAATCACTTCTTTACACTCTCATGGTAAGACCTAAGCCAGAGATTATGATAAAATTTCGTTTTGGGGCCCCCAGAAGCCAAAAATACCATTCGTTGAAATTATATATATATATATATATATATATATATGTGCGTGTGTGTCCGTCAGCACGATAGAGCTCGCATATATGGTCCGATCTTAACAAAATTTGGTGCAGACGTATGCACCAACACGCCAAAAAGCACGCCCATCCAGCTCACCAGCGACAGCAGGTATTTGCAGGTATTTGCAGGTATCTGCAGGTGTTGCAGGTATTTAGCAACTGGGGGTTAGCTTTTAATTGGTGGTAGTAATTATTCGGATAAATACGAAACCTAGCCCAATCGGACAATTGAAAGGGGGTGTAAAGGGGAATAAACCCCCAAAAATTAGATTTTTTGGGTTTTTACATAGGAAAATTAAAACAATCTGATTTTTAATTCCATCATTGAATTCAGCTCGAAAAACAAATAAATTAGTAATTTGAATCATTGCTCTATGTTCATTAGTTTCCGAGATACTGAGAGTGGTAAACATAGTACGTTGTCCCAATGTTAAATATACCCCCGTTGCGGCTCAAATTATATGTTTTAATGTCAGGGACTCAGAAAAATACTGGAATTTCTTAGAGTTTGCCAGAAAACAAAAATAACATAAAATATCTGCCATTTAAGTATAGTAGCACTGGGAACTAAAACGTCTGCTTTGTTTACATTAAAACATGTGAGCTGATGTTTCATTCAAAGCCATAAGGTGGATAAAGACATATGGTTTATTTAAAGGCCAGTTAACTTAATATTATGTCAAATTAATGTACTATAACGAATACAGATTTTTACTAATGATGTTTATGAAATTTTTCACACAAACTTAAACAGCTGGTCATTTCCTCATATGATTAAATTGGAAAAGTCAGCTGTTTTGAAGTTTTGATTAGCTATTATTTTTTATAGCCTTTTGCCCCTAAAGGCCACTAGTGTAGAGTATTTTTGCACGCTTCCTTTAGAACGTTCCCTTAGAATATTGATTTTACTTGATGCGAGGCTTCATTTAAATTATTTATTTACTTATGCACTTGAAGTTCGCTGAGTATGCAGGACTGCTGCAACTGGGGTATTTTTTAGTAATTGAGGAAGATAGTGGTAAAAGCGAGTTAGGGAGTCATGCCTCACGATTTTTTATGCTAATTCTAAAATAAATATACTGAACGAACAAAAAACTAATTATTTGTAGTTTTATAGTAAACCTGCTTCAAGTAATTCAAAACTAATTTCAAAGCAGGTAATTGGAACTTCAGATGGTATTCAACAGTAATTCGGAGGCAAAAAATTGATCAGTTGTACCACACGATTTCTGTGGTCCTCATTTTATTGTTATATTATTATTACAAATTGATAATTTAACTATAGATAGCTTATAAACTGAGTAATTCGTCATTTCACCTATTTTAACACACTGAGTAATGTGCTGATGATTAAAAACGTAAGAGTTGATACGAACAACATATTTTCCCCTTTCATACTAAACATAATAATCCGATACTAATCAAGGTATACAGATAACTACACAAATAGGTCAGCTATTATGAATATTTTTTAGCATAACCTTATTCATAACAGCCAATGTACCTGAATATTAGTATTCAAGTACTTTATAAAACGTTGAAGAAGTAATTATGCGGGGAAATTAAGCTTAAACCGTTTTAGGTGAAGCCTCAATAAAATTGGTTTTCCTTTATCAGTGTTTACATTTGGATGTTTAGTTTTTCAGACGATTCGTCTGAATTGTGACATCCCGTGAGGTAAATTAAACAATGACCATATCAGCTGGTGGATGACTTAACAATTCTCACCCATTTCAAAAATTGTGTCGTTGTTTAGGTTAACTATCTACACGAGGCCCGTTTTAAGCGCATACTCGTATTTATAGTTTTATCTAAAGAGAGCTTATTCTGTTTCTTTGTATTCCCTTTTTTATTTACGAAATTTGTAAAATGTCTGCCAATACGTCCTGTGACACTGACAATTGGGAAAAAGGCGAGGTATTTTGACTGATTGAGTTTCATGAGCAGGAAACCGAGCTTTGGAACGTAAAACTTAGTGCTCACAAAAATACAAATACTCGCAAGAATTTCTAATGCTTTGGAAAGACCTGAAATGGACGTTGACAAAACATTTTGGAAAAAATATGTTGCCAACATGGTATTTTTGACCATGCAACATTGTCGGCAACATTGTCTTCGACAATGTCAGCAACTTAGGCAGAGTCGAAACGAGGCTGTTGGCAACATAGTCGGCGACAAAGTTGAACCAGGAAGCTGTCGCCGACAAAACTTTATCGCCAACATTGTTGGCGACTTTTGGTGGGTGTTTCCACTCCGACAAAGTTGCCAACAGTGTTGGCGACAAATTTTGTCAGAGTGGAAACGGGGCTTAAGGAAGTAAGGATGTCTGGAGACTAGGTTGGCGTTGGCGATTGGGACCCTCTGACAAAGAAGGAGTCTTTTGCGGCATCACCGGCGAGTGTGATGGCCCCTCATGCTGAGGACAGCATGGACTAAAGGTGGGGGGAGTGTGACGACCCACCCCAAAAACTGTATTTTGTGGACAGCTCCTTAAATTAGGACACCACATATTATGATTGGTGGTTTGTTGAAGGTAATAATCCTTCATGCATGAAAGGATTGCCAGCCCTAGTTTATTATTAATGGTGAGCCCAGAGACTGACATTGGGTCTCGTGGACAAATGTACAGAAAGTTATTAAAATAAAATCAGGAACGCAGCAAGGCACTCATGTGGGAATGCTGATGCTGACGGTCAGCACGGTTCACATGGGTCAAGCTGTATCAGCAGGTCGTTGCCGCTGAGCCTGTAGTAGTCAGTCGGAGAGTTGACTCGGGAGTGCGTGTGCGCTGTCCGCGCCGCGTCGCGTTGCGCCGCCACCACGCCGCGTCGGTCGGCCTATGCCGCGATTCGCGCGTTCTCTGTCCCCCAAAATTAATTAGGCCTCTAATTAGTATAATCTGAAGTTTTGTATAAATTCTCATAAATGATAACTGCTCACATGTTAGTTTGAAATTAAACAGTTAAATTGTATTAATAAAGTTAGATTTTTGTAACTACGTGCATATTATTTGAGCTCCCAACCGGCAAATAATGCGTATATATCTCGGCTACTGGCACAGAGTACCTTCTGATAAAGATACTTTGAACAGTAATTGATTTATGGTAAGTTAAATAAAGGGTTTTGACGAATTTCTCTTTTAGGGAAAGAGCTATTACTGTAGGTATCATGGTAATCCCTAAGCCCGAGACCATGATAACTTTTAGTTTTGAGGTCCTCAGAAGCCAATAAACACATACGTTCAAATATATATAGATATATATATATGTATCAATATAGATGTATATAAATATATATACTTATGTATTTGTTTCCTCGATAACCCTCGCAAAAATGGTCCGATCTTAATAAAATTTGGCATGGACGTGTAAAGTAGTAATTATTCACACATGATCGAAAACCAGCCCAATCGGACCATCGGAAAGGGGGGTGAGGGGGAGTAAACCCCGAAAAATGGGGTTTATTGAATTTTTCATGTAAATCAAAAAAACAAATAATTTAGTATCTTGAATCATCGCTCTATGTCCATTGGTTACCGAGATACTGAGAGTGGTAAACACAGTACGTTGTCCCAGCAATGTTAACCTTATGGGAAATAAACAAAATTGTATATCTCACTTATTTCTGAACATATCTCAATAAAATTTGGTATGTGGCTTCATCTAGTTGAGATCTACTTGTTTATGGCACAAAATCCACAAATTCATATATTCTTGTGGCAGCAAAGCTGCGTACTCACCTTCCCAATGTTAACCTTATGGAAAATAAATAAAATTGTACCTACAGCTAGCTTATTTCTCAATATTTTGATAAAACTGTATTTGTGCAACATCTAGTTGAGGTCTATCTCACTAAGCAACATACCAAGTTTCAACGAGATACGTTGAGAAATAAGCAAGCTACACACATTTATTGTTTTCCATAAGGTCAACATTGGGGAAATGAGTGGGCAGGTTTGCTGCCTCAGAAATCTATAATCATGGGGATTTTTAACCGTAATCAAGTCGACCTTAACTAGATAAAGCCACATAACTAGTTTTATTAAGATGTATAGGGAGATAAGGAAGGTGTTCAATTTTATTTTCAAAGTATATTTCACATCAATTCAAGAGCTTTAGATATAAGGGAAATGATCATGGGAATCACATCGGTATCCATTCCAGCAATACTCTTTTTGTTATTCTTATAGTCTAATTTTTCTTTTAAAGTGTATCCTTGTTATAGTGTAAAAATGTAAGCAAACATACAATCAATGATTTAAAATCAGTCAAAATAAAAACAAATAAAATAGTCACATGAAAAAATTAAATCCAAAAATATTATTTATTTTAAAATTTAAATACACTTGTTAGCAAACTTGCATACTCAGTTAATTTCTAAAGGATTTTTTTTTATATGTGGGCATATTCTACATAAGTTAGGGAAGTTGTTGTTTTGAATATTTTGTGTAAATATTAATCTAGATAAAGTAAATTTTATCATTCATGATCTTATTTCTCAATAATTATTCAGTACCTGGTGGACCGAGCCTTGCTCGGTGTTATTTCATGTTTACCAGTTCATCCAGTTACTATAAAATATTTCAATGTCATAAAATTTATGAATATAAACCTTTTTTATTGCTCCATGGACTCTTCATCCCACCTGCTGTATTTTCCCTTGATAGCTGTAGATTCCAAACAGCTGTTATGATTACTTCATTTGTTTTCACTTTCCTTGTTTATTTTGTTGCTATCACGGCAACCCACAAGGCCAATGTTAAAATTTTACAACTTTAAAATTCAATTTATTACGTTATTAGATTTTCTCTGGCCAAGTAATCTGCGTAAAAGACGTTTTTGAGTCATAAATTACTTATTTCCAGACTTTGAAGGAAATCCTCGGAGCCGTTTTTGAGATAAATGTGCAAGCATACAAGCAAGCAAGCAAGCACGATAACATTACTCATATAAGAGTATAGGATATTCTGATAATTTTTATTTTCTCCCCCTATACATAGTATATGGAGAAAGTATTGTTTTGGTCAAAATTTTCGAATTTGAGTTGTTAGTGGATATATTTGTTTTAGTGCTCCCTGAATCCAAAAAAGTGGTTTTCGGCGTGGTGTCTGTCTGTGTGTGTGTGTGTATGTAAACAAAGCTAGAGACGAAAACAGTGGTCCGATTTTCATGAAATTTGGCATGTAGGTATAAAGCCGTGGTATCTCCAGGCGTATTTTTCATTTTTTAGAATTTTTGATTTTTAAGGGTATTTACCCCATAAAACCCATAAAAAATTACAAAAATCCAAATTTCTCAAAAACAGCTCTAACGATTTTGATAAAAATTTTATAGTTTTTAGTGCTTAAGATGACAAACAAAATGACATCACCCGCATGTCTGTAAAAATTCAGGTTCAGAAGTTATGGGGGTTTAAGTGTTAAAAAATTAACATTTTCAAATTTCACAAAATCTGTAACCTCTAAAGAAAATGTACTTGCAACCATTAAATTCGACTTGAAAAACTAAATAATCCAGTAATTTGAATTATTAATTTACGTCAACTGGTTGCGGAGATAGTTGATATTTTAGTTCGGCGGTAAACGCAGTACGTTGTCCAATGTTATTCTTATGGCAAATATTTAAAAACAGATATCTCCATTATTTACTAACCGATTTTGATAAAACTTGGTATATATTTGTGTGATAATTAATTGTTAATTTGTTTTATTTTACTATGTATGTTTTCTAGTTTTAAATGACTTGAAGGGAGAAAGTATGTATGTGTCAGTTTCCTGATACTGTCTATTAATAAATGTATACTTGTTATACTACATAAATGTCAGCAAACATATTATCAATCTACTCAGATCCAAGAAATAAAAACAAATCAAACCATCACATGAACAAATTAAATTCAATCATGTGGTTTGTATTACTATTTTTTTAAATCCCATATTAGGGAAATTGAATGAAAAATTTGGGTATTTCATACCAGAATTTGGACAGTTTATGTCTCTACAGGGAAATACAAAAGATAATGTACTGCATTTTGCAGATCCAATATCTCAGTAACCGAATGATATAGAGTAATAATTCAAAATGCTATATTGTTTATTTTTTTAAGCTGAATTCAATTCTGACCATTAAATTTACATATAACTAACTAATAGAAATATGTTAAATCTTGAAAATAAATTTTATTTAGTCAAAAAAACTGCCTTAGAGTTTACCGATTTTGCTGGTATTCGAACTTAAAGTCATGAATATTGCTATAAATGTTTGTTCCAAATTTCATCAAGATCGGACTTTTTTTACGAGAGTTATCGTGCCTACGGATACGAAACTCAAACAAAAAAACGAAATGCTTTCGAATTGCTTTTGACTCGTTTGAAATGGACGAACGGTGTTTTTGGGCTCTAGGGACCTCAAAACGAAAAAATAACACGGTCCCAGGCTTGATCTCACCATGCCGCCTACGGTAATAGCTACTTCCCTGTAGGGGGAAATTCGCTAAAACGTTAAAAGTAACATGTATTAAACAATAATAATTGTGATTGGCTTATATACAGTTAATAAAAAATCTAATTAATGTACTTCCTTAAAAACTATATAGGAGACCCTTCAAACTGAATTATGAAGAAGTGCTCCTTTAACCGATTCCGTCCCAACTTAGCATTCAAGAAAAACAACTAAAAATAAATTCTCTAAATATATAATTAAAATATGTACATTTATGAGCTAGGGATATCATTAGAGGTGGGATTTAGTTGATGACAATTACAAGTATATTACAGGTACAGAATGTAAGGAGAATTTTGTGCGTTCGGGGAAAATGCATGGTATATAGTTTATATTGTGAAGAGTGATATGGTAACAAATTTAACAACTGACATAAAAAAATCAGTGGTAGTTGTTACATTGCTCAAATAAAAAAATTGTTTTACCAATGAGAGAAGTTATATATTGGTAAAATTATTACGTGTGTGTTTAAAGAGTGTTTCTCAAACAAAACACGTCTTTAAAATAATGAAAACGTATTAAAAGTTGTGCTGGTCATAACCTCAATGACTTTTAAGCAGCTAATTTGAGTTGTTGTATTGGTTATTATTTAATCCAGGTTCTATGACTTGGTACTAGACCTTAACCTGAACCAAAGACCACTGGATTACTGGTTTATTGCCTCTTCGATCAACTGTAACTGATTTTAATCTATTAAGGACAATGTTGATTCAGTCTGATTTTGAACCCAAATTACTTATAGATACTTTAAATTGTATTTGTTTGAACGTTATAGCTATATACATATATAATTAATTACGTGAACAAAATTGAGGCGTTTGGCAAATATCAAAGATAGATGGGTGAGGGCTTGGTACCAGGGACTCAGGAAAAGTACACAAATTGTTTGAAGTTTACCAGAAAATAATTTGAAAAGCATTGGGATCTAAAAAGTCTGCTTTGTTTACATAAAAAATGTGGCGCTGATATTTGATTCAAAGTCAACATTAACATGTTGTTTGTTTAAAAGTCAGTTGAACATGAAGGTTGTACTACAAAAAATAAGGATAGTTTGAATTTCAATTTGCGGCTATTATATATGATTATGGACTTTTAGCCCCTTCAAGCCACTAGTATATATGTAATCGATTTGACCAGCATATACAGTGTGTAAAAAAGTCCGCCCCCTTCTTTAATGTTTTTGTTTGTTAAGAAAAACCCTTTATGGAAAGACACATATTTTATTATTTTCTTTTATTTTAGGGGAGTAACCCAAAATTTTCAAATGCATACCACTTTTGAACATGGCCCCCACATTCGATTGTGGGCCCTGTAACCAGGATCAGCCTCGGGCCCCCCCATCTGTTCGTGTCCTATGTTATGTTTCAAAAATTACGTGGTAAATTTTTTAACCCTATACAAATTTTATTTGAACTGATAATTGGTGATAATTAATAATTAAACCTATTAACTCAATCTATAAACCAAACTTTATTGCCAAAGTTATTGCAAACATAAATTGAAATAAATCATCCACTTTTATTTTACCTACTGAAAGTACATTTCAATTTTGAGATTAATCTTGCTGACCAAGATTAAAACTCAATTTGGGCCTGAGCAGTTATTGAGAGGGGCCCGTGCACGCTGTTGTATAGGCAAACAACAGTAACTGGCTCGTATGCACCCAATTAAATCTTAACTAACCTGAAATCTAGAATTAATAGAAACTTTATAAACTTTATGAAAATTTATATTTGAATTTTTGATCATAATCTGCAGTAAAATATTCTGCAATATAAAAGAAATTAAAATATGCTAGGCCCGGGCCCCCCAGGAGCCGGGCCCTGTGACCAGAGTTGCACTAGCACCACCCTTGTGGGGGCTATGCTTTTGAGTGACCCCTTGTTTTAAAGAGCTTTCAAAAAATAGGCGAATGGAGGAGGTTGGGGGTTTCTAACGTGTTTCAATCCAAATTGACAACTTGTCAAAGTTTTGGATACAACTCCTTAAAACCTAGCGTCTAAGAATTTTGGAGTTTTTATTTTACCTTTGGTGACTTAAAAACTGAAATGACTCATAAACAAATGATATTTAATGGAAAAGTGGCCCCTTTGGTAATATTTCAAACTTTGAGTGTCACGCAAAAACGTGGGATTTTGGGGGCAACTTGAAATTCTCTAATGTGGCCAATCTTACATATTACTAAAAGAGGCCAATTTTTCATTAAATAACATTTTTTTAAGAGTCGTTTCAGTTTTTAGTTACGGTACCAAAGGTGAAATTAAGCCTCCAAAAGTTTTAGATGCTAGGTTTCAAGAAGGAGTAGTATTCAAAATGTTGACAAGCTACCAATTTTGATAGAAACACGTTAGAAACCTCCAACCTCCACCATTCGCCTATTTTTTAAAGCTCTTTAAAATCAGGGGTCACTCAAAAGGTGTTTACATTTGAACCTTTGGAGTTGTCCTGGTATCCCCCATTTCTGCGGGACCCTCAAAATTGTTAATATTATCAATATTATCTAAAGACACAACTTTCTCATTTAGTAAAATTTTTCCAAATGCCGTTTCATTTTTAAGTCATTAAAGATGAAATTAAAACTCCAAAAGTCTTATACGCCAGGTTTCAAAAATGATTTGTATTAAAAACTTTGACAAGTTGCCAATTTGGATAGAATCCTACACCTCCACCAATCACTTCCAACTTTAAAGAGTTAAAAAACTCTTTAAAATGACGGGTCACTCAAAAGGGGTTTGCATTTGAAAGTTTTGAGTTGCTCCAAAAATCCCCCATTTTTGTGGGGTACCCAAAATTTTCGATGCCGTCAAAGGTAGGTACTTTGGGATACGCTAGTATCGATCCCCAAAGATCATTTGTTTGTCTGTAACAAACAAGTAATTAAAGAGGGGGGATAGACTTTTGTTGAACGCTGTATATATATAATATATTATGTTGGGTAACCTTTTAAAAAAAGAAATAAAAAAAGGGTAAACATGTTACATTTCATCAATAATATATGTAATTTTTTTAGCTAAATAATTAAATCAAAACAAAAAAAATCCAGCTCAGTTAAGATAATGTTTCATATACGGTAATTTGCCTTTACAAAAACTAAAATATAGCACAACCTGCTGGATTCAAAAATTAAGGTGGGTGATGTCCAAAACATGCAAGATTAAGGAAATCATTGTTATTTTTCATCCTTAAATCAACAAATAGAAAGGTGTTTGCAATTAATTATTAATATTACTAAAATCCAAGTATAGATTATTCTTAAAGACAGAAGTACTCGTAAGATACAAAATTGGTTTGGCCAAAAAGGCTTCTAACAAAATTATTAATCCATTTTGTATTTTTTGTTTTTATTCATTTCTAGCTTTATTTACTAACTTCACTTAATGAAAATAAATAGAATTGATGGCTTTTATTTAGAGTTACAGACAATAAGTTTTGACTGTAGGCTGTGGATTTAGAGAAGCCATGAAGATAAGTATAGGCTAAGTGTTTTGATCTGATCGCAATAAAGTAATACAAGTTAATAAACACTCTTAAAGTTTTAAAAACCATATATATATATCTCACTTTTGGCACCTAGCCCTGATAAGACGGCATTTCACAAACTTGGCACCTTCTCAGTCTACATTACACATGGTCTGTGAGTCTGTTGTAGCTCAACTCACCACAAAATAAATCACTTAGAGTATTTTTGTTCTATATGTCTGTACTGCACACATGATGCTTTAGAACTAATCCCCTCTCGATTTAAGAACATTCCTGATCGCCCTTTCATTGCGGTTTTCAACTGTAATGGATAACGTTTCATGCACAAATTTGTTAAGCTCTTTGTCCTGTTACCTATTTAGTAGTGGTTGCATAGATTTTAAAATTGGAAAACAAACACCTTTAATATTAAGTACGGTATAAAATTGTTGAAGACACGTACATTAGAGTAAACCTTATACGTCCTCACACTATATACTTAATGTGAAGAATGATCCAGATAGCCATCCTACATATGGTTGTAAAAATGTAGGAGTCATTATTAAATATTAAATATCCAGAAGTGCCAAATGTAATCCTTCATTTTTGTTGAGAAGGGTCATTTAGGATTTGTGACCTGCAACAAAAACAGAAGTAAGTTAATATTTCTCTTATAAATGGTCCAATATAATGCTAAGAAGTAAAAACTGAATGAGCACAGTCCAGCCAGGAGGAAAGAGCATATTCTCCACAGAAGTAGCTATCAACATCAAAAAAATAAATGGTACTAAATTATTCGGGAGCGTCTCATTATTAACTAGCCTAGTACAATATTAGTTCATATTTTAGTGAATAATCAGTTAATTAATACTAGCAGCCCGCGTCACTTCGTGACTTAAAAAACGGCGTAATAAAATAGGCTTTAGTTTAACGTTGATTGTGTATGGGTATTTTTGCAGCGTAAACACATTTCAAAGAGAAAGTGTGCATTGATGTGATTATTTTTATTTTCTAGATGAATTGTGTGACTGGAATAAAATTTCCATTTGCTGAACAGCTCCAGAGTACCTCCAGAGCACCTCCTGACTTAATGCATGTGTTCTTTTTTTAAGTTTTCTTTAAATGAAAGGTTCAGGAAATTAAGATGATAACAGACTGTTGGTCTTGGCTTTAGAGGGCCTAATCTATCTTATCGTAAGAATAGATGATTTTCCCTTGTCTTATAAAAACATCTACATTTTAAGAAATAAAAACATAATGTGGATGTATATCAACTGACTTTTGTTATCCCCGCATTATGCGTATATCTGTGTAACTATTTAAAATTTTGGACATCTGTTATTTCATAAACAAATGTTAATTGGAAAAAGTTCACTCATTTTACAACAGATAGTAGCACTTTCGCTGGAATTTCAAAAGCCTCCTGTGCGAAGGCTTTTCATGGGCTATTTTCCAAACTTGCAAAAGGCACATTTAGAGTGTGATAGCTTTAATTTGATACCAAATATGTATAGAAAAATTTATTTTTAGAGGTCGATATGCTCTGGACAAAATCCCAGAAATTCTTTTAATAATATAGATAGATAAAATGGATGTAAATAAAAAGTACAACACTTAATAATATATTCACAACACTTAATAATATATTCACGCTCATACTGTATACAAGATGGTAAATATATCACTGTGCCATATAATATTAGCCTCCCTCAGTAGACTGATTCAAAGAAAACTGGCAAAGCAGTAGAATATAGAAATAGCACTACAGAAAACTAAGATTAATTAAAGTTTAGACTCAGTAACGAAAAATGGGAATCTGTATATCGGGCAACTGACGTTAATGAAATCCTACTAATATTATAAAAGTGAAAGTATGGATGTTTGTGTGAATATCTGTCCTTTATGATTGTGAAAATTAATGGACCAACTGAGCTGAAATTTTGCAGGAGTAGAGCCACTACATCAGAAAAGGACATGGATCTATTTTTGTTTTCAAACTCCACTAGGGCTCCTCACCCCTGGCTTCCAAAGTTGCCATTTTATTTTTATGGAAGGTTGACAGCCTCATTAATTAAGATCAGCTTAACATATGTCTATATTATATACGACCACATGTGTAACTCACTGACTGACTCAGGGATACAAATTCTAATCGACTTCCCGATGAGCTAGAAACTTGAAATTTGGCACGAATAGTCCTTGGGTGGTCAAACCCCAGGGAAAAGTTTAAAAACAAAACACTTTTACCCCCAACCCCCCAAAGGAGGGAAAAAGGAGGGCAAATTTTAATAACGAAAAAAGTACTTTTCGTTTTTTGGCTGTAGCGGCTAAACTAGAAGTCCTATTGAAAAACGGACTGCACCACGTGTCGCGGATTTTTCACGATCTACAGTTCGTGCATTATATCTCCGGCTATGACAGAGTCAGCTGGTTGCAAGGCGCGGGGGGGAGAGGGGGTACTTTTCTGAAAACATTGTTCTACAGTCCCGCTGTGTGTCAAACGCAGTGTTTACCAAAATCATATGTTTAAAATATCATATGATACGGTTAGTAGCGTAGTGGTCATAGCCAGAGATATAATGCGCGAACTGTACAACTTTGGTCCTGTGACTTTTTGCCCTATCTCGTCTCCTTCACCCTTAGATTGCTCTATATTTTTCAATTTTCGTAGATATTCCCTACCAGTTGACTTGATATACTACTGAGGCCCCTGTAAATTTGCAGGAACATTTATTAGGTGGTCATTCAAAAAATAAAATTCTCAAAGCAAACAATTTCAACCCCTCCACCTCCAAGAGGGGGTGAAACTGGGGAAAACTTGAATTTAGATAAAAGTACTTTTTGTTTTTTGCCACTAGCGGCTAAAATAAAGGTCCTGTTCAGAAACAAAGGTTATTTACTCAGTTGAAATTAGATTTCCTGCATTTTTTGTCATTATATATTTTGCTTTACCTCATCTGCTTCACCCCCAAAATGACCACTAAATTTAAAATTCTTATATAATTTCAGTTTATTTCGGGTTTTGATGATTTTTTTTATATTTATTTTTAGCTAATAGAGCTCTATTTTTACACTGAGAAGTTGGTTTGATCTTTCATTTTCATCAGGGGTCATTCGCAAAATTCACCCCCTTTCAACCCCTAAAATAGTCCTCAAAAGTTAAACTTTCGCTGAATTTTAAATTTTCCTCGTGGTTTTTATTTTTTGTCAAATTTAATTTGGCAAGGGATGCCGAAATTTTGACACGGAGCTAGTCAGTTTGACTTTTCCGGTTTATTTTGGGTAACTTGCATTTTTTACCCCATTTATACCCCTAAAAAGTCGTCTCAAGCTGAACTTTAATTAAATTTACTATTTGACTCGTGGTATTTGTGCTAATTTATTCATTACTGAAAGACTCAATTTTTGACAAGGGATTCGTCAGTGTCAACCTCCATGGTCATCCAAAGTCATTCGTAATTTTGAAAATCTATCAACCCCTAAATGTGACTACAAAAAGAATCAAATTATGTATTCTTCAAATTAAGGCAATGTTGTTTCTAAACCAATTATTTTGCCTCACCCCCTCACCCCCAGACTTCACCAATCCTTTTTTACAACGAAAAATTAACCTCACCCTCTCCCCCAAAACCCCCCTAAAGTAACCCTCTAACTACCCCCCCCCCCTAACTACCCTCCCAAACACTACAATGTTATATTTTGCTGAGGATTTGTAATGAGTTTTTCAAAATTTTGTGAATTTTCAATACACACCCCCTGCTTTGGGGCAAAGACAAAAAAGGGAACCTTGGGCAAAGACAACCTATTTGCTTCTCCAGAGATTTAATGAATCATTTCAGTAATAATTACCCCCCCCCCCCCTACCATAAACCCCATTGAAACTATTCAGCTCCAAAAACTAGTAATAATTAATTTTGCTGAGCATTTGGAAACAGTTTATTTATTTTGTTTATTTCAATATAACCTCTCTCTGCTTTGGGGCGAAACCCTTTAAGGGAACCAGGGGAGGATTGCTGAGGATTTGTAAAACAGTTTATTCGTTTTGTGATCTTTCAATACAAACTCTCCACTTTGGTGCGAAACCCCTTAAGGGGGCCTGGGGGCGGAGCCCCCAGCAAGTTATTTGTATATGAAGCTCTAAGTTTTCAATCAGCTGAGTATCTTAACTGTCATTATTTAATCATTGTTTTGATGCTAAATGTCAATGTAAAATAACCAAGTTATTTATCATTGGTTAAACTATGTTTTGGCACTTGCAGATTTATAAATGCTCCATATTTTGTTATGTTCTATACACTGTAATAACAGGGACATCCAAAGGAGAGGAGGTTTTGATCCCATGTATATATATACCTATAGTGCCCAACAACCTACCCTTTAAATTCAGAAGACTGCAATTTCCACTCAAGTTGGCCTTCACCATGACTATAAACAAAGCACAGGGACAGACACTTACAGTGGCAGGGCTCCATTTGGGAACACCATGCTTTTCACACGAACAGCTTTGTGTTGCTAGCTCTAGAGTGTCAAGTAAAAAAAAATTTGCACATTTTCGCTAAAAATAATGAATAAAACAATATAGTTTATCGAGATGTATTAAATTGAAACACTTTTTATGGATTTAAGGCATTATATCTATTTATAATAACTTAATAATAATAAGTTACTTAATTACTAAAATGCTATAGAATTTTTAACACAGAAAGCGCGTATCATAAAAATTTTATCGTCCACTTAGGCAAATCACAATCGCGGGCGAAGCCGCGACGGGTAACAACTAGTGTATGATAACTTCACAAATATACTTCAATGCTATCATGATATAAGTTGTCCTATGAGAAAAAAGAAAATCAAAATTAGAGGCCTAAACAAGAGTAAATGGATGAATAATGAAATAATAACAATAAAAGAAAAAATGTTCGAACAGTTTTCAATTTGGAAGCTAACAGGCCAAATGTCAGAAAAAATCAAATATATAGAATACAAAGAAAGGTATAAAAACATGATCCAAGAGAGTAAAATACAATGGGCACACAGCAGCATAGCTAAAGCAAGCAACAAATCAAAGGAATCATGGAATGTTATAAACAGCGTAAGGGCACAAAAAACGGTCGAAAATGAAAATGTCATCCTGAAAATTGAGAACAAAATAATAAGAAATCCTAAACAGGTGTGTGAAGCATTCAACAAATTCTTTGTGGAGGTTGCGGACACAGTAAATGGAGACAATGCCAGTCCATTTTTAGCAGGTTTAACAATGACTTCAAAAATTAGGCCTAATAAAGAATTAAAACAATTCAACACTATTACAGAAGGAGATCTTTTATTTAGAAGTGTTTTTCAAAATTGGAATCAAAACACTCTTGTGGCATTGATGGAATTAGTATGCACTCACTCAAACACTGTAAGGAGGAGGTGATAAAACCTCTCACCCACATAAATAGTTCCTTGTGTTCTTTTGTCTTTCCTCAGAAATGCAAAATTTCCAAATTGAAACCACTTCACAAAAAATCAGATAAAACCAATCCTGGTAACTATCGTCCAATCTCCCTTCTTCCCGTAGTTTTAAAATTGATAGAAAAAGTTGTTTCGGAGCAACTTACCAATTCTTTGGAAAACAATAACATTTTGTGTAATAGTCAGTATGGGATTAGAAAAAATAAATCAACAAAACTAGCACTCATTGATTTTATTAATAGCAGTATAGATGCAATCGAGGCTGGAGAAACTGTTGTCGGATGTTTCGCTGACTTGTCGAAAGCTTCTGATTGTGTCGAACCTGCTATTCTCATTGAAAAATTAGCTTCAGTTGGGATTATTGAAACTGCTTTGAAATGGATCACGTCATATTTGACGGATCGACAACAAATTACTGAAATCACTCAAAATTCAAATACCCCCGTTGCAGCAGACCTGCATACTCAGCGAATTTCAAGTGCAAAACAATATATTTCAATCCAACATAGCGAGATTTGACATGTTTTTGTAAGTTCCATAAGAATAACATGGGGAATGAGTATGCAGGTTTGCTGCTACAGGTATGTTTAAACTGGTTGGTTTTAATTCAATATTTAGTAGATCTGAACTAGAAGAAGCCATTTACCAAGTTTTATCAAGATATGTTGAGAAATAAGCGAAATATAGAATTTTTCTTATTTCCCATAAGGTTAACATTGAGACAACGTACTGTGTTTACCACTTTCAATATCTCAATAATCAATGGACATAGAACAATGATTCAAGATACTAAATTGTTTATTTTTTTGAGCTGAATTCAATTGTGCCAAAAAAATTTGATAAATTTTATTTTTCTATGTGAAAAACTCAAAAAACCCATTTTTGGGGGGGTTTATCCCCCTTTACCCCCCCCTTCCGGTGGTCCGATTGGGCTGGTTCACGAACTCGTCCGAGTGATTACCACTTTACACGTCTGTACCAAATTTTATTAAGATCGGACCATATTTACGGCCGCTATCGTGTTAACAGACATATATATAGATATATAGATATATATATCTGGAGACCCCAAAATGAAAAGTTAACATGGTCTCGGACTTAGGTCTTACCATGAGTACTACCATAATAGCTTATTCCTTTAAGGAAATTCGCTAAAACCAAAATCAATAAAATTCTTTCCTCTCCACAATTGATAACCAGCGGAGTTCCGCAAGGATCTGTCCTAAGACCTCTCCTATTTTCAGGGCCGCGACAAGGGCCATGCGGAACATGCGGCCGCATGGGGCGCCGTCAGGGAGAGGGCGCCGCGCCGCGCCGCCGAAACCAGCGCGGTGTTGAGTCCGCAGCGACGCCCGAGTAGCCTTGTAAAATAGTTCAATTTGATGACTTTTGTTGGCGCCCGGGGAGCATTTTACAATAATACATGAGTATACACATTTTACGAGCAATACATGAGTTTTGGAATCGTTTGCCGGTGCCTAAAGCCTTTTTAAAATTGGTCAACGTGAAAGATATTTGCCTTGGTGGCGATTTCCGGCGCTCGTGGAGCCCTTTCAGACTGTTTAAGAGCTTAATTAATGTTTTGGTGGCGTTTGCCGACGCCCTTTAAAACCTTTTAAAATTGCGCAACTTTGCCGAAATTTAATTTAAGTAGCATTTACCGGCACTTGTTGAGCACTTTTAAATGTTTAAGTGTTCATCATGTAATTTGGCGACTTCTGTTGGAAACCGGAGAGTATTTACAAATCATTCAATGTGCTAAACCGTTGTGGCCGTTTTTGAGGCGTTTTCCGAGGCCCGGAGCCCTTTTAAAATTAGCCAACGTGCGTAAAGTGAGTGTAGGAGGCGTTTACCGACGCCCGTGGATCCGTTTCAAACTATTCAAAGAGCAAAATGCCTTTTTTTTGTTGGAGCACGCCGGGGCCCGTGGGGCCTTTTAAAATTGTTCAACTCGTAAAACTTACAATTTGGTGGCCGTTTACCCGCGCCCGTGGAGTTATATTATATTCAAATGATTCAAAGTGTAAATTTTTAAATTTTTGAATTATTCACAAACCCAACAATTTACAATACAATTATTGTAGCTGCAATATTATTAAAACAAAATGGCTGTCGATTGCCCGCAGTCCAACATCCCCAGCGGCGTCGGTGTGTGTGGAGCAAGACCTTTGAAATGAAATTAAATTTACAATTTTATTTACAAAAGAAATTTAAAGATTCAAAATTAAGACCTGGAAACTGAAAACTTCTAGAAATAACTCTATTTCAACACTCTCCCACCGAACAACGAACAACTGTCGACGGGCAGTTGAGGTTTAAAAAAAAAAAAAAAAAAAAAAAAAAAAAAAAAACTGTGTCATTTTTAGCCATTTAGTATATCATTTCTTATAATGGTCTAGTTTACCTGGATTAAAATGTTAACTAACGATCACGTTTTTAAGTTGAAGCAAGAAAAGCCCGATTAGCGGTGTGCCTTCTGTTTAAACATATCTAGTATACTGTATGCAAACGTTTAAATATGTAATAAATAAAATTCAAACGGAACAGCGCAGCATATCACGGAACGGTTCTGTGATGCAAAATTTGGGCTCACGTCAGCTGTCACGGAACAGTTCCGTGATGCAAGGTTAAGCCAATGGGTTAAGTTGAAGCAAGAAAAGCCCGATTAGCGGTGTGCCTGCTGTTTAAACTTGGATCATTTTATTTGACTTAACATATCTAGTATACTGTATGCAAACGTTTAAATATGTAATAAATAAAATTCGACAAAGTACTTTCAGAATATTATTTTTTCGCAAATTATAGCTTTATTCACCGTGGGGGGGTAGGCCCTAATTAACAACACACAAGTAAATGGGGCGCCAATGTAGGCCCTCGCATGTCCCAGAAAAATCCCTTGCCGCGGCCCTGCCTATTTTTGGTTTATATCAATGACATTACAGACTCTATTCCAGAGAGAAGTCTGTATCTCTTTGCGGATGACACCACGTTATTCACAAGGGGATCTGACTGTACAGAGCTGGAAATAGAGTAAAATGAAAAAGCAAATGAGCTGTCTCTCTTTTTTCATCAAACAAATTGAAACTTAACCCACAAAAAACTAAATTTCTTTGCATTTAAACAGGACAAAAACAAAATTCAAAAACAAATAGGACTCCGAACCTATTTAATTTATAGGAGAGAACAAAATTGAAAAATCAAAAACAGCTGATTTCTTGGGGGTTAGATTGCATGATAGGCAAGGATGGGATGATAATATTAAAAAATTAGAGGGATCACTGGCTAAAGGGCTCTATATCCATATCCTACGTAGGATAAGAACCTACGCCAGTCTTCCTCTCTCAAAATTAGTTTATTTTGGCCTTTTTGAACAACATATTTCCTTTTCAATCATTTTTTTGGGATGCTGTTAAAGGGAATCTGGAAAAAATTTTCAAAATTCAAAAAAGGGCTGTTTGGACAATGTTAGGCTTGCAACCTCGATCTAGCTGCAGAGAATCATTCAAACAGCTTGGCCTTTTGACAGTTCCTTCACTCTTTGTTTTAGCGAATTTCCTTAAAGGAATAAGCTATTACAGTAGTACTCATGGTAAGACCTAAGTCCGAGACCATGTTTATTTTTCATTTTGGGGTCCCCAGAAGCAAAAAACACCATTCGTTCGAATTTATATATATATATATATATATAACTACTAGAAGAACCCGTGGCTTCGCTCACGATTAAAATTAAACATACAATATCACCCATCAGTTATATAGTTTTGCTTTCCCATTTATTTTTCTTGTTGTAAAATCTACTTCTTTGAACATACCAAATCTACATCCATAAAGCAAAAAAGTTTTTTAGAAATCCGCTCTTAGTAAGCAGGTTTGCTACGACAGGGGTGTTCTATTCCTGTATAAAGTGCCTTTCTATACAAAACGGCACTCTTGGCTTTTTCGACAGCACTTTGAATCTGCTCGCATATGTTACCCTTAATTAGAACTTTATTATGCACCCCCGTCGCAGCAGACCTGCGTATGTGCATGTCTTCACGTGTATGCCTTCATGAAGGAAAGATATAGGATTTCTACTATATCTTTCCTCCATGAAGGCATACACGTGTTAGAGGAACCATAAAACATGGCTTGAAATTTTATTCACTGTAAAAGATCATTTTCTTAAGGTTTTAGGGTCTACCTTGAACAAAAATTACAATGCCAATCCAGGAATTATTAAAAAGGGCTGACGCGTTTTTAGACTCTATATTGAACAAAAAGATTGAATGAGCTGTCCCGGCAATTTTTTTAAAGTGCTGTAGATAAAACTGATTCTTTACAGTACCACATTCTTCTTCTTTAAATAGCAGTTAGTTGTCATAAAAAAGAAGTCCTTCAAGTATAAGTGATCAGTGATCACTGAAGTCGTTCAGTAATCAGTTATTTATTTTATGTTATACTACATACCAACATTTTATATAGTGTATTGCACTTTGAAAAAATGCAAAAGTCTAATTCATTAACCACATAGCACCAAGTGACAAATCTTCATGTAAACAAATACAATTAAATAGCAGAAAGAAATACCATTAATTTACATCACATGTTTTAAATTTTACTTTCATATGTTTTGTTAGTAAACAAATCTAACTCAACTTCCTTCAAAATCCCTGACATGGGTAACTTTAAGACGGTCCCAGGGCTAAGCCCTGAAAGTTATCACGAAACTGATGGTGTATAAACGTACTCCATGAAATTCTACATGTATCTACCAAGTTTCGTGGTCATCGGTCTAGCGGTGTCTGAGTTTATCAGTGCCAAATATATAAATATATAAATAAATATATATATATATATATATATATATATACTAGAAGAACCCGTGGCTTCGCTCACGATTAAAAAGTAAACATACCCTATCACCCATCAATTATATAGTTTTGCTTTCCCGTTTATTTTTCTTGTTGTGAAATCTACTTCTTTGAACACATCAAATGTACTTCCATAAAACAAAAAAAGTTTTTAGAAATTCGTTCTTAGTACGCAGGTCTGCTACGATGGGGGTATTCTATTCCTGCATAAAGTGCCTGTCTATATAAAAAATGTGACCATATCTAACGCCCCACCGACAAAGCCCCAAATGGTGTTGCTGCCCTGGGTAGGCTCATGCCTAATATCGGCGGTTCTTCCTCTTGCAAGTGCTTTTTGCTTGTATCGGCTGTCCAGTCGATCTTGCTATCAGGTGAAGAGGATTGTGCTCACACACTCAAGAGGCCAATTTACAGAGACGAACGCCGAGAAGCATTTATGGTTGTTTCTGCTTAACGCACGGTATCTGAGCTTGCCCTGATGATGGTCATGGGGCACAATATAAGGAACGGCACCCTTAGCTTTTTCGACGGCAATTTGAATCTGCTCGCATATGTTACCCTTTAATAGAACTTTATTATGCACCCCCGTCGCAGTAGACCTGCGTATTAGAAATTCTATTTCTTATGAAGGCAAACGTGTTGGAGGAACCATAGAACATGGCTTGAAATTTTATTCACTGTAAGATCATTTTCTGAAGGTTTTAGGGTGTACCTTGAACAAAAGATTACAATGCCACTCCAGCAATTATTAAAAAGTGCTGTCTTACGTTTTTAGACTCTATATTGAACGAAAAGATTGAATGAGCCGTCCCGGCAATTTTTAAAGTGCTGTAGATAAAATTAATTCTTTACAGTAGCACACTCTTCCTCTTTAAATAGCAGCTAGTTGTCATAAAAAAAGAATTCCTTCAAGTATAAGTGATCATTGAACACTGGAGTCCTTCAGTAATCAGTTATTTATTTTATGTTATACTACATACCAGCATTTTATATAGTGTATTGCACTTTCAAAAAATGCAAATGTCTAATTCATTAACCACCTGGCACCAAGTAACAAATATTCATGTAAACAAATACAATTAAATAGCAGAAAGAAATGCCATTAATTTTCATCACCTGTTTTAAATTTTACTTTCATATGTTTTGTTAGTAAACAAATCTAACTTAAATTCTTTCAAAATCCCTGACATGGGTACCTTTAAGATGGTCCCAGGGCTAAGCCCTGAAAGTTATCACGAAATTGATGGTGTATAAACGTACTCCATGAAATTCTACATGTATCTACCAAGTTTTGTGGCCATCGGTCCAGCGGTTTCTGAGTTTATCAATGCTATATATATATATAGATATATATACCAACATCCTCTTTTATACTTATAGATATATATACCAACATCCTCTTTTATACTTATAGATATATCTATATATCTATATATATATGTCTGTTAACACGATAGCGGCCATAAATATGGTCCGATCTTAATGAAATTTGGTACAGACGTGTAAAGTGGTAATCACTCGGACGAGTTCGTGAACCAGCCCGATCGGACCACCGGAAGGGGGGGTAAAGGGGGGTAAACACCCCCAAAAATGGGTTTTTTGAGTTTTTCACATAGAAAAATGAAGTTTATCAAATTTTTGTTGGCACCATTGAATTCAGCTCAAAAAAACAAACAATTTAGTATCTTGAATCACTGCTCTATGTCCATTGGTTACCGAGATATTGAAAGCGGTAAACACAGTACGTTGTCTCAATGTTAACCTTATGGGAAATAAAGAAAATTCTATATCTCGCTTATTTCTCAACATATCTTGATAAAACTTGGTAAATGGCTTCTTCTAGTTCAAATCTACTAAATATTGAATTAAAACCAACCAGTTTAAGCATCCCTGTAGCAGCAAACCTGCATACTCATTCCCCATGTTATTCTTATGGAGCTTACAAAAAACATGTCAAATCTCGCTATGTTGGATTAACATTTTTGTTTTGCATTTGAAATTCGCTGAGTATGCAGGTCTGCTGCAACGGGGGTATTTTTGAATCCGTCTGCTACATTAAGCGACAGAAAATAAAACCAGTTTTTTCAGATCACAATTACAACACAAGAAACAAGGGTACACACGCTGAACAACACAGGCTAACTTTGTTTGAACAAAAACCATCTTACAGTGGAATGAAATTGTTTCAAGCATTGCCAAAGAAATTACAATTAATCCAACAATTTTCAAAATTTAAAAAGATGTCAAATTATACCTGGTGGAGTTAGGATATAGAGGACTATCTGTCCAAAAGGTAACATTATTCGTTGCTGATAGCCTAACCCCAAACTACCTTGCTTTCCTTGAGAAACAAGTTGACCTGTCCAATTCCTTTGCCTCAAAGGACACGGACGGAATGAACAAGTAACAAGTAAGTAAGTAAGTATACAAAAGTGGTGGCTATTATGTTTTTTTGTAAAAATAATATAATAATGTGTGCTGCTATAAAATAATGAAGTAAGCCTAATAAAGCATCTGTATGTGATCCTCATCATTATGGCTTTCTGGCGGGATTTTTGAGTACGATTTAGGAAAAGGGTTAGGAAAAACTTTCATTTTGGTTTTTACTTTTAAGTTTGTTCTTACACTAATAACGATAAACTACACTCGGTGAATTTCAAATGCTTGAATAAATCATTTAGACGAATCCTCAAATCATGTAAAATCAACCAACATCCCAAAATGAGCATGCAAGAATTTTCTTCATATAAGAATATCATGGGGAGTAAGAGTGCAGGTTTGCTATCGCAGAAGAAAAAATTTTAATATTTTTGGCCATTATCAAATATGACTCAACTAGATGAAATCAAATAGCGTGTTTTATTGAGGTGTGCCAAGAAATAAGCGAGATCTACAATTTTATTATTTCCCATAAAGTTAACATTGAAAAGGGAGTACGCGGATTTCCTTCCACTGTAATGTAATGTGATCGAAATTACATAACTTTCTTTAGTGGGGAATATCTATTAACTACTGAATAACTAGTCTACTGATACTGGAAATTCTGGAAATGCTGGAATTATACTAGAATTTTATTTTGATACTGGAAATACTGGAATTTCAAGTTTGGTATTGGAAGTTTGTTAATACAAGTGATGAAATCAGTTAAAAATAGTTTTGCCATCAACACTTTTTTTAGCAATGAGTGTTTCCAAACCTAAATGAAACTACTTTTGTAATTCAGTTCATAGTGCGGGGTGTAAGCATTAGACCCTTCCGTTCGATTTGCATGTAAAAATTTATTTGATAATTTTAAATTATTAACAATATTTAGTGGTAAAAAAACGCCCTGTTGACATTTCTCATCTCATCTTCTTACCTCCGAAAACTAATAGAGGGCATAACCTTATGATCGCGCCTAAAAAATAAAAAGGGTATGGAAAGATACCATTTTACACTAGGAAAATTTCTATAAGAGTGACTTGTGCGTTTTTCTGTCATATTATACATGCTAATAAAAGTACTAAATGTTTACCTAAATATCACCACCGGAAGTGCAACATTTTCAAGATGGTGTCAAAATCACGGAAGACATAGAAAATAAATCAATTAGGCAGTGTATAAGTGAATTTTGTGCCATAATGCCACTGCCAATAATGAAGAGAGGTAGGAACTTCACTTTAACTGGGTAAAAACTATTTTCCGCCATCTTAGATCCGCCATATTGCATGTGAATTTTTTTTCAAAAGTAAACATTGTGTTGTGACCCATCATTACAAACGGGCGCACCGAAATTGCGCCGCAAAATCCAGGTAGACACCGAAATTGCGCCGCAAAATCCAGGTAGACACCGAAATTGCGCCGTGACTCTAAATCTTGTCCCAGGGGTAGACCGATATTGCGCCGGTCCTTCTAGTCCAGTAACTGAAGGTAAAAAACGGGGGAGCGTCCCATAACTCCGAGGTTTCACAACTCCGAGGTCTAGAAAAATGAAGTAATATTAACGTAGTAACTATTCCGAGGTTTCACTACTCCGAGGTCGGAGTAGTTTAGTTGCAAAGAATTTATGTTTCACAACTCCGAGGTTTCACAGTTTCGAGTTTTCACAATTTCTAGGTCTTAAAATTAAATTAGTTTGAACACTAAACTACTCCGAGGTCTCACAACTCCGAGGTGTACAGCCCGAGTCAAAATGTGTTGCGCTTGTTGCCCACGTTAAGGTTGTAGGCACTTCACTGCTGCGCGTCGTCGGCAAATTTCCTAATGCTCTGCAGCCTCGTTGTACAATTTCAATAATGGGTAATTTTTTCGTTTTAGATCTTATGATAAATAAATACCAAAGTTTTGGATTTAACTCACTACAAGAATGTCTATGTTTGTACACTAAATTAATTTTAATTCCTCTTTGAGACATCCATTTCATAACCTTCACTCTAGGCCATTTTATGAAAGTTAAAAATACCGACAAGGTTTGAACTATAATTTCCTTATCGTACCTTCTTAGTATATTTAAAAATAGAGAGTATGTTTGTATTTATGTGTATATGTTTGCTTCAATTAAAAATAAAAATACCGAACTGATTGAGCTGAAATATTGCTGAAATGCTAACTGTGGTTCAGGTCAACATTGCGTGTATGTGGAAACTTAGATAAGATAATTTCTCTTTATTTTGTTACTTCAAACAACTTCTTCATCATCGTTTTCTACCTAGAAGATCAAAATCAATGTTAAAGCTAATCTAAATTTTTATGTTGCATAACACCTCTATTTTTAAGTGGCGCAAACAGGCCTAATAAAATACTTTAATAAATACCTACGTTTATCGCGGCTTTTTTAAAGTTTCTAAGCCACATTCCCAATTATCAAACTTTCCCGGTTTGCGAACGTTTATTGGTTTAGTCACAACTTAAATTGGTATATGTTAAATATATATTATATTTAAAAAATTTTGAAATTTTAACTCTTGGGCCTCTTGGGTTCAATTATTTTATGTAATTAGTTTTTTGTTTGCCATTAAACACGTTTATAACCCAGATATGACTGATTACCAAAGATTTACGATGAACGCTCCGAATAAGAGATTACTCGGATTTGTTTATAACGTGACTGAGCAAGTAAGCAAGCAAGAGGTTATAAGCAAGCAATTAATTCCTCTTAGAAGGGCTATAATAATGGCTTCGCGCACGGTTTAGCTCGGCACAAGGTGATCAACAAGGATGTGCATATACTCCTTAAAATGACTACTTACATCAAATCAAATAAATACGTTCGTACTAACTCATGTCTTAAATTGCTTGGTTTTCCGGGTATCTGCGTGTATAATTTTTCAGATGATAGTCTATAACTTTTGAACCACTCAAGGTATCGACATCAAACATGATATAGACTGATATTTTTTGATAATGCGCTGGCAAGCAACTGTATTATAGTAAGCTATCAAACTCAAGGCGACACAGTCGCAGTAATATCTGTAATTTCTTTTAGGCCGGCTAAGCGGGCCATCCACTGGCGGATTTTGTCCGTTGTATATCCTTAATCTACATTAAAAATCAAACAAGTTGGTGAATGAATTTCCAAGATATCTTAAAAAACCCCTGATATGAGTTATAAATATTTTAATTTTAAATATTAAAAACCGTGATTTTAGGAAATCGCGGTCCAAAGTTTAGCAAATTTCTAACTTTAATTTTTTTGTTACTACTTGTGTTATTGGCTATGTTTCACATATCATTTTTCCAGAAATTTAAAGCTGAATATCGAATCCTCCATTGAATTTGTGATAATTGTTCGCATTTTTTGTCGAACGTTGCTTAAATAGATGGGAGTAATAAAAAACCCACAAAATATTTTGCAAACTATATAATATATGCCTGCTCAAAGTTGACAAAATTTTCTCTCATCATTTAATAGTTAATTTCATTAACTGGAAACGACTAGTTTATCACAATTTATCTTAACAAAATACGACATTGTATTGGCTGTCTGAGCTTTTACTTTCATATGTTTTTACTTTCTAGTAAATTTTTGTTTTGTTTTGAAACTTTACTTCGACCAGGAGCTACTTCAACTATTTTCCTGGAAGATCCTGAACATTTTCATGTTCTGATTCCTGCATCAGGACTTAGCAAGTTTTGCATTTATTCCTCACAGAACTCTTTGATTTTCTCAACTTCGAAACGCTAAAATAGAATTGGAGAAGTCAAGGCCCCCTTTCTCCAGATTGCAGAGGTTTAGAAAAAGATTAATTTAACCATGTTAAAAGTTAAATTCAAGTGTAGGATGGATCAAATATTGTTCGGAAACATGTGTAGAGTAAGAAACATAAAAATTAGAAATTGTGTTTTCTACCTTAACTTTCTGTCCTGTAAAATTTCGTCTGGGAAGGACCTTATCACTTCATCAGTCTGGGAAGGACCTTATCTTTTTATCAGAGAAAATGAAATAACATCCTCTTATTAGAAGGAAAGAAGGCTACATTCTCCTCTTTGAAACCATTACCACCAGTCAAATTAATTGATTTTTTTATTTTCTCAAAAAAAGTAAACTTAAAATTAGGGACTTAGTCAACCAAAGAGATGCGTTGAAGGTGAAGGAGATGGCTAAATCAAAAACGTAAAGTTGAGTGTTTCAATGCATACAACATTAGTTTAAGAATTAATTTTTAAAAGCGAAGGCTCAAAACGTATTATAAATGTAAAACCTGGATTTTGTCGATGGAATTTGAAGGAGGATTTAAGCGAATAAAAGTTGTTAGTTATGGCGATTGAGTGCTAGGGGGTTCGTTTTTTCGGCAAATGACAAATGGATGATTCTTTTGTTTAATATTTCGTTGTTTTTACGTAACCAACATGGCAACTCATATTACCCCAAAGTTTGTCGACATTCAATTTCACTTTTACCAATATGTTGCATTTCCACTGCAAATACAACTAAGCAGATGAACTTAGAAATAAAAACTACATCTAAATGCATCTAAAATCGTTGAAGCAGTTTTCGAGATAGGATTTAAATACATTGATGTAGACAAGAATTGCTCATATAGTATTTTTACGTGTTGACGGTGCTTTGTTATTTATCTATTTACTTTTCAAATGAGTCCAATAATTTATGACAGCCCTGCATATTTTTTACCTACCCGCTCAGCGACGGATTTCTCACTAGGGACCTAGGCATCAAAGGCCAACGCCCCGCGAGCATCATAAACAACTGTCCCTAAGGGCGGATTTAGACAGGTCGTGTTGGCGGGTGAGTTAGATGGGAGAATCACACTGTACGAGTAACCAGCCGAGTAGGTTATTTTTACCACTCGCCCACTTTTTAACCGATCTGATTACAATGATTACACAGTTCGAGTCAAACCAATGTACATTCACGAAAATTGTGTAAGGGCTTCTTTTAAGTACTATAGATAAAGATATGTCGAGTCCCCAAAACATTAAAGCTGTTATACACCTATAAAATCACGTTTCAAAATGTCCTTTTGTTTTTAATGGGATAAATTTTGAAAATAGCTTCCTCTTCTCATTTTTTGCCTACAATTGTAAATACCTACATTACATTACAATTGTAATCAATATTAGCAGAGCACTATCTTTTCCAGATTTTCTAGTTGAGTTTGATATTGTGGGACCACCGCTGATAATTCGTCGGTGGTAAATTCTTCATTTTGACCGCTTGCAACCACTCACCCACCCCATTTGGTGCTCGCGACATTAAGAGAATTATTTCTTTGTGTGTGTGCACAAGCGATTAGACTTTTTTTTCTTTTGCAAACAACATATTAGGTTGCAAACAACATATTCTTCTCTTCAGCAATGAACTAATCAGGTTATACAAGATTGTTAAAAAATACCAAGCAATCAAACCACTATTTAAATCCTATTTCTTTATTATATCTTTACATAATACATTATTAAAATTAAACATAATTCACGTAAGGCAGAAACTATAAAATTAAAAAAACTTTTATTACAATACAGTTTTGTATTTCAGTACTCAACACAGAATATTCTGAGGGAATATTATTATATAATATTTATTATATAATAAATTATTATAATAACAAATATTAATAATATTCAATAATGATCACTTTTTGTATGTCTCAGTCTGAGGTAATTTTAGAGCTAGACTTCTGTCTGCATCACTGATTTGCCCTCTGTAGAAACCGCAATGTTGCCGATTACAGGGAGAAACGCAAACATATGGGGCGACAAGTCGCCCCTAATCGAACACTTTGCCATATTTACTATTAGTTTATTTCATAGTAGAGTCCAGCTGCATTCTTTATTACTTAAAAATACCTACACTACATTACAATTGTAATCAGTATTAGTAATGTACAGATCTTTTGTAATGAAATTTACTAATTTACGTATAAATGTTTGATATCTCTTTCAACTAGACACCCCCTTATTCTTACTTACTAGACACCCCTTATTACTTACTACCTTATCCTTATTCTTCAACAGTTTTTTTTATATCTAGAACTTCAAGAATATCAGTTTAAAAATTAGACGAGTACAAAAGATAACATAGTTTTGATAAAATGAATTATTTCTCTACATATTTATATATAGGGATTTTTCATGAATTTAAGCGACATAAACATTAGATACATTACTTGAAATCGCCACTTACCCAGGTAGGCAGGTAAGCTAAGTATGAATGAATGGTGAATGAAATGTTAAGATGAGTAAAGGATGATTGTGGCGCGATATTGTAGACATGTTTCGACATGTTCCTTAGACATGAATAGCCCAACATCCAATGGAAAAGTGACCTACAGTTTGAAATTGGATCCGAACATCAATTTCGCCAATTAATTAAATGCGAACTGGTCTAATTATGAGAATTGTGTTTATGGATGGACGTAAGTATTCACTAAGGAATATTGCAACCACAAACCACCATCGCTTATGAGTATGACCTCCAAATAGTTGGATACAGGCAACGCCGCGTATGTCCCTTTTGCTCCCCGGTTATAAGGGTAATTTTGGTAACTTCACTTTTGCTCCACGGTAGATCTAAGTATGGGTAGATTTACTAAATTAAAGCGTTTTATACCGGTATTATTATGAATTCAGTTGTATCAGCAACTTTTATATTTCCAATTCACATTAACTTCCCGTTTCAGCGGAGGACGCACGGACTTTTTAACAACATGCTACCTTTTTACAGCTAGATAAGTGCTTAAGAGTCGTTTTTGATAACTCTGTAAGCTATTACCCTATGAAATTCACGTCAAATTACAGTGTTAATTGGTATCGTCCAATGTGTCTCAGTAATCATATAGTCTGTAAAGAAAACGTAAAAATACGTTTTTAATTTGAATTGGATTTTAAATTGGGCAACGCAACCCCGAAACAAGTTATTCCAAAGTTACATTTTTTTTGGCGGCTTTAAGATTAGTAACCTAGATTTTTATATCATTCGATCACCAGTGCAAGAGGAAAACCATGATTAAAATTATTACCTCCCTGCTAAGGGATTACCAGCTATTTAGTTTTAAAATAATACAAATTAAAAATGGCTTCTTTACTGAAGGAAAAATAAACAGGCGTATTATTAGACTGGCTTTTAAGCATTCCAAGTTTCGGCAACATTTTAAACGGGTTAAATTCGTTTATTCAACAGAAAACTCTCAATTTATAACAGGGCTGTTGAACTTAAATCCAGAAACTATTTGGATAACTTTCAACGACTGTTGCTATAAGCAGAACACTATCTTTTCCAGGTATTAAAATGTACATTTCAGAAATATGAGAACAAAGGAAAATTAATAAAACCCAACAGGTGTTCACAAAAATATCGCATACCGGGAACTCCTTCGGTTATCAAATGAACTTTAAAATGTTCAGCACTTTGGGCATAAATATGTTACTAAATTTAGTCCTTTGATTAAACTTTCAAAACGTATACTCATTCTTTGTTTTTTAACTATGTAATTTTTGATTTGCTCGACTTCGAGCAATAGGCTATCTACTCTAGTTCAATTGTGCAATTCATTTGGCCTTTGATTAGAAGAAATCGATGCTCTCATTGCTCGTTTCAGTTTTAGTGGCCTAGTGCTGAAACGCACGTTGTTGTAGATCTTAACGGTGTGTTTATATTGCTCGACACTGCTATTCGTTAATTATTTACAAAATCACAGATTATTCAAATTATATGATCTTACTTCAAAAATAACAGAAATCCAATTTTCTAAGCATTTAAAGTTTGCAGTACAAACTGTAGTGGATTGAGTTGAATAATGCAACTTTTTTCACTTGGTGACGTTATAGATAATCTCAGTTTGAAGGATTTTCTTCGATGATCTCTTGGGATGTACCTTGTCCTCATAAAATTATTTTTTAAGTCAAGAATTTGCTTATCTCTTATCTTTATTTCATAAATTGTATTTGCAAACTTTTTAAAACATTAAACTGATTTAAATTTTGTAATCTGAAGCATCAGAACACTTTTTTGTACGAAATAATTAATTTTTTTGGTCGACGACAAAACTTTTTTCCATTTGTCTTGTTCGTAAGCATGCAGCAAAACCGATTTTGATGATTGAGGTGAAAAATCAAAGGGAATTTCCTGCAAAAGTCATGTAATAATCACTCTCAGTTCAATTTGCTTTGCCCCACTGGACTTTAAAGTTCCCATAAATATTTTAAATGGAAGTAGGCTACATTTTACCGAACAAATGGATATCTAAATAAAATTAGAGTTTTGTCTGTAAATTGCTTAGAATTATGAAATTATTGGTTATTTTTGCGTTTTGACGGTCAGAGAATCCGAATCTCAATTTTTAACACTCTGTTGGTAACGCTCAACATCACACATTAGACCGCTTTTCACGCAAAAACTAGAGTACAGTTCGCGCATTATATCTCCGGCTATGAATGAGTCAGCTGATTGTAAGGTGCGGGGGGAGAGGGGGTACTTTTCTGAAAACATTTTATAGAACACCGCGGCTTGTCAAATCTCGTGTTTACCAATATGTTAAAAATATCATATGACACGGATAGGAGCATAGTGGTCATAGCCGGAGATAAGATGCGCGAACTGAACTGGTACAGTTCGCGCCAGTGGCGTAGATAGACTCTGGTCAAGGGGGGGGATATAACCGGGGGGTCTGTGAGAAAAATTTTGAAAATTATAACTCTAAAACTAGGTTTTTATGCAATCTAGAGGCATACCGGTAGTGGAACTCATATTATACGGAATAATTGATGGAGACACGTGGACCGCGCATACCGGCAGCGGGCATTTTGGCTCGTTCTCCAAAAGAACGAGATAAACACAGGGGAAGTGGTTTGTGGTTTGATGTCATAATGATCTTACATTTGCTTTATTCTTTTTTGTATGTATACGTTTTTACTTCATTCTCATAATTTTATTAAGTTGCTTTCACGTAGTTTTTGGTGCTTTTATTAAAAATACCATCTGTCATTTATTTTACTTAGGCTTGAAGAAATTACTTTTTATTACATTTTATAATAAAATCACTAGATAACAAATTAATACAGGAATCTGCATCAGTCCACTTCACTCCTTTCTCCGCTAGCACTGATCACTGAAATATTGTTTCAGCATAGTTACAACAAATAAATCTCATAGTTTTTTTCACGCCACTAGTATCACCTTCACTCTCACTTTTTCGTTTTGGAGCGAAAAACCCCGTCAGTTTGCACTGTTTGGACATCACAACATATTGTAGTCACGTCACGTCGCGTCGCGTCGCTGCGAATTACGCAAGGTCACAGAACCAACTGACCAAGTTATAAACGCATCCTATACGTCAAAGTGAGATCAGATGCGTTACCGGTGTTGGCCGTTAGAGGGAATATAGGTAGCATGGTGTATAGCCTTACACCATGTATAGGTAGTGGGTGAATCTAGTATTTTTATTGGCTACTTCAGTTCCAACGAGAAATAATGTGGGCCTGTATAGCCTACAGGTTCACTCATTTTGATAAATATAAATAATTGTTCAAAATAACGTTTTTCTGGTATATAGGACTAAAAACATTCAGGACAAAATGAACAACATTATAATTTTTCTGTAAGATGTAATATTATAGGCGGCGAATTTTAATCTAATACCAATTCGGCTGTGAATGGCACGTTTTCAGTTGCGTTCTCAGACTGATTTATCGTCTGTCTTTCATAACAGGGTATTTGCAAATCGGGGACCATCAGTGACTAAGGAACAGAAAATGTGAAATTTTGCTTTGACTCTGTTACAGTAACAGTTCACTTTCAGTTACGCATTCGCCGCTACCACTAATATTCCAAAATACTGTATTGTATTTTTAAGCCTCTTGTCACCGATCCTGCTGCGTTCGTATGGCGCGCAATACCTCAAAGATTTTAACATTTTTTCGCAGTTTTTAAACTACCGTACTGAATAAATAATAACAATAATAACTTTATTTATATATTTTTACAAGGATTTTTTATTTCTTATTGCGGTAAAAGAATTACTTCCTAGTTAAAAGTCGTAGCCTAAATTTAATTTTGTTTAGTATAATTAATTTTTTTTACATACTGTAGGGCCAAGGGGGGGATATATCCCCCTTATCCCCCCCCCCCGTACCTACGCCACTGGTTCGCGCATTATATCTCCGGCTATGACCGAGTCAGCTGGTTTTAAGGTGCGGGGGGGAGAGGGGGTACTTTTTTGTAAACATTGCTCTAAAACACCGCTGCTTGTCAAACGTTATGTTTACTAATATCATATGTTCAGAATATCATTTCATGCGGTTGGTAGCGTAGTAGTCATAGCCGGAGATATAATGCGCGAACTGTAAGGCTGAACTTATTTTCTGTATTGATTGTATGAACATATGAGAAGGTTTTAGATGGATTAGGACTAGCTTAAGTATTTTTGAAATTAAACAGTAAGCTTCTAAAAAGCGAATTTTATTTGATTTTGACCCTATAGGGAAGCTTATGAGTTGTCATGGCAACCTAAACATTAGCCTAAATCATGAATCCAAGAAAGTTGTTCTGTTTTCCCACGGGTGAAACCGTGTTGATCAGCTAGTCTAAATTATTTTTATTTGAGTAATCAGCTGTCTTGAGGAAAACCATAATATATGCCTTCTTCTGTCACTTTATTACTTACATTTTTTGGTTATTTTTCAGTTTACAACAACTACCTTATAAAAGCATTTGAGGTAGATTTTTGAATATTCAAATACGATAAAAATATAAATCTGTTGTAGAAAATAAATCAGTTAGGCCCTACCTAAAATAATTATAATAAGTAGGTATAGTAAACATAATAAAATAATCCAATAGATTTCATTCCACCAATATCAAACGAATATAGGCCTATTCACTTCAAACTGCCTGTCTAAAAACAATCCTGATAAAACATATTTCCCGATAAACGAATACAAATAAAGAAGTTCTTTTTAAAAAGTGTTACACTACGTTGCACTCCAACAAGTGGTTTTCACTCCAACAAGAAATATGCAGGATTAGGAATAAGGATGATAACATGGGAGAAATTATTACTGGTTCGCACAAAATAAAATAAAACTACATTGTGAAAGAAATAATTAGTTATCCATAACCAATTATTCAAGTTTTGAGGGAGACTGAATTTAAACTGTGGGCCTCCCAGCGAAAAATAGGGAAAACAACATTTTTATGTACAACCAAGTCCAAAATGCCAAGTGTTGAAGAAGATATCCAGAGATTACTTTAAGATGGCCTTTAACGCGGAAGTTGAAGGTTGGGAGAGGCCCTAATAAAAATGTTGCAGACATTAGAATGAGTATGAGAACGAATTAAAGGAAGAAAACTATGAACCAGATGAAGAGGTGAACTGTGCATTTTGGATTCTGGGAGTTCAAAGAAAAATCTATGATAAAGCCATAATCAAAAAGAAGCAATAGTAAAGGCTTTAAACCTCACATTCAGGGTTGATACCACTTCTACACAACCCGAAGAAATTCACACGGGGAAAATATTAAACACAATTCTGTACCTCAATGGAGAGAAAATATCGATTATTAGACTTAATTTTCCAGCCCAAAAGAAATCTTGATAAATAGTTCTGGATTGAATTTTTAAAAAATACAAAATTCGTAAGACAGCAGGCAAAATTTCAAAAGAACCTAACAAATTTTTAGATATCACGTAAAAACCCAAATTACAATTAATTGAAATAACGCCAAGATAACATAAACTTACTAGTGGCTTGAAGGGGCTAAAAGCCCCTTATGAGGGAAAATTCAAACAATCCTTATTTATTATAGTAAAAAATACCTTCACAGCAAACTAAATCCACCTTACATTGATATCTAGCCTACCACATGGCTTTTAATCAAGTATCAGCATCACATGTTTTATGTAAACAAAGCAGACGTTTTTAAATCCCAATGCTTTTTAAAGGCAGATATTTTACATTATTTCTCGTTTTCTGGTGAATTTCAAGCAATTTCATTATTTTTCCCGCCATGCCGGAATAGAGACCTTTAATTTCAGCCCTCTCCCATCTTTCTGTGACTTGCTAGACGCCCACAATTTTGACGCAAAGAATCGCCTTACGAAATTAAATAATATATAATATATATGATGATGATAAGATTTAAACCTATCTATTTTTTTAGAAGCCATAATTTTTTTGCCTGCTCAATGTTGACAACATTTTTCTCAACATTTAAATATTTAATTTTATTAACTGGAAACGACTAGTAACTTACTGATTGCTTTGATAGTAGGACATATAAAATAACATAAAGTGTACCCGAGCTATTTATCTTTAACTCAAGACGAATGTAGGAAAATCAAATTTGCGTTGGAACTGTGCTGGACTTTGGCTCAAAAATCGACATATTAACGAATTGCCTAATGAAAGCCTTTCATCGATAGTTCTTGAATCAAAAACTTTATTACAAACTCAGTTAGAACCTGAGTAGGAGATATTTAATTAAAATAAAAGCTCGGAAAGATTCAAATTGATTTTTCCGATGTGAATGATTAACAGCTCGTGCAAAAGCAAGTAATTTAATATGTATTTAACTACTTGTCTGGATTTTGTTTTAAAATAAAAAATCCTATAAGAAATAATCAGGTTAAGATTGGATTGCGAATACATCAAGTATGGCTGTGTATAAATTAATGTCGATGCTTGATGCGTATATACTATCATTTTCAGATATAAATTATGGAAATCGGTCGGGTAGGAGAGCTTCGGGCTCGGAAAGTAAAAACCAATATTTTGAAATGAATCTTACTAATAATATTATAAGTGTGAAAGGATGTGAGATTGTTTGTCATAGCATGTATAGTAAGTCAGTTGTAACAACGTATCCATCCAGGCAGACGAATGTACAAATGAACCCAATTCCAACTGACGTATATAAAAAAATAATGCAGGAAAAACATCAGATGATTCAAATTAACGTGGGCGAAGCCACATCAGGTAACATGTTACTTAGTTTTTTAAAAGCAGCAGTACTGTTATTGTTTGAAGTTACACTTCAAGCACCAAAATAACGTGTAAAATTGCGAAGATTATGTGAGTTAATGTTGAAGGGCACGTCACCTGCTTATCTTTAATCGTTTGACCAAGGAATATTATTTATTCTAAATGAAGCTGATGAAAACACCATTCATACAAATACTGAACAATTATTTGCCGGATTTACGCTATATCTTTTAAAAATATAATGAACGAGACCATAAGTCTGACAAGATTCTACGATCTGAAAGCGGCAACCACCTCTACACCGTAGGAGCCACTTTTGGCGCGGATGATACCTCGGAGTTGTGAAACCTCGGAATAGTTTTGCTCTTCGTATTTAGTTCGTTAAAACACCTAGGAACTACGAAAACGCAGAAATATAAAACCTCGGAGTTGTTTTGTGAATTGCAGTTTTTATAAACTAATCCGACCTCGGAGTTGTGCACCTCGGAGAAGTGAGTGTCTTAAAATTTACTCATATTTATAGACCTCGGAGTTGTGAAACCTCGGAGTTATGAACCCCACCCAAAAAACGGCGAAACTGGAGAATTTTCTCGGTCAGCACCGATTTGCATGAAAATTTGGATTTAGGTTCTACTTACCCTCTACTTAAAAGTTAAAAATGTTTTAAGGGTTGCTTTTTCCCAGGGGGTGGGTGCCACCCCTTCTACGGGGTGAAAATTGTTACATTAAAACTAAGCCCGGAAATAGATATATTGACCGATTCTAAGCAAATTTTGTTCTATAAAGTTTTTTCTTAAAGTCAATACTTTTCGAGATATTCACGATTGAAATTGGCGATTTCCCCCCCCCCCCCAAAAAAACACTTTTTCAAATGGTTTTCCACAAATAACTCAAAAACTAAGAGGTTTAGCAAATAGGAACTGGTTGGTTTTAATTCAATATTTAGTAGATTTGAACTAGAAGAAGCCATTTACCAAGTTTTATCAAGATATATAGAGAAATAAGCGAGTTATAGAATTTTACTTATTTCTCTATAAGGTTAACATTGAGACAACGTACTGTGTTTGCCACTTTTAATATCTTAGTAACCAATGGACATAGAGCAGTGACTCAAAATACTAAATTGTTTGTTTTTTTAACTGAATTCAATGGTGCCAACAAAAATTTTATTAATTTTGTTTTTTCTATGCCAAAAAAAAACATTTTTAGGGGAGGTTTATCCCTCTTTACCCCCTCTTCCGGTGCACCGGTCTGACACTTAAATGGAGCCAAGTGGTAAGCTTATTGGAGCGGGTTAGTACGATGCACTTTATTCAGATGGCGTTGTAAAAACATGGCTTTCTTCTTCTTCACTGATTCAGCCAATCAGAACGGCGATAACGATCTGCTAACTTCCTATTCCGTTTCCCCTGATTTTCTGTCATGACGCGACGTGTACACAACCATAACGAGTTGGAATTAATTTGAGTGTGGGAAAATACCTAAAGTACGTTTGCAGAAAGTTGTTCTAGTGTAAGTTGTTTCGCGAAATACCGTTCTACGTGATTCATATTGTGCTTAAAGCTATTGGTGGAAAATAAATACGTAGATGTTTACATAAAAGCACTTAATAAAAATTAACTTAGTAAGTTAATTTTTACTAAGTGCTTTTATGTAAACATCTACCTATTTAATTTCTATCAATCACTTTAAGCACAATAAGAATCACTCAGTACAGTATTTCGCGAAACAACTTGCACTAGCGGCAAACGTACTTAATCAAAACAAATCGGTAGAGTCATTAAAATTGAAAGTCTAGCAAACAAAACAAGGAAACGAAAATATAAACAAAGCAGACGACGACGACGACGGTCGATATATCGCATCGACAACGATCGATATATCGCATCGATCTTTTTAGTTCGTAGCACTTTATTCAGATAGCGCTGCTGTTCCCTTACCATCGAGTTAACATGGGAGTTCCATCTCTTTACGAAGTTCATTATTACTCTATGTCCGGTGGTCCGATCGGGCTGGTTCACGAACTCGTCCGAGTGATTACCACTTTACACGTCTGTACCAAATTTCATTAAGATCGGACCATATTTACGGCCGCTATCGTGTTAACAGACACGATATATATATATATATACTAGCAGAACCCGTGGCTTCGCTCACGATAAGTCTAACCTTGATATGAAGAATCTAGAGAACTGAATAGAAAATATTTATATCAAGGAATATGTCATGTAGAGATATGTTTGTTTTATGGCAGAATGTAGGATAAAATGTAGATACCACAGTAGGATGTAGGATACCACAGTAGATAGTGAAGGTTTTCTTTTCACCGTTATAACTCGAAAACGGCCGGACCGATTTTAACACCAAATGTGTCGATTTTAAGGTACTTCCTTGTAGATTTACCATTACGTCCCTGGATTGCCTAGTAGGGCATCAATTAAGTACAGTAAAGGGCTGAATGTTCGAAACAGTTATGGTGCTATCAGTGGGCAGCATTTCAAACTCGATTTACTTAGTTTTTAACTTAAAATATAGACGGGTAGGAATAATTTAAGATCAACCACTGATTGCAGCATTTATTTTTCCGTGAAAAGCCGGGATACCGTCGAATTAGATGAAAAAGGAATTTGCCAAATTATTGTAACTGGCATGATTGTAATAATTAAAAACATGAAGGGCGGCCTAAGGAAATAACTATAGCTCCCGCTGCCTAAAAAGATGGTACCACAAGCTTATGATTGAACGTATAAGGTACGAAACTAAACCAAATGTAACTTTTATATAGTACGAATAACCTAACAAAATCATCAAAACAACCATAAAACCATGATAAAAGAAATCAAATTATAAATCAGCTGTAACAACGTATCCGTTTGTGAAGCTAATATGCTTGATTGAATAAAATTGGAAATTTAATCAAAATATCATCCATTACATTAACATGGGGCATTTTCAAAGCTTCACCTCCACGAAAAACCTCTAAAAACCTCGAATTAAAAAAATCCGTTCTTGGTGAATGTCAACACTCTGTAAGGAAACCATGCAAATTTTCAAGGTTCTAGGTTAAGTAGTTTTGGCTGTACATAAGATAGGTCAGTGGTTTTTTTAAAAATACAGTAGAAAAGATAGTATAAATATAACTTACAATCTGGGATTTGTATACTTTATAAATTTTTACATAAGTAGATCAAAGAATCATATCATTTCAGCACTTTCTATTTGTGACTGAAAAATCACTGTTCTTTTCTCTTTCCATCTTACCGGGATTTCGTCTCAGCCACAAAAGGCAGTATGCTCTTCACGTTTAAAACTGCGTAACTCCCGCTACCGAAATATAGATGGTGCCACTTAACTAATTAATGGTGGGTTTTATCTAAACTAAATGTAACTTTTATATAGTACATAATTATGTTCTTGAAACAAATCAACAAAAATCAATGAAGCCATGATCAAAGAAATCAATTTATTATCATCTGTATCAACGTATACATTTCCGAAGCTAACTACCAGCTGATTGTTTTATGAACATTAAAAATGTAAACAAAAATCGTCCAACATACTTTTAAATGGTAAAATTTGAAAACTTCGGCCTCGCCAAAACCCCCTTTATACTACGAATTTTGTAAAATCCGTTCTTAGCGGATGTCTACGCCCTAAGAGGAACATCCATGCAAAGTTTCAAGGTTCTAGGTCAAGTAGTTTGGGCTGTACGATGTTTCCACTGAGTGGTATTTGACAAATATATAGTAGACTAGCAGAACCCGTGGCTTCGCTCACGATAAAAATTATCGTCTAATCTTGATATGAAGAATCTAGAGGACTGAATAGAAACTATTTATATCAAGGAATATGTCATGTAGAGATATGTTTGTTTTATGGCGGAATGTAGGATAAAATGTAGATACCACAGTAGATAGTGAAGGTTTTCTTTTCACCGTTATAACTCGAATACGGCCGGACCGATTTTAACATCAAATGTGTCGATTTTAAGGTAATTCTTTGTAGATTTACCATTACATCCCTTGGATTGCCTAGTAGGGCATCAATTAAGTACAGTAAAGGGCTGAATGTTCGAAACAGTTATGGTGCTATCCGTGGGCAGTATTTCATACTCAATTCACTTATTTTTTAACTTAAAATATGGGCGGGTAGTAATAATTTAAGATCAACCACTGATTGCAGCATTTATTTTTCCGTGAAAAGCCGGGACACCGTCGAATTAGATGAAAAAGGAATATTGCCAAATTATTGTAACTGGCATGATTGTAATTAAAAACATAAAGGCCGGCCTAAGGAAATAACTATAGCTCCCGCTGCTTAAAAAGATGGTACCACATAATGAGCTTATGATTGAACGTATAAGGTACGAAACTAAACTAAATGTAACTTTTATATAGTACGAATAACCTAACAAAATCATCAAAACAATCATAAAACCATGATAAAAGGAAACAAATTGTAAATCAGCTGTAACAACGTATCCGTTTATTAAGCTAATATGCTTGATTTAATAAAATTTGAAATTTAAACAAAAGATCATCCATTACATTAACATGGGGCATTTTCAAAGCTTCAGCTCCACCAAAAACCTCTAAAAACCTCGAATTAAAAAAAATCCGTTCTTGGTGAATGCCAATACTCTGTAAGGAACGTCCATGCAAATTTTCAAGGTTGTAGGTTAAGTAGTTTTGGTTGTACAATGATAGGTCAGTGGTATTTGACAAAAATATAGTAGAAAAGATAGTATAAATATAACTTACAATCAGGGATTTGAATAATTTATCAATTTTTACAAAAATAGATCAAAGAATCATATCATTTCAGCACATTCTGTTTGATAATGTGCTTTTAGCGAATTTCCCCTATAGGGAAGAAGCTGTTACCGTAGGTCTCATGGTAAGACCTAAGCCTAAAACCATCATAACTTTTCTTTTTGAGGTCCTCAGATGCCAAAAACACCATTCGTTCACTTTCATAAATATATATATATATATCTATATATCTATATATCTATATATCTATATATATATATATGTGTCTTTAAGCACGATAACTTGCGCAAAAATGGTCCAATCGGAATGAAATTTGGCATAGACGTGTAAAGTAGTAATTATTCGGACGAGTTCGTAAACCAGCCCGATCGGACCACCGGAAGGGGGGGTAAAGGGGGGTAAACCCCCCCAAAAATGGGTTTTTTGAGATTTTTACATAGAAAAATAAAATTTTTCAAATTTTTATTGGCACCATTGAATTCAGCCCAAAAAAACAAACAATTTAGTATTTTGAATCATGGCTCTATGTCCATTGGTTGCCGAGATATTGAAAGTGGTAAACACAGTACGTTGTCCCAATGTTAACCTTATGGGAAATAAGTAAAATTCTATATCTCGCTTATTTCTCAACATATCTTTATAAAACTTGGTAAATGGCTTCTTCTAGTTCAGATCTACTAAATATTGAATTAAAACCACCCAGTTTTAATATACCTGTAGCAGCAAACCTCCATACTCATTCCCCATGTTATTCTTATGGAGCTTACAAAAACATGTCAAATCTCGCTATGTTGGATCGAAATATGTTGTTTTGCACTTGAAATTCGCTGAGTATGCAGGTCTGCTGCAACGGGGGTATTCTCTTTCCTACCGGGATTTAGTCTCAAGACTCAGCCACAAAAGGCAGTCTTGAGACTAAACTGCTTACGTCGAATTATACGAAACACCAAATCATCGGACAGGCATAGATGTAATAAAAAAATTACTCCGAACGCCTCCAGGAAAAACTATATAGCTCCCGCTACCGAAATATAGATGGTGCCACTTAACTAATTAATGGTGGATTTTATCTAAACTAAATGTAACCTTTATATAGTACATAATTATGTCCTTGAAACAAATCAACAAAAAGCAATGAAGCCATGATCAAAGAAATCAAATTTATTATCATCATCTGTATCAACGTATACATTTCCGAAGCAAACTACCAGCTGATTGTTTTATGAACATTAAAAATGTAAACAAAAATCGTCCAACATACTTTTAAATGGGAAAATTTGAAAACTTCGGCCTCGCCAAAAACCCCTTTATACTATGAATTTTGTAAAATCCGTTCTTAGCGGATGCCTACGCCCTAAGAGGAACATCCATGCAAAGTTTCAAGGTTGTAGGTCAAGTAGTTTGGGCTGTACGATGTTTCCACTGAGTGGTATTTGACAAATATATAGTAGATATATATTCGAACGAATGGTGTTTTTTGCTTCTGGGGATCCCAAAATGAAAAGTTAACATGGTCTCACACTTAGGTCTTACCATGAGTACTACCGTAATAGCTTATTCCTTAAGGGGCGGTTTGGGAGCTCGGGCCCAGCTAGTACGCGCCTAGCTTTAGGCGCGCCTAACTTTAGTCCACGTAGCAATAGTCGGGCTTGGTAGCTCGCGACCAAGTTGAAATGGTTCGGTATCATCACAGAGAAGCTATATAGATATATAGCTTCTCTGTGGTATCATCTTTAGTCGGTACTAAGTGGCAGTGTGGCTAGATGGACAGGGAATCGCGGGGAATTTTGGTGGGGTAGCGGATTTGTACCCCCCGGATTTGTACCCCCCACAAAAAATGCTACGTCATTTTGACGTCACAGGAGGCGGGGCCTAAATCGCTCGAGAAACAGCCCGCGACTGGAAATGTACCCCCCATTACATTATTAAATCATCAACACGTAATTGGTTTCAAATTAAATTATTTTCCTTAATACTGATCCCGGAATTGTACCCCCCGGATTTGTACCCCCCGTGGTCAGATTCTTAAGTCTGACCCCGGATTTGTACCCCCCGTGGTCAAATTCTTAAGTCTGATCCCGGATTTGTACCCCCCGGATTTATACCCCCCGTGGCGAAATCCTCAAGACCTACCCCGGATTTGTACTCCCCAGATTTGTACCCCCGTGCTCAAATCCATTTTGACCGACCATGGAAATATACCGGGTCAATATTCATTGATGTTGTTGACTTTTTTAATTAGCTGTCGTAAATCAACTGCTGTTCGTAAAATTATTACCTAATATTATTCTACGAATATGTCTTATTCTACGAAAATCGTACGTTGCATGGGTGACGTATGATTTTTATTCAAGTATTTTTGCAATGAATTAAACATTTAACGAAAGCTAAGTAAAAAACGTCGCTTTTTGGTTTCGTTTTTAGAATATTGTAAATACAATTAACATTTTTAACAGATGAATTGGAAAAGAAGTTCAACCTCAGGTGTTTAACGATCAATCTGGACTGTAATTGAACTCTACGTAGAAGGGCGGAAGTACATAACAGTTTTCTTGTCGTATGAGGGTTTCCCGGGAGGCAGGAGGTCAACAAACATTTTCAAATGCCCTCGGCATTCCTAAGTGGACCTGATGGAATGTACCGCTCCTCCCTCTGTAAGTGCAATTTATGGGTTTTGGACGTTATTACTGGAAACAGTTTACTTCCTTTGATTGACACATGTTTTTCGTAATAGTTAATGACTTTCAACGCACATAACAGTTTTCACGCCTTGTAGGGGTTTCCCGGGAGGCAGGTGTTCAACAAATATTTTCAAATGCCCTCAGAATTCCTAAGTGGACCTGATGGAATGTACCGTTCCTCCCTCGGTATGTGCAAGTAATGGGTTTTGGACGTTTTCAATGGAAAGAGTTTGCTTTATTTGATTGACACGTGTTCTTCGGATTAGTAAATAACTTAACCACAATTTGTTCCTAGGTACAATGGAGTTGGAAATCCTTTGCTCGTGGAAAAGTATTTCATGCTTTTAAGTGATCTATAATAGTTCAAATTTTTGACGCAAAGTTCTCATGAGACTTATGAGCTAATTTTCAGGAAGAAATAAGTCGGGAAATATATTGATAGTTATGTTCCTGAATCAATAATAAAATTTAAGGGTATTGCTTTCATCCTTAACTTAATAAGCCGTTAAGAGCCTGCTGTACTACCCGCCATATTAGGTTTAAGTCCCTTAAGAAAAATGTTATTTCTCTTGAACTATGCTTGGCTTTGAACTGAAATTACTCTTTTACCTGAAATTGTATGATTATTACTCTTGGTTATGGTTTTCTTATTAATATTTAATAGAGAACTGCGAAGACAAAATTTTGAAATCTGTTCAATTAATAGATAAAATGTACATGTGACTAAAAAACGTGTTATCTACAGATTACTTAGCAGAGAAAATCTAATAACGTAATAAAATGTAGTAAAACGTAATAAAATTTTGAAGTTGTAAAGTTTAACATTGGCCTTACGAGTTGCCATGATGGCAACGAACTAAACAAGGAAAGTTTAAACAAATAAAGTCATCATAACAGCTATTTGCAAATCACAGTCATCTAGGAAAAATTCAGCGTGAGAGATGAAAATTACTTGGAGTAATAACAATTGCATTTATTATTCATGAATATTTTCGAATTGTTTTTATTTAGAGTAATTGGATTAAATCAATATATATATATATATAAAAGAAGAGTTGTGTGTTGGTATATTTAGTGCTACAGCCAAAACTACACGTCGTAGACCCATGATCTTGGTATCAAATTAAAGCTTGGAATCTCATGATCTGCACTATGGTGGTTGGGTTTCGATATCTTATTTGGTGTAGGCACAGGATCGTCCGAAAGGGACCTATGTCAAGGATTTTTTGAGTACTTGAGGATTTATTTGTTTACATCAAAACACATGGTTTAATTTGGAAAGGTAACCGTGGTTAAAGTGGTTGCCAACAGAATGCAGCACCTACAATTGTTTTTGAACAACAGGTGAATACAGTCTTATTTAGCAAATGTGTTTTTATTTACGTTTTCAATTATTTAGTGAATTTTTACTGTCAGGTTTTGTTATTAAAAAACATGAAGTGCACTAAAATGTAGAGTTGCATATTTTTTGTTTTTAAATTCAAAGATAGTAATAAATAAGACGAAAAAATGTCAAAACGTAGGAGAAAATGTTTGCAATTCCGTATCTTATCACGCAAATGAACGATTGCAAGAAAAAATGAAACAACGAAGAGAAAGAAACACATCTAAGGGTATCACGGGAAAATTCACAGCGACATCAAGAAACACTGTCATAGCAGATTTGGAACAGAAAGGGAGACAGACGCACAAGGTGATGAAAGAAATGATCAGAACAGAGATAAAACGGAGAACCTTCGAAAAAGAGATTAAACAGAAGAAGCTGAATTTAATTAAACAGTTTAAAAGCTGTTTACAAAAGGACAAGGGACTATGATTTTGGCTGTAAAGTACACATTATTCCAATAAAATGTAGATTGTATTGAACACCCAAATGTAGTAATTTGCTAGACGGACAAAATTTGTAGTTATTGCATAGCACAAAGATTAATTCAAAAAGAAAACGCATATTATGTGCTGCTGTTTGAAAGGGAAAATAAGACTGCTACCACCAAATATGCCACCCCCGGCTTTTATCAAATATAATATGAATGGAGAAACATCATAATATATTGAATTTTAGATTACATTAGACGTCATAATTCTTGCTTCCAAATTACATATTTTGGGCTACTATTTAGGCCTTCATAAGATTTTTCAACCCAGCGAAGCGGGTTAACAACAGCTAGTTGTAAACATAAAATAATACCGAGCAAGGCTTAGTTCACCAGGTACTAATTAAATAAGGGCATTAGTGAATTTATTTTGTAAATATTTAATTTATTTGTAAATAATATGTGCTGTGACTGATACTTCTATATAAATAACTAGCTGATCAACACGGTGTTACCCGTTGAAAAACAGAAAAACTTCCTTGGATTTCAGATTTAATTTTAAGGTTGCCATGACAACTACATGAGCTTCCCTATACGTTAACATTTAAACTTTGATGTATCATAGGGCGTAGCCCTGAGGGAATTTTTAAAAATCCGTTCTTAGTGGGTGCTTATGCCCTGAGAGGAACGTTCATGCAAGGTTTCAAGGTTCTAGGTCGAGTAATTTGGGCTGTGTGATGATAGGTCAGTGGTATTTGACAAATATACTGTAGATTACAGAAATAAAGCTGATTTTGATTTTATGATATTCATATTGAAGCATTCGTTAATCATTTAAATCTAGGCTTACCAGACGTCAGGGATTTCCCCGGACAGTCCGGGTTTTAGGCTTGCGTCCGGGGTTGAATTTTGTCCGGGGTTTAGTCAAACTTCGTGAAAAAGAGAGGAAAACGCCCAAAATAAATGAATTGGTAATTAGTTTTGGGCGATTTTTAAGAAAGTTTGTACAAAACAAAGGAAATTTTAAACAAAACGAAGGAATTCTATAATTTCACCAGGTATCACACTAAAAGGATCTCGGCCAGCGACAGGCTAATTCGTTGCGCGACAACGGCTCAACAGCGTCTTCTACTTGGTCACAATGTCTACACATTGTTACTTAGTCAATCAGTATTCCAGAAACGATAGTTTCGCGCAAAAACGGCAACAAAGTAGCCTTTCTGCCGAGACCCTTAGAATTACACCGGACCAAACTTTACCACTCCATTTCATTTCCCTTGTCCTCCTCTCCTCTCCCCCCCCCCTTTCTCTTGGTGTCCGGAGTTGGCTCTGAAAAATTATGGTAAGCCTATTTAAATCAGTAGTCAAGACGCCAACCTCCGGTATATATATTATTTTAGAATATGTTCTAACGGACAACACTGCATTGATCTCTGATCAGTTTTTATCAAATACTCCAAGTAGTGCGGGGTGATATGTAAGCATTAGACCCTTCCGTTCGATTTGCATGTAAAAATTTATTTGTTGATTTTAAATTATTAACAATATATTTAGTAGTAAAAAACGCCCTGTTGACATTTCTTATCTCATTTTCTTACCTCCGAAATCTAATAGAGGGCATAACCTTATCATCGAGCCTAAAAGTAAAAAGGGTATAGTAAAGAAAAGATACCATTTTACACTAGAAAAATTTCTATAAGAGTGACTTGTGCGTTTTTATGTCACATTATTCATGCTAATAAAAGTACTAAATGTTTACCTAAATATCACCACCGGAAGTGCAACATTTTCTAGATGGTGTCCAAGATGGTGTCAAAAGCGCTGAAGACGGCTGCATACAAACTCGCCAACATTTTTGGGACTGTTTCTAATATTCAAACTCGCCAACTTTTAATTAGGTGCAAAAACTAGGGTCAGGAATCCAGCCGGCCATATTCAAACTCGCCAACTTTTGACCGCGGGCAGGTACCTCTTCCCCTCCCCCGGCTTGGTGACAATTGTTTGCCGGGACCCCTGCTTACAGGCCTCCGCTACTGCACCTGCATTCAAGTCTATATTCCTTAATAACTACGCTTAACATTGCTACTTAAGAACTACTGTATTCTATAGCATTGAAATTACCTGTAGTTCGAGAATTTCAAATAAAAATGTTAGTCAAATCAGTTATAATTAAATAAATACTAAGCATTTGGAACATGTTGGTTTTAAAGCGTTCATGGTAATAAACGTTTAAATAAGAGAAAAATAAATACAGTACAGTTTATCCTATACTCTTATATGAGTAATGTTATCGTGCTTGCTTGTATGCTTCCATATTTATCTCAAAAACGGCTCCGAGGATTTCCTTCAGTCTGGAAATAAGTAATTTATGACTCAAAAACGTCTTTTACGCAGCTTACTTGGCCAGAGATTGTAATAACGTCTAATAACGTAATAAATCGAATTTTAAAGTTGTAAAATTTTAAAATTGGCCTTATGGGTTGCCGTGATAGCAACGAAAATAAACAAGGAAAATGTAAACAAATGAAGTAATCATAACAGCTGTTTGGAATCTACAGCCATCAAGGGAAATACAGCAGGTGGGATGAAGCATGGAGCAATAAAAAAGGTTTCTATTTATTAATTTTATGACATTGAAATATTTTATAGTAACTGGATGAACTGGTAAACATGAAAACACCGAGCAAGGCGCGGTCCACCAGGTACTTAACTATGAATTACCACATGTTAAGACGTCGATGAAACTGTTAGGTGACTAGTCGTCGATTTTTGTTGATTTTGCAGCAGTAATCTTCACTTGTCGTTTTGCGCTAAGACTCCGTATCCACTCATACATTGCTACAATGATCTGATAAATATACAAATCAAATCTAGCAATGTGATTAGCGGATTTTATTTATTTTCTCATTTTTCCCTTGGATGAATGTAGTGCCTACGTCTAATTACATTTTTCCATACAAAGAGATAAATCATTAAAGAAAAAAGTTATTCTCCTATATATTCAATTTACAGAATCTCTAAACAAAAAACAAGCAGGCCTATTGTTACTTTTTTATCATTGGACTTTTCCATCCGCTTCTAGTGTTTAAACTGTTCCTTAACAAAATTAATGTAATTTAAACTCTACAAGCGAAAGACAAGTCCAAATAATTAAATAGTAATAACCAATCCTCCGCTATAATGAATCTTAAAAATACAGGTATATTGTGTAACTTTAATGTAAAAAAAAATTGTAATTCAAAATAAACATTAAAAATAAATCCTATGCTATTTGTAAGAAAATCACAGTTCGGTCAAATTGTAAGTTAACAATAAAATAAAACAAAATAATATTTTTCTCAAATGGAAAGTATGTTAATTATTTTAAAAATATGAACAATATAACTTTTACATAATTTGGTAACTCCTATCACAAAAACTTTTTTGGATACAAAAATATCATGAGAAATCACAGATAGGTTGATTGACACCAAATGTGAAAATAAATAAAATCCGCTAATTAACTACAATTTTAATTAGTTACAATTTGTATATTTATCAGATAATTCTAGCAATGTATGAGTGGATACGGAGTCTCAGTGCAAAACGAAAAGTGAACATTACCAATGAATACAGAAACTATAAGAAGCGCAACGTCCGTGTTAGAAATTCAGCTCCGTATTATTTGAATTTTACAAGCTTCCTACGGTCGCCGGCAGGGTAGCGAAAGCGCCACTGTCGCCGGCTACCGTGCGGAGAGAGAGAGAGAATAACTCATTCTCTGTCTCTCTCAGTTTTCTTCTCGGCTACGACGACGCGGCGCGGCGGGACGGTGGCTGAGAGCAAGCCACCAACTGCCTTTTGTTGCTTTGATATTAAGGAAAAAACTTGCTTATTCGCGATTACCTTAAGAAACAATATCAAATTAATAACATATTAATTAATGCACCGAAAACTGATCTGAAATTACGCAATCGGCTGTTTTTTAATACCTGTATTTCATTAGTGGGTTAATGGCTAAATGTTTATGAAGATATAAAATTAAGTTTAACCTAAAATTTAAATTTTCTATTCTAGGTCTAGTAGATAAATCTGGAAATTAAAAAGAAACGTCAGGGTTTTCTAGACAATAATATACTTAAAATACTTACAATATTTACAATACTTTTTTACAAATTACATTCTTCTTTTTCTTCTCCAAATAACATCTTCCTTATTCACGTTTGTCAGTGTATCTGAAAACACCAACAAAAAACATTTGACATAAAGTAAGATAAAAGTTTTCTACGTTTGAAATATATGAACAACTTAATAGATTTTTATAGCTGTTTATTGTTGTGAATGAAAAGATTTTTAAATTGTTTTTATACAGGGTGCGTACTTATTTTTAGTAAAGCGTGGCGGGCTATGCAGATTCAGATTCTACATGCAAAAATAAGTCGAAAATGTAGAATACCTTTTTTCGATTTCGGCTTAGTTTATCCGTAATCCGCCATTCTGTATTGTTATGAAAATAATTAATAACTCAAAAGCCCTTTGAGATATTTTTATGAAATTTGATATAAACTTTAAGTCTACAGCTATAAACATTCTCCGAAAATATCTTTGATCAGGCTCATGAAATTTCTAAATGGCGGCCATTTTTATACTTTTTTATAACTTTTTTATTTTTTACAGCCAAATATCTCACTGATTTTATCAGTGAAATGTCAAGAGCCTTTACAAAAATGTATAATTTTATTAGGGTCATAGCACAAATAACAGAATAATTCTAAATTTTCTATTACACAAAAAAATGAGCCATTTTGCATGTAGTAACAATAGAAAATTTAGAATTACTCTGTTATTTGTGCTATGACCCTAATAAAATTATACATTTTTTTACAAAAATGTACAAAATGTACAAACCCTGAATCAAAACGTACACTTACCTTTTAAAGGTTCTTCAACTTCTTTAGTTTTTGATTTAGTTTTACGTCATTTTTGTTTATCTGTCGTTTCTTCAAAATTGCTCGATCCCTTAAATCATTTGATTTCCACTTTAAGCTGTTGAACAATTTGCATTTTACAAATTGTTGTAATATGAAAAATTTGTGTTCTTTCTCCGTATCCCACCACTGAGGAAACATCTTCTCCGTTTCAGCATATATGCACTTTACAAGTTTTTCACTGATTCTTTCTTCTGGCAACAACTGGGGAAGTAGTCGGCTCAAAGATAAACTTTCAAATTTCAATGAGTTAAAAAACATATCTGTTGGTTTATACAGTGTTGCAAGGCTGTCGTCGTGTTTTGTATATTGTTTGAAATTGATTAATTGTTCCCTGCTTAAGTTTAATGATTCGTTTTCATTGATGAGCTGCGATTTACAGTATTCACAAGAAAATTTTTCAATGCATTTTTTTCCTAACCAACCGGCTAAGTAACAAATGACAGTAGTGGCGAGGTGGCGTTTCAGGCCCAATCAAACTTTGACAGCCAGTCAATTTTTTGACAGCTACTTCCGGTCACGTGACCGGAAGTGACGTCATCAGCTGTGACGTAGCTGTGACGTGTTGGTGGTGGGTATTTAAAGTTTAAATGCCCTGCTGTGTTGGGTATTTAAATTTTAAATGGTTGGAAGTGTGTCAAGGTCGTTTGGGGATGTTTTTAAAAAAGATCTTGCATTTTCGGAAAATCCGAAAATGCAAGATATTTTCTTTTTTTATTTATTTGTTTTTTTACAAAAAAGGGGAAATCACAGCATGCTCGCTGTGATTTCCCCTTTTTTTAAAATATGTTGAAATGACCTTGAACTATAAAAGCGGATGCAGAAAAAGAACACTCAATACTAACTTGACTTTGTTAGTAAAATCATCATGACAGAGTTAAAGGAAAAGATTGTTAATGAACTTCATAAACCTGCAAGAATAAAGTTTCCACGAAGAAATACTGTTGTAAAAGGAATAAATGATTTATATCAAGCAGATTTAATTGAAATGCAACCGCATAGTAAAATAAATAAAGGATTTAAATACACACTACACACTACGTTATGTTTTAAAAGTATTGTCAATTTTCAAACGCTCCATGGCCGAGAACACAGACAACTGATAGCTGGAGCGTGTGGTACTTGTCCCGTGTCCCTCGACAGGGAAAACCAGTTTATTGGGGAAATGAGTCATAGGGTTGAAGAACGGCAAGAGGGTGGAAATTTGCAACCTCTGTGGCACGGCGGCGGCAGCGGCGCGGAGGAGTGAGAGAGACAGAGAATAGAGTTATTCTCTGTCTCTGTCTTGCCTGCTCGTCAGCGACAGTGGCGCTCTAGCTATCTGCCGGTGACCGTAGGTAGCTCGTTTTCGCGCGAACTAAAGGGACTTACTGTTCTGCTTAAACGTTGCGCTTCTTATAGTTTCTGTATTCATTGCAAATAATCACAGTGTCAACAACATGGATACAAATATTACAATATTACACAAATGCCATAAATCTCCTCTTTTAAATACCCTTGAAGAGATCGAAGTTTATAATAGTTTTAAAAATAGGCCAGATGATGTTTTAAATGAAAAGTTAAAATACGGGTGTAATGTCCTGTTTAATAGAATAAATTTGATAAAGACAAGGAGTAGAGACAGGGACAAAGAGGTACAAAGTCCAACTGGCCACTGATAACGTCATCTTCCTGTTCACCTGATTTCTTCAGTCAGTGCTCACCTACCGGCCGGTACACATCAAATTAAATTAAAGTGCACTTTTTTAAATGATTTTTTGTTCGTGTTTTTAAATTTTTTATGTGTATTTTTAACTAGTGACAATGGACTCATGTTCAAGTTTGGTTTTTTGTTGAAGTCGACCTGAAGATGGAATTATAATGTTCCGAAACCGGTAGTCCATGTGGATTTACTAAAAGCTGTTAGACTGAGGTAATATAAACCTGTTTTTTTATTCCCTTTTGAAAACTGCAAGGCTTGTCAATCTGAGGTCAATTGGAAGGGCATTGTAGGCTTGGGGTCCAAAGCATGAAAAAGCTTTTTTCCCGAGCTCTGTTCTGACTCTTGGCAAGTGTAGCAAAGCCTTCCTGCCGAGTGGAGCGAACGAGCGAACGCTCACCCCAGACCTGAAAACCAATTTCCTTCTTAGATATTTGGGACACTCCGTTAACAAAGTTTTATGAACAATGAGATTTGTTTGAAGGTCACAGCATTGTTTAACTGTCAAGATGTTTGCCTTTGACCTATACTCGCTGATATGATCTGACTTTTTTAGGTTGAAAACAAATCTCAGAGCACTATTCTGAAGTCTGGTGAGAATATTCATCTTTTCCTGAGTAAGACTGTTAGCAAAAGAGGGAAGAGGGAAGAGCATAATAAATAGATGGAAGGACTATAGCACAAACTATTTCAAGTTTGGTAGAAACTGGAAGAGCACTGTTTTGAAATATCTAGTGGTGGCATGAAAACTAAATGTAAATAAAAAGGTTTTCATCATACTGTCCGGAAAACAGTCGTTTTAGTTCTCTAAATCGTACGCAAAATGATCGTTTTTGGGTCACTTCGAGAAGGAGTACTGAAAAAACATATGGTAAATTTTGCCGTGCTCTAATGTCAAAATTTGTTTATGTTACGTTTGAAAGGTTGAACGATTTCTTAACTTGTGTTTGTAAACAATTAACAGATGTTTAAAATGACGATGTCTGTGTTGGATAACCTCAAAATTCTGTAGTCTAATTTTTTAACGATTAAATGGTTATTTGTACATAATGATGAAAATAGTTGTTAATCACTCGGAGCAAAAGTGTCTCCTTCATGGTACTCTATCGCATTTCCAAGCTCGGCTGCGCCTGGATCGTAAATTATGATCTCGTACCGAAAAGAACTACTTTCGCTCCTAGTGATGAAAACTGCTATTTCCACAATTTCTTAATTTGTCTTACATTGAATACATTGTTTTTACATGAACAAAATAATTAAAAAATATATAATACAATAATAAATCTTGACTAACAAAGATAATATTATACATGTTTCCATAAACTTACTGGCGTTTTTATCGGCGATATTCCAAAATACTTTATTAAAATATTAAGGAATAGGTATTTAAAGTTCGCCTGAATATTACTAAATCTGTAAAAGACCAAGACGCTTAGAGATGAGATAACTTTTTGATACGCTGTTTTCAAAATGTTTATAACAGCACTTTTAGAATGCTTTGAATTGCTGCATGTTGACAGATTAGATTTGCTGTAGAAACGCAATTTTTTTAGAAAAATGAAATTTAAAGTTGATAATTTTTAACATGGGGTCATATGAGTTGCCAATAACAACGATAAAGTAAACAAAATAATCACCCAACTGTTCATGATCAAGCCACTTAAAACTTTTACAGCACGTTGCCAGTAGAGTAAAAAAAAACAGAGATAATACAATTGAGTGCAGATTGCTCATAGAGTATTATCCCCATCTAAAAATCCCAATTAGGAAAACAGCTGTTTTAGGTTAATTAGATATAAATAATATCAAATCAACATCAAGTATTTGTCTACATAAAGGTGTTTTTATGCTTTATATTTACTAAATTTAAATCAGTTTGATGTTCTATTAAAGTTTGCAAATACGATTTATAAAATAAGAAAATTCTCATAGGTCTACAAAAAATTTAGGTGCTCGGAAAATTTATAATCATTTGTGAAATCGGAAAATTTATTATCATTTGTGAAATTTACTATTATTATTAAATAATAATAATAATAATAATAATAATAGTATTTGTGAAGTAAAATGATATAATTTGAATTTTCTGTGATATTGTGATCTGTTAACGAATGGCAGTGTCGAGCAATTTATGAAAACACCGTTGAGATATTCAACAACGTGCTTCACAGCGCTTGGCCACTGAAACGAGCAATGAGAGCATCGATTAGAAAACAAAGACCCAATAAATTCAATAACTGAAAAAAATTTAAATTTCAGTAAATCAAATTACAAAGCTAATTTAATAAGTTGGGCTCTGGATTGTGGGGAACAATATGAACATGTATATTTTAAAATGTTACTGCTTTCCCCCGAGCGAAGCTCGGTCCCCAGATATTTATAGTAAAATATTAGATGTGTAAGTTTAGGTCCAAAAAACAGCAATCTATTATTAACATACTAAAAATATTAATTTTTTCCATGTTTCCAACACTAATTTACAAGAATATAAGGTTTAAAACATTTTAAATTGCACTTTAAGTTTTTCAAGCAAACTGAACAAAACCCTTACATTTTTAACCAAAATTTGTGTAGTTTAAAATTTTTCTTTTTTATATAATAAAATTTGAGTAAATCTACTTGTAAGTGATAAATAACAGCTTAATACATTCCAAACTATAAGGAAATCAAAGGTTTTGTAAAAAAATGTGTTAAACAATATTTTTACAAAAATTTTAAAATGGGGGTTCAGCAGACCCCCGCGCCAGTAGTAGTGTCACAAAAAACCGCGCCAGTACTTAAGGGCTAACCAAGAGCTGTTATTGCCTTGATATGGTCAAGAAATTTGCCAGCCGCTGGAAACCAAAGCAGAGGTCTACCAGAATTCACATATGCAACTTCCGACTTTTTTCTTACCTTTCCCGACTATTTCAATTTTCGGCCATGCTGCCTCCTTAAACGAATTCTTCAGCCCAATCTATGTAAACTAAAATACAATATTTTTTGACGGTCGCAAAGCGACTGGGAGGTTTTACGGCCGCGATATTTACAACATACTTAACAGCCGCAATGAGATCAAGAGGTTTGCTGGTCACAGAAACACTGAGTGGTTTTCCGGCCGCAATATGACCGAGAGATTTGCCGGCCGTGGTATAATCGACCACGATTTGATTTGTGACCGCGATCGAAAGGTATAAGCGGTTTAGTTACAATGTGGCAGATTTATTTGCCAGCCGTGGTCTAGTCTAAACGACAGATTTTCGGCCGCAATGTGGTCAATAAATATGACGACCTCGCAAATAGGGAATGTCTTGTCAACAGTGAAACGACAAAGAAATATGCCTGCCATGGCTGCAGCAACGACTGATTATCGGATCTGGTCAAGATATACTCAATAGATGTGACGGCCGCGAAAAGAGCGAGAGACCTGTCCATAATGCGATCAAGAGACCTGCCGGCCATAAAACAAGCAGACGAGTTTCCGGCCAAGAAATGAGCGAGCAATTTTTCGGCCGCGGGGCGAGTGAGCTATTCTCCGTCTGCGAAACGAGCGAGCCGATTCCCATAACTATAATATGATATTATCACCACCACCCACCGGGGTTGACGTTGTTTGTGACTTTTATAAACAGTGTTCAGGAAGAATGTTCCTCAAATAAAAAAATTATCAAGTGTTTTAAAACCACGTGTGTATGGGACGGTAGCAAAATTCTTAACATTTTCAAGGGTGTTAAGTAGGCCTACAGAGAACAGAGTGGCTCAAAGCATTTTGAAAAATATTGATTACAGGGGAGACAGGAGTCAAAACTGTCACTATTTTACAGCGTGCTGTATCGGTTGTATTAGGTTTAGTTACGGACGCTTTGTATTCGAATTCGAAATATCCGAAATATCATGTATAAAGATGTCGTTATTTTATAATAATTGCCTTTTTTACACTCATAAATTACAGTTTTCTGTTTGTTCTCATCTATTCCTACTATAATAACTCGTATCACACAAAACACCGTGTGTTCTCAGGTTTTTTCAATATTTTCATTACCATGTTATCCTCTGTATAGTGTAAAAATGTAAAATTTAAAAATTATATAAATAAAAGTTTATGATTTGAAATACAATTTTAATTTTATCCCTTACAGTTAACACTAGGCTTAATAATTAGTGGAAAAGCCCGGTCATGACGGACATAAAGCTGCAAATAGTTTTTACGGGATTCAGAATCTAAATAAATAAAAAAATCCTGTTTTCCCTTGGTCATTCAATAGCTCGAAAATGTGTGCACCGAATTTGACAATTATTTTTTGTTATGCTCCTCATTGTTAGGTCAAGATTTTTGAAAAGTAAATTTTGTAATCCGTCCTAAGGGCTCTGTGTCCCACTGGCCTTTAAAGATGTACGGAGATGAAAATGAATACCATATTGTTTGACAGTTCATAAAAGCATGAGTGAGTGAAAAACTCCAGTTTTTAATTTAATCAATGATGGTTTTTTAAGTGCTTGTGTTTGTTATACAGTCATAAAACGGGTTTTAACGGGCGAAAGTATGATTCATTTGGTATAGTTCGATTCGTAAAGAAGTGAAGAAAGTCCTATTATTTTTTAATATTAGAGGTTTTTTTGAAGGGAATAGACAAAACATACCAATTAGAGGTTTTCGAAATATCGAGGTTCAAATTAGTGAGGTTCTACTGTAACTGTTTTTAATATTTACTTGGAATTATGATTGGAGGTTGGTTATTCAAGATCGGATACCAATTTCCCCTGTATAACGATGTCCTGGTACCTTAATCTACTTTACTGAAACTTTTTATTTGTATTCTAATGTAAAAACTACATTCTGCTATTTGCCCTTTAGGTTATTGCAATGTCAATATGTATATATTTGTTTTCAAATGAAATTTGTCCTCGATTTATTTATCCTTTTAACGTACATAAAAAATCACTTTTAATAATAAGTTTTTTCTAAATATTATTAAATTGTATAAGTTTTAAAATATTCTAAAATCTATAATACAGTATTTTTTTCTGTAACTTTTCTATACGGGTAAACTGCCATGTTAGAGGTTCTTGACTAATACAATGACAAAATGAGCAAGTCAAGTGAATATGCATTTCATAGGCCTCATGAAGGGAAAAGTGAGAGGTTGCAAAACGAAACAGCGATACAGCAGCAGACAGTACTGCTTGCTGTAGGCCTGGCCCCGGCGCGGGGACAGGGACAGTGCAGCGCGGCGGGCGGAGCCGCACGCACGCGTTGTAGGGGAGGGAGGGGCTGAAGGAGTGGGGTGGGCTCGGTACGCCAAAGCTGCCTGCAGCGGCTCCCGCGCACTCTAGTGGCGCTGCGAGGAACTACTATCGGCTGTACCTCGCCGGCCTATCCCGTTAGACATCTGTCTAGTAATGTGTCGAGTCGAGTAATTTCATGACTCGAGTCAACTCGACTCGTCCAACCACCCAACTCGAGTTACGAGTCGAGTCGGACTCGACTCGCAATCAGGCATCAATGCTAAATCACATGGGGGATGAGTCGGCAGCCATCGGACGAGTTCGGGTTCTAACTCGAGTTGAGAAGCGAGTCGGCTATCTTCGGACGAGTTCGTATTCTGACTCGAGTTGAGTAGCGAGTCGGCCCGAGTCGGCAATCCCCGGACGAGTTCGGGTTCTAACTCGAGTTAAGAAGCGAGTCGGCTATCTTCGGACGAGTTCGTATTCTGACTCGAGTTGAGTAGCGAGTCGGCCCGAGTCGGCAATCCCCGGACGAGTTCGGGTTCTAACTCGAGTTGAGAAGCGAGTCGGCTCGAGTCGGCTATTTTCGGACGAGTTCGGGTTCTGACTCGAGTTAAAAAAACGAGTCGGCTCGAGTCGGCAATCCCCGGACGAGTTCGGATTCCAACTCGAGTTGAGAAGCGAGTCGGCTCGAGTCGGCCATCTTCGGACGAGTTCGGATTCTGACTCGATGCTCGAGTTGAGAAACGAGTCGGCTCGAGTCGGCTATCTTCGGACGAGTTCGGGTTCTGACTCGAGTTGAGAAACGAGTCGGCTCGAGTCGGCAATCATCGGACGAGTTCGGTTCTGACTCGAGTTGACCCATTAGGGTTATAGTTTTCCAAGTCGGCTCGAGTCTGCATTCTCTGAACAAGTTCGGTTCTGACTCGAATTAAATCAGTAGGGTTGTAGTTTTCCGAGTTGTCGACTCGTTAGGATCCGAGTTCGTGTAAATTCGGCAATCTCCGTACGTGTCCAACTCGAGTTACGAACAAATTGATTCGAGTCAACTCGAGTCGGCTCTTGACTCGAGTCAACTCGACTCGTCAACTCGACTCAACCCATCACTACATCTGTCTCTACCTTCTCTGTGCTCTTTGGAGGATAGGCCTATGTAACCTATATAACTGACTGTCACTATCAGTGTTTCTTCACAGTTCTTTCTACCTTAATTAATCTTGGACCCATAGTTTCATTATGTCTTACAAATACACCAATAAAATAACTGTCTTAAAGCATCAAGGTACACAATTTGTTATATTGTACAAGTTACTTAAACCTATCGAAATAAGGCTACGTACCTTCAAACTGTCGTCAATTCGTAGTAATCAATTAATGATTTACTCGAGTTTCGGCATACGAGATGCCATTTTCAAAACCTACATACAAGAATAAAACTCTTCAGTCGTCATTGTTTAAAAAATGTTTGGCAAACGTACATTTAATTAAAAAGAACACTGACATAAATTAACACTTATCACACATAACACGGTACCGGCCGGCACAAATACCAATGAATACAGAAACTATAAGAAGCGCAACGTTTAAGCAGAACAGTAAGTCCCTTTAGTTCGCGCGAAAACGAGCTACCTACGGTCACCGGCAGATAGCTAGAGCGCCACTGTCGCTGATGAGCAGGCAAGACAGAGACAGAGAATAACTCTATTCTCTGTCTAGACAGAGAATAACTCTATTCTCTGTCTCTCTCACTCCTCCGCGCCGCTGCCGCCGCCGTGCCACAGAGGTTGCAAATTTCCACCCTCTTGCCGTTCTTCAACCCTATGACTCATTTCCCCAATAAACTGGTTTTCCCTGTCGAGGGACACGGGACAAGTACCACACGCTCCAGCTATCAGTTGTCTGTGTTCTCGGCCATGGAGCGTTTGAAAATTGACAATACTTTTAAAACATAACGTAGTGTGTAGTGTGTATTTAAATCCTTTATTTATTTTACTATGCGGTTGCATTTCAATTAAATCTGCTTGATATAAATCATTTATTCCTTTTACAACAGTACTTCTTCGTGGAAACTTTATTCTTGCAGGTTTATGAAGTTCATTAACAATCTTTTCCTTTAACTCTGTCATGATGATTTTACAAGTCAAGTTAGTATTGAGTGTTCTTTTTCTGCATCCGCTTTTATAGTTCAAGGTCATTTCAACATATTTTTAAAAAAACAAATAAATAAAAAAAGAAAATATCTTGCATTTTCGGATTTTCCGAAAATGCAAGATCTTTTTTAAAAACATCCCCAAACGACCTTGACACACTTCCAACCATTTAAAATTTAAATACCCAACACAGCAGGGCATTTAAACTTTAAATACCCACCACCAACACGTCACAGCTACGTCACAGCTGATGACGTCACTTCCGGTCACGTGACCGGAAGTAGCTGTCAAAAAATTGACTGGCTGTCAAAGTTTGATTGGGCCTGAAACGCCACCTCGCCACTACTGTCATTTGTTACTTAGCCGGTTGGTTAGGAAAAAAATGCATTGAAAAATTTTCTTGTGAATACTGTAAATCGCAGCTCATGTGGCTGAGTCTTGAGACTAAATCCCGGTAAGAAGGAAAGAGAAAAGCAAACATTATCAAACAGAATGTGCTGAAATGATATGATTCTTTGATCTATTTTTGTAAAAATTGATAAATTATTCAAATCCCTGATTGTAAGTTATATTTATACTATCTTTTCTACTATATTTTTGTCAAATACCACTGACCTATCATTGTACAGCCAAAACCACTTAACCTAGAACCTTGAAAATTTGCATGGAAGTTCCTTACAGAGTATTGGCATTCACCAAGAGTGGTTTTTTTTTTAATTCGAGGTTTTTAGAGGTTTTTGGTGGAGCTGAAGCTTTGAAAATGCCCCATGTTAATGTAATGGATGATCTTTTGTTTAAATTTCAAATTTTATTAAATCAAGCATATTAGCTTAACAAACGGATACGTTGTTACAGCTGATTTATAATTTGATTCCGTTTATCATGGTTTTATGGTTGTTTTGATGATTTTGTTAGGTTATTCGTACTATATAAAAGTTACATTTGGTTTAGTTTCGTACCTTATACGTTCAATCATAAGCTCATTATGTGGTACCATCTTTTTAAGCAGCGGGAGCTATAGTTATTTCCTTAGGCCGGCCTTTATGTTTTTAATTACAATCATGCCAGTTACAATAATTTGGCAATATTCCTTTTTCATCTAATTCGACGGTGTCCCGGCTTTTCACGGGAAAATAAATGCTGCAATCAGTGGTTGATCTTAAATTATTACTACCCGCCCATATTTTAAGTTAAAAAATAAGTGAATCGAGTTTGAAATACTGCCCACGGATAGCACCATAACTGTTTCGAACATTCAGCCCTTTACTGTACTTAATTGATGCCCTACTAGGCAATCCAGGGACGTAATGGTAAATCTACAAAGAAGTACCTTAAAATCGACACATTTGGTGTTAAAATCGGTCCGGCCGTATTCGAGTTATAACGGTGAAAAGAAAACCTTCACTATCTACTGTGGTATCTACATTTTATCCTACATTCCGCCATAAAACAAACATATCTCTACATGACATATTCCTTGATATAAATAGTTTCTATTCAGTCCTCTAGATTCTTCATATCAAGGTTAGACGATAATTTTTATCGTGAGCGAAGCCACGGGTTCTGCTAGTCTACTATATATTTGTCAAATACCACTCAGTGGAAACATCGTACAGCCCAAACTACTTGACCTAGAACCTTGAAACTTTGCATGGATGTTCCTCTTAGGGCGTAGACATCCGCTAAGAACGGATTTTACAAAATTCGTAGTATAAAGGGGTTTTTGGCGAGGCCGAAGTTTTCAAATTTTCCCATTTAAAAGTATGTTGGACGATTTTTGTTTACATTTTTAATGTTCATAAAACAATCAGCTGGTAGTTAGCTTCGGAAATGTATTCGTTGATATAGATGATAATAAATTGATTTCTTTGATCATGGCTTCATTGATTTTTGATGATTTGTTTCAAGGACATAATTACGTACTATATAAAAGTTACATTTAGTTTAGATAAAATCCACCATTAATTAGTTAAGTGGCACCATCTATATTTCGGTAGCGGGAGTTACCAGTTTTTAACGTGAAGAGCATACTGCCTTTTGTGGCTGAGACTAAATCCCGGTAAGATGGAAAGAGAAAAGAACAGTGGTTTTTCAGTCACAAATAGAATGTGCTGAAATGATATGATTCTTTGATCTACTTATGTAAAAATTTATAAATTATATAAATCCCTGATTGTAAGTTATATTTATACTATCTTTTCTACTGTATTTTTGTCAAATACCACTGACCTATCCTATGTACAGCCAAAACTACTTAACCTAGAACCTTGAAAATTTGCATGGATGTTCCTTTCAGAGTGTTGACATTCACCAAGAACGGATTTTTTTAATTCGAGGTTTTTAGAGGTTTATGCCCCATGTTAATGTAATGGATGATCTTTTGTTTAATTTTCCAATTTTATTCAATCAAGCATATTAGCTTCACAAACGGATACGTTGTTACAGCTGATTTATAATTTGATTCCTTTTATCATGGTTTTGTGGTTGTTTTGATGATTTTGTTAGGTTATTCGTACTATATAAAAGTTACATTTGGTTTAGTTTCGTACCTTATACGTTCAATCATAAGCTCATTATGTGGTACCATCTTTTTAGGCAGCGGGAGCTATAATTATTTCCTTAGGCCGTCCTTCATGTTTTTAATTACAATCATGCCAGTTACAATAATTTGGCAAATTCCTTTTTCATCTAATTCGACGGTGTCCCAGCTTTTCACGGAAAAATAGATGCTGCAATCAGTGGTTGATCTTAAATTATTCCTACCCGTCCATATTTTAAGTTAAAAACTAAGTGAATCGAGTTTGAAATACTGCCCACGGATAGCACCATAACTGTTTATAACATTCAGCCCTTTACTGTACTTAATTGATGCCCCACTAGGCAATCCAGGGACGTAATGGTAAATCTACAAGGAAGTACCTTAAAATCGACACATTTGGTGTTAAAATCGGTCCGGCCGTTTTCGAGTTATAATGGTGAAAAAAAACCTTCACTATCTACTGTGGTATCCTACATCCTACTGTGGTATCTACATTTTATCCTACATTCCGCCATAAAACAAAACATATCTCTACATGACATATTCCTTGATATAAATATTTTCTATTCAGTCCTCTAGATTCTTCATATCGAGGTTAGACGATAATTTTTATCGTGAGCGAAGCCACGGGTTCTGCTAGTTTAACATAAAATTTAATTTTTCTAAAATTTATTTTGGTTAAAAATTAAATATCTCAGGTTTTACATTAGATAGATTGTCAGTTCTGGTCTTATATTATTCGGCAAATAATTGGCTTTCTAACGATATATTGTAAATTGGAATCAGACGAATTTCAGGTGAGTTATGATCCTTCATTCGATGTAAAATTTATTTTTTTGCACATTTTTAGTTTAGTTAAGGGCATGTACTCCCCATTCTAACAGAGGCTTGACATTTGCTAAGAACTTAAGTTACTCACATTGATTTTGGCTTTGATTTAAACTATTTATAATTCAAATCGTTTGAATTACAGGCGAGTTATAAGCCTTAAAATTAACAGGAATTCTGTAAGTAAATAAATTTTAAATTTAAGGAAGGATCATAACTCACCTGAAATTCATCTGATTCCAATTTACTATAGCTCATATGAAACCCAATTATTTGCCGAGTAATTTAAGTCCAGAACGAACAATTTATCTCACGTAAACCCTGAGTTATTTAATTTTAACAAAAGTAAATTCCAGAAAAAACTATTTTTATTTTAATTATGTAATATAACTCAGTCTCTTTCCGGTTTGATTCAAATTAACAGTTTCTCTAATTGATGAATTTATAATACTGAGTATTTTAAGACCCAAATGATCTATATACGTTGATTAGAACCGGAGATATAAGAAATATAATCCTTAAAAATATTTAATGCTTATAACTCCCATAAGGATTAAATGAGAAAAATCTTTGATTAGGTATATCTTAAAAACGAATAAAGATTTTCAAAAACGGATTTCGGCATTGCAATCAGCGTGAAAATCTAGTTTGAAACAATGGGTCACAACACAATGTTTACATTTGAAAAAATATACTACATCCAATATGGCGGATCCAAGATGGCGGCTAAACATGTTTTTCCAGTCAAATTGAAGGTCCTACCTCCCTTCAATTATTGGCAGTGGTCTTATGACACAAAATTCACTTATACACTGTGCAAGAGATTAATTTACTGAATCATTAAAGAAGATTACCTCGATTTTTTCTCTATTTTGGTAGCCATCTTGGATTGGGGTGTATATAAGAATGAAAAAAATGTCAACAAGTCATTTTTCATCCAAAGGTACTGTAATGAAGTGTTTTTACACCCCCAAAGGAATTTCCTTATCAACCAAGTTTAGGGGTTCAATCAAGTAAAACCGTCAAAATAACCTACTCTCTTTCTAAATTAACATTCAGGGGAAAGGGAACCCAGAGCCCCCAGGGTACCAAACACCTTACGGTACCCGAGCGCCCAACTGCTCCTTGGTATCCCCGGGTATCCGAACACCCATGGTACCCGAGCGCCCCCGAGCACCCCAACACCTCACAGTACCCAAGCACCTCACGGTACCCAGGCACTCTTTGGTGCCGTAACACCCTGTGGTACCCGGACACCCGACGGTACCCGAGCACCAGGTACCCGAATACCTCATGGTACTCACGGGAGGGGAGGATGGAGCATCATGGTGCCCAATGGTGGGGACGGCAGGCATATAAGGCGGACTTTGGGGACCAGGAAGGCAGTTGGGCCCTAGCGGCCCGACCCACCGGATGGGCGTGTTGAGCCCCCGGTGAGCTGGATGGGCGTGTTGAGCCCCCAGCACCGTCGGACGGGCGTGTTGAGCCCCCGACACCCCGCATGGGCGTGCTGAGCCCGCGGAAGACCGGAAGGGCGTGGTGAGCCCCCGGTACGTCGGATGGGCGTGTTGAGCCCCCGACACCCCGCATGGGCGTGCTGAGCCCGCGGATGACCGGACGGGCGTGTTGAGCCCCCGGTACGCTGGACGGGCGTGCTGAGCCCCCAGCACCCGCATGGGCGTGGTGAGCCCGCGGAAGACCGGACGGGCGTGTTGAGCCCCCGGTACGTCGGATGGGCGTGTTGAGCCCCCGACACCCCGCATGGGCGTGCTGAGCCCGCGGAAGGCCGGAAGGGCGTGTTGAGCCCCCGGTACGCTGGACGGGCGTGCTGAGCCCCCAGCACCCGCATGGGCGTGGTGAGCCCGCGGAAGACCGGAAGGGCGTGGTGAGCCCCCGGTACGTCGGATGGGCGTGTTGAGCCCCCGACACCCCGCATGGGCGTGCTGAGCCCGCGGAAGGCCGGAAGGGCGTGTTGAGCCCCCGGTACGCTGGACGGGCGTGCTGAGCCCCCAGCACCCGCATGGGCGTGGTGAGCCCGCGGAAGACCGGACGGGCGTGTTGAGCCCCCGGTACGTCGGATGGGCGTGTTGAGCCCCCGACACCCCGCATGGGCGTGCTGAGCCCGCGGATGACCGGACGGGCGTGTTGAGCCCCCGGTACGCTGGACGGGCGTGCTGAGCCCCCAGCACCCGCATGGGCGTGGTGAGCCCGCGGAAGACCGGACGGGCGTGTTGAGCCCCCGGTACGTCGGATGGGCGTGTTGAGCCCCCGACACCCCGCATGGGCGTGTTGAGCCCGCGGAAGGCTGGATGGGCGTGTTGAGCCCCCGGCACGCTGGATGGGCGTGCTGAGCCCCCAGCAGTTAACTGGTTTGTGAGTCGTAGTTAAGGAGTGGGGGAAACGACTTCATGTAGTTTCCCCCCTCCAGTTTTGTTTGGTATATAGGGCGATTAGTAAGTTACTATCGTCAGTATACGTTTGGGCAGTGACCCGATTAGACCGTCCCACAGCTATCTTCTGAGCGAGCGCGCCGCCAGGAGGTCTTCTCTGCAAGTACCGTAGCGTGGGGTACGAGGATCCACTGGGCTAAGTTCTGGGCCGTGGGGCCAGAATCGTCTTCATAAGGAGAGCGCAAGCCAGGGATCTGAGCTCACTGTGTGATACACAGGAGGAGGAGCTCGACGGCGTGGCAATAACCCCCCGGGACATCACAGAAGCGACTAGATTGATCCATCTACGGACGCGGTGAGCTGGTTCCCGGAGTCCACGTCAAGACCACAAACCAGTGATAGGATCGTGTATATTGTGTATATATCATTTGAATTGTGTGAATAAATGTAAGTGATTGAATACCCGGACAATTTCACTTAGAACCCTTACCAACCCTTGTAAGGTCTAGTGCTCGGGGAAACTTCCTCACAAGATTTTGGCGCCCGAACAGGGACTCGAGTGAAAATTAGTGCGGTGTAAATAGTGTCAGTGACTAGTGATTTTTCAAAATTTTTAAAATTTATTGGGAAACGGACTTGCCGTTTACGAACGCCGAAATGCCGTCAGACACCGAATCCGACAGTGGAAGTGTCGTAGGGGAGGAAGAAAAGAAAAACCCGAGGACTGGATGGATTTACACTCTTAGGAAAACAGAACTGCAAGAGGAGCTGAAAAAGTTTGGCCTTCAATCTGCAGGAAAAGTTTCGGCCGACCGTCGGATGCTGAGCAGTTTCATCAAAGGTGAATACCGGCCTCCTCCAGTAGTAACGGCCCCAGGCACCGAGACAGTTCCATCACAACAAACCTCAGAGGCCAGTATCCAGACAGATCCCCCAGAACCGACCCCGAAACTAGAAACCAGCACTCAGACAGATCCTCCAGAACCAGCAGCCAATAGGTCTACCGTCTCTTCACAACCGAACCAGGAGGAGAGGAAACCAGAGGCCGGGCCGAGTGGAGTAAATTTGAACGTAAGTCCCATACCTCCAGAAAAATTTAGTATCTGTAACACAGTAAGAAAATGGAACTTGAATTTTGACGGTGACAAAGATGTTATATTTTTTCTAGAGAGGTTAACCGAAATGAAAGATGCCTATAAATTAAAAGAAGAGGATCTTTTATGCGCTCTTCCAGAGTTGCTAAAAGGGAAAGCATTATTGTGGTACCGGAACTCTAGGTCACTGTGGAATTCTTGGGCTGAGTTTTTAACCCACTTTGAGTCCCAGTTTTTCCCTAGAAGATATAGGGAGACGTTAGACCTGGAAATCAGAGCTCGGACTCAGGGCCCCAATGAGAGGTTTAATGATTTCTCAATAGCACTTCAAACTCTGATGCGTAGGCATGGCAGATACACGCCAGAGCAACAATTCACCCAGATCTATGAGAACATGCTTCCAGAGTATAAGTTGTACGGGCTTAGACAAAATATTAAAACTATACCTGAGTTAACGAGAGCGGCTAACGAATACGAGGCTATTCAGCTCGCAGCCCAGACCTACAGACCCCCGGTAAATGCCGCACAGGCGAGGTACCCAGATCTGGCGTACAACCCTAACTCCACTCTCCCTAGGCCCTCAGCTGGCCGGACCCCCACGCAGGGCTTCCGCCCCAACAACTCTCAGGATAATTCCAGGAGGAATTACAACTCAAACAACGGAGGACAGAGGGACACCGGACCCAAATGTTACAACTGTGGTAGACCAGGTCACCGCTATAAGGATTGTAGGCTCCCCAAGAATAAGAACTAAGTGAACTGTCAGACCCGGAAAAGACGGCGGAGGCTAAGGAACCAACAATAGTTCAGATGATAGATTGTATATAGAAGTAAATATTTTTGATTATAATGTAAGGGCTCTAGTAGACACAGGTGCTTGTATGTTATATTAGTAAAACAATTCTAAATGTAATTGAAAGTCAAGGGGCTAAATCACATATAGTAAAAGATCAGTTTGCGAGGGTTGCAAATGGAACCAGGGTTCCCATTGATAAAAGTTTATAGGTAGAAATTATGGTTCAATGAAGAATTTTTTTTGTTTATGTTTTGGCGGGTCGTTTTTATTCCTGGGAAGAAAAGGGAGAGTGTAATGAAGTGTTTTTACACCCCCAAAGGAATTTCCACATCAACCAAGTTTAGGGGTTCAATCAAGTAAAACCGTCAAAATAACCTACTCTTTTCTAAATTAACATTCAGGGGAAAGGGAACCCAGAGCCCCCAGGGTACCAAACACCTTACGGTACCCGAGCGCCCAACTGCTCCTTGGTATCCCCGGGTATCCGAACACCCATGGTACCCGAGCGCCCCCGAGCACCCCAACACCTCACAGTACCCAAGCACCTCACGGTACCCAGGCACTCTTTGGTGCCGTAATACCCTGTGGTACCCGGACACCCGACGGTACCCGAGCACCAGGTACCCGAATACCTCATGGTACTCACGGGAGGGGAGGATGGAGCATCATGGTGCCCAATGGTGGGGACGGCAGGCATATAAGGCGGACTTTGGGGACCAGGAAGGCAGTTGGGCCCTAGCGGCCCGACCCACCGGATGGGCGTGTTGAGCCCCCGGTGAGCTGGATGGGCGTGTTGAGCCCCCAGCACCGTCGGACGGGCGTGTTGAGCCCCCGACACCCCGCATGGGCGTGCTGAGCCCGCGGAAGACCGGAAGGGCGTGGTGAGCCCCCGGTACGTCGGATGGGCGTGTTGAGCCCCCGACACCCCGCATGGGCGTGCTGAGCCCGCGGAAGGCCGGAAGGGCGTGTTGAGCCCCCGGTACGCTGGACGGGCGTGCTGAGCCCCCAGCACCCGCATGGGCGTGGTGAGCCCGCGGAAGACCGGACGGGCGTGTTGAGCCCCCGGTACGTCGGATGGGCGTGTTGAGCCCCCGACACCCCGCATGGGCGTGCTGAGCCCGCGGAAGGCCGGAAGGGCGTGTTGAGCCCCCGGTACGCTGGACGGGCGTGCTGAGCCCCCAGCACCCGCATGGGCGTGGTGAGCCCGCGGAAGACCGGACGGGCGTGTTGAGCCCCCGGTACGTCGGATGGGCGTGTTGAGCCCCCGACACCCCGCATGGGCGTGCTGAGCCCGCGGATGACCGGACGGGCGTGTTGAGCCCCCGGTACGCTGGACGGGCGTGCTGAGCCCCCAGCACCCGCATGGGCGTGGTGAGCCCGCGGAAGACCGGACGGGCGTGTTGAGCCCCCGGTACGTCGGATGGGCGTGTTGAGCCCCCGACACCCCGCATGGGCGTGCTGAGCCCGCGGAAGGCCGGAAGGGCGTGTTGAGCCCCCGGTACGCTGGACGGGCGTGCTGAGCCCCCAGCACCCGCATGGGCGTGGTGAGCCCGCGGAAGACCGGACGGGCGTGTTGAGCCCCCGGTACGTCGGATGGGCGTGTTGAGCCCCCGACACCCCGCATGGGCGTGCTGAGCCCGCGGAAGGCCGGAAGGGCGTGTTGAGCCCCCGGTACGCTGGACGGGCGTGCTGAGCCCCCAGCACCCGCATGGGCGTGGTGAGCCCGCGGCAGACCGGACGGGCGTGTTGAGCCCCCGGTACGTCGGATGGGCGTGTTGAGCCCCCGCCACCCCGCATGGGCGTGCTGAGCCCGCGGAAGGCCGGAAGGGCGTGTTGAGCCCCCGGTACGCTGGACGGGCGTGCTGAGCCCCCAGCACCCGCATGGGCGTGGTGAGCCCGCGGAAGACCGGACGGGCGTGTTGAGCCCCCGGTACGTCGGATGGGCGTGTTGAGCCCCCGACACCCCGCATGGGCGTGCTGAGCCCGCGGAAGACCGGACGGGCGTGTTGAGCCCCCGGTACGCTGGACGGGCGTGCTGAGCCCCCAGCACCCGCATGGGCGTGGTGAGCCCGCGGAAGACCGGACGGGCGTGTTGAGCCCCCGGTACGTCGGATGGGCGTGTTGAGCCCCCGACACCCCGCATGGGCGTGCTGAGCCCGCGGAAGGCCGGAAGGGCGTGTTGAGCCCCCGGTATGCTGGACGGGCGTGCTGAGCCCCCAGCACCCGCATGGGCGTGGTGAGCCCGCGGAAGACCGGACGGGCGTGTTGAGCCCCCGGTACGTCGGATGGGCGTGTTGAGCCCCCGACACCCCGCATGGGCGTGTTGAGCCCGCGGAAGGCTGGATGGGCGTGTTGAGCCCCCGGCACGCTGGATGGGCGTGCTGAGCCCCCAGCAGTTAACTGGTTTGTGAGTCGTAGTTAAGGAGTGGGGGAAACGACTTCATGTAGTTTCCCCCCTCCAGTTTTGTTTGGTATATAGGGCGATTAGTAAGTTACTATCGTCAGTATACGTTTGGGCAGTGACCCGATTAGACCGTCCCACAGCTATCTTCTGAGCGAGCGCGCCGCCAGGAGGTCTTCTCTGCAAGTACCGTAGCGTGGGGTACGAGGATCCACTGGGCTAAGTTCTGGGCCGTGGGGCCAGAATCGTCTTCATAAGGAGAGCGCAAGCCAGGGATCTGAGCTCACTGTGTGATACACAGGAGGAGGAGCTCGACGGCGTGGCAATAACCCCCCGGGACATCACAGAAGCGACTAGATTGATCCATCTACGGACGCGGTGAGCTGGTTCCCGGAGTCCACGTCAAGACCACAAACCAGTGATAGGATCGTGTATATTGTGTATATATCATTTGAATTGTGTGAATAAATGTAAGTGATTGAATACCCGGACAATTTCACTTAGAACCCTTACCAACCCTTGTAAGGTCTAGTGCTCGGGGAAACTTCCTCACAGTACTCATTATCAATTTTCAAAAGTTATTTAAATTGTTACAAGCCAGTCGAACGGAATATACATACCATCCCGGACTAAAGTACAGAATACTCAAAAATAAATATGTTAACGTCCAAAACCCATCAATTGTACTTACAGAGGGAGGAACGGTACATTCCATCCGGTGCATCGGAATTGCGCACCAAGTTATAATCCCTAAAAAGGGATCTCCATCTATGCGCCGGAATTGCGCACTTGGCCCAGCAGGTACCTGAGTCCTCAGCGGCCACCGCGCCGTAACAGCTCTGGAATGTGTGGCTCATTTCACTCTTGTAAGTGACAATTACCTGTGACTTCCAAAATTTGGGAACCGGACAATTGGCAAAGATTGGCCGAGCGGAGAAGGGACCCTTCTTTGGCTAGGCGCTTTGGCCAAACTACCTGATATGGGGGAAGGGAAGAGAGAGAAGTAAGTCTCGTGGTGGGTGACACGATTCTTCCAGGAAGTGATGACAGGACGGCGTAGGGGCATTTGCAGCCGGCTTCCAGCGGTCTTCGCAATGGCCCGAGATACAATCACTTGTCCACTCGCTCAGTGTAGACTACATTACTACCTAAATATTATCGTTATTGAAGATTGCTTGTCACTTTGGTTAAATCCTATCTTTGCTCAAAAGCAAGTTTTGTATTCCTTTTCATTAAGACCTCAGTTGGAATCCCTGCATTTATCATCAATAAAATGTAATTCTTTAAAGTTTAAATACATAATTTATTTGCACTAATTTCATATTGATCAATTTGTCAGTAAATGTAAGGTCCATTTGTAAAATACTTACTATATTATTTTTATTAAAAACCTCAATAAAATAATTTAAGATCAATTGATTGAATTTCCAGTTAAGGTTAATCCAATTCTCATTATTAATTCCTAGCCGACTTAAACAAAATAGCGACACATGCAATGTTTACCTCTTATTGAAGCTACTAAAGCTATTCATAAACACAATGAAAATAATCTCATTATAAAGTAAGTAATTTATTTCCGTTGTTGATACCAACAAAAAGAATAGCTATATTTTTTATGAAATGGAACATCGATTATAATTTATCATTAGTATTTTTTTATTTGCTTAAAGTAATAAAAAGCAAAACGGATATCAATAAAACACCAGACTTAACTTGAACATGAACGTTTAATTTACTTTATTAAGTGTAAAAAAATGTACAGCAAATAAATAATGAAATATGCTATCTAACACACGGTATTTAGTCTTTCAATTCTTGATAACTGTAATCTTTTTATATCATAGGGCCGTTTGCACCATTCCAGTTTAAACTATTTTTTCTTAATCCTAAGTTTAAACCAAAATCTCTATACATATTTCGGTTTAAACCAAATTTGTATGTTTATTTTTGCAAACATGTGACATAAAATAATATAATAATTATTTGGGGTTATATCATTTTTGTTTATTTTCAATACCTAATCTAGTAAACATGGAAGATCTTTTTGATATTTTTCAAGAACTTGAAGAAAATGATTTTGAAATGGTATTCCGAAGACCTCCAAGACAACGACGTATACGTCCAAGGACTAGTCATTTAGATTTTTGGGAAGATGAAGAATTCTTTCGTCGTTTTCGTTTGACCAAAAACACAGTGAATATTGTTTTAGGCAAAATTGAGAACATAATTTGTCATCCTACCAACATGAACAACGCACTCTCCCCTATGGACATGCTCCTAATAGCTTTGCGCTACTATGCATCTGGTAGTTTTCTGCTCAATGTTGGCGATCTCAGTGGTGTGCATGTGAGTACTGTCAGTCGAGTTGTTGGAAGAGTGTCAAGAGCAATCGCCAGTTTATCAAATGAGTACATCTCAATGCCTTCATCTGAGGTGGAGATCTATAATGTGAAGAAGAGTTTTTACTACATTTCAAAATTCCCAAACTGCATAGGTGCCATAGACTGCTCGCATGTTAAGATCAGCTCACCCGGTGGGAATAATGCTGAACTTTACAGGAACAGAAAAAACTTTTTTTCTGTCAACGTGCAAACAGTTTGTGACACGTCCTTGAGAATTCGTGATATCGTTTGTCGTTGGCCAGGGTCAACGCACGACTCAAGAATATTTGACAATTCTAGGATTCATGCACGTTTAGAGAGAGGAGAGTTTGGATCTGCTGTAATCGTTGGTGACAGTGGCTATGGACAGAAAAACTACCTGCTAACCCCTCTAGCTGATCCGAAAACACCCGCCGAGCTGCTCTACCAGGAATCACACGTAAGAACGAGAAATCCAATAGAACGTGCTTATGGAGCGTGGAAGCGGAGGTTTCCAGTACTAGCCACTGGAATACGACTGCAACCTGAAAAGATAGAGTGTGTCGTCGTAGCAACTGCAGTATTGCATAACATTGCAATTGAAAGAAATGAAAACGTCCCAACCGTTACCGAGGAGGTGCAGGAGGCAATCGACTTTGTAAATAGTGTCTGTGCATTGCCTCAAAACAAGAACGAGAGAACCCGCAGCGTAAAGCTTTTACAGACCATTCAATATTTCCAAAACTTGATTGACAGCAAGCAAAGCAATGTCTAACGCCTTTAGGGAAATACGCTTACCGATATGTTGATGAATGTGTTAATATTGTACATAGTAAAATATAAATTATTTTGTTTTGTATTAAAACATTAATATATTTTTATTACCAAATAATTAAAACATTTACTGTAATATAACAATAAATAATTATTTTATTATTAAGTGTAGGAACAAAACATGTTAAAATAACACAGCAGCGAAAAAATCCAACATTAGAAATGCAGTTTAGCTTAATATAAGTTTGTGTTTCCTTGATTCGATTTCAATCAGCTTAAGCTTAATGTCCAACTTTAAGCTCTCCATTCTTAATTTGTGTTCTTCGAGCTTCATGTTGTGTTCATCGCGTTGGAATTGCAGTTGTTCCTCGTAAATCTGTTTTTGAATTTTGATGAGCTCTTCTTTTGCCGATGCCAAATTATCAATTTTATGGGATGCCACCGTACGGTCGAAATTTCTAATTTTTTTGGTCTTCTTATTGGTGTTTAGAAGGGACGACTTTGGAGTACTTTTTAGATTGATTACTTGTTTAAAATCAATTTTTTGGACATTTTCATCAGAGTTAGTTTCCCTCTCATCCAGGTCGCAACTCATGACAGAGCTTTTTATGTTACTATCATTGGTGTCATCAGTAACCTCCGTAGATGCATCAAAAATCAAAGTGTCCGAATCAAATTCTGATGTTTCACCTTCAATTTGTGAATCGCACAGTATGTCCTTGATTTCCCAATCAACAGAATCAGTGACCGTGGGTACACTTGGTCCTCCCCCAGTGCCATAAGCGTATACTTCTTTTCTTCGGAAAACTTTTTTTTTGAAGCCTTTTTAAGATTTTCATATTTTCCTCGAAGAGTTTTTGCATCCCTGAACTCCTCTTCACTTGATTTGTTGAATTTTGCCTCAATTTTTTTCCACGCCTCTGTCTTGTCTTTGTGGGAAACAACATCTGTCTGTTTGCACTCGAGAACGTGTTTGTTTTCTTTTACTAACTCAAGGAGAAGTTTTATTTCACTAGCACTGAAGTTTCTTGCTCTTTTTTTCTCATCACACTTCATTTGTTCTACTATTTTATGATCTGCCATCGTTTAACACTCAAACCATATACCGTATTCACAATATTTAAAGTAAATATTATAATTTGAAACTGTTTACCTTTGTTTGAAAGCAATTTCAAAGTAAATAAAAAACATATGTTAATTTTATAAACTCGAAACAGTGTTACAAACCGAATCTAATCAATTTTGGTTTAGACTAAACTGGTTTAGAGCAAATTTGAACTTTTGGATTAACCTAATCTAGATTATTTTAAACTTGGTTTAAACTAAAATGGTGCAAACGGCCAATAAATGTCAACAAACATATAATCAATGAATTCAAAACACTTGAAACAAACAAATAACTTAATCTCATGAAAAAAAATTAAATCATATGGTCAGTTGTATAATTAATTAAAACATCCCTATTGCAGCAGACCTACATCTCCAGCCAATTTCAATAAAACATATTATCAATCCTCATCATTGTAAACATACCATATATTAGCCTATGCTACATTTTCAGTCAGTTTATACCAACACATCCTCCCCTCCACATGCTCATTCTTTCTTTATTGAATTTAAAAATAATTTGTATATTTTGATATAGTATATATACTTTCTGCAAAACCTTGGTCAATGAACTCTAACTACGTATTCAAAATAAACACAAATAAAATATTTATCACCTGAAAATTTAATCATATGTTCAGAATTAATTGTATTAAAAAATATCAAGGAAACTATACTTTTTGGAGGGAAAAATTAAAAAAATAATATTGGACAGCGTACTGTGTTTAGCACATCCAATATCATCAAATATCTAAGCAACGGATTGACGTAGAGTAGTAATTCAAATAGCTAAATTGTTTTATTTGTTGAGCTGAATTCAATTTTGACAATTAAATTTAAAAATAATTAGTAAAAAGGTGTTAAGTCTTGAAAATAAATTTTATTTCGTCAAAAAACCTTCTTAGAGTAAACCAATCTTGCTGGTTTTTGAACTCGAAGTCATGAATGACGCTTTGTACGTTTGTCCCAAATGTTATCAATATCGGACCTTTTTTACAAAAGTTATCGCGCCTACGGACAGGTATATACAGGGTGTCCAATTTATCTGTGCCACCATTGCTATCTCAGAAACTATTGGATTTAAAGAAAACTTTAAATGAGGGACTTCACCTACTTTTTTAAGACATTAAAAAATATGAATTCCATTTTCTTCTAAATGGCCGCCATTTTCCAATATGGCGGAAAACTTTAATTTTTCTTATGGAACACCATGTATTTTATGGCGTATTTGGATTCTACGTTTAATTTTAAGAACTTATTACTCTTTGACATTTTTTCCTAAACTCAATAGTTAAGTAGATATAAGCCGATAAAGTTTGATTTTTCCCCTTAAGAAAAAACATTGCGTAATTCTCGGTAATCGGTATATCGATAATGGTTGGGTTGAATAAAAAATACCAAAGAACAAAAGTGCCAAAATTGTGATTTTAGTTAAGATTCAATCATACAAGTAGTTTTTAGTCAAGATTCACTCATGGAAATGAATAATTTTCAATAGTTTTATACTATAGTTCTGGACAGCCTTACAGGCGGGTGGCGAAAATTGTAATCTCCCAAAATGTCTGCTAAATAAACACATGTTTTGGTCGAACTGTCAAAACTTTGTTTACATTTCACCTCATTTACACTATACAAAAGAATTCCCTGGAATATTTCACCGAGAGATTTCTTACGCAATTAAAATTTCTGGAAATATTTGCGCAATGCATCAGCTGGTCTTTTTTTTGGCAACCTTTAATCTTAAATGATTTGTTTACATTTAAGAATGTGTTTCTACACTTTTGACATCGTACTTCATGAATTGTGTTGAGCTTGCAAGCATTTATCATTAGTTGCACTTGCGGTTGCAGCAAAATATTTTCTTGTGTCAAGTACCTTTACATAAACAAATGACCATGTGATTTATTATCAAAACATTGCAGATATTAAACACTAATTACGACAGCAGCGCACTCACTCACCCGCCAGTAAGGCTGTCCAGAGCTATACATAAGGATTGCATGGGATGGCACAGTTAAAATGGACACAATGCATTTTAAATGGGGAAAAATCTAACTGCTTCTATCTCCTTAACCATTGGGTTTAGGAAAAAATGTCAAAGAGTAATAAGTTCTTAAAATTAAGTGTAGAACTAAAATACACCATAAAATACAGGGTGTCCAATAAGAAAAATTGAAGTTGTCCGCCATATTGGAAAATGGCGGCCATTTAGAAGAAAATGGAATTCATATTAAAAAAAAACTAAACCGTGAAAACTAAACCGAAATATTTTCTGATTGAATCTCGACCAGGAGGCGATTACTAAAATACCTTTATCATGAGAATGAAATATATACCTTCATAGCAACCATGTAATAATAATACTACAGATAACACTATATACTGAATTAATAAGTAAACACTTGCTATTGAATTAATACCCCCTTTGCAACAGACTTGGGTACTCAGTTGATTTGAAATGATTAAACAAATGAGTATCAGAGCCTCAAATTACGTAAAATCTATTTAAACCCCAAAATAGACCCTAAGATATTTCATTACATGGGAAAAGTTCGCTGTAGGAGGAACTCACTTATAAAAAGATTACTGCTCTAATCATTTTTTGCATGAAACAACAAATCGTCTGAAAAATGGTTATGGAACAAAAATATTAATTAAATCATACACGTAGAATCCAAATTGTAACGTGATGGGCATTTGTCGTGTGTTTTAAGTTTCAACACCATTACTATTTTCGAAAAGTACCTAGAGGAATGAAGCGCATACTCCTTTTGTCCAAGCATGTTTAAAGTATATGTGACGAAGAAACGGGTCATAGCCGATCGTACCAGTAGTACAAGTTCGCTTTCGCCTTTTACATTTGTTCGGCAACAGTGACCTCGAGCAAATCAGTGATTATTAGCCTACTGGTGAGCATAACTCACCGAAATATATAAAGCCCAAAGTTCCCGTAACTTTTGAGAAAAACCGTTAGTCCAAAAGCCTTCAACCCCTATACTTGAATGAAAGGTCCCGGTAAGAAAATGCCAGGAAAACAATTGGTTTATTTCAGTAACATTGGGATGACGTACTGTGTTTAACCACTTTCAATATCTCGGTAACTAATGGGCATAGAGCAGTGATTCAATATACAAATTTTTTTGTATTTTTGAGCTGTATCCAATAGTTGTAACAAAAATCGGATTACTTTTATTTTTGTATGTAAAAACTCGAAAACCCATTTTTGGGAGGGTTTATTTCCCTTTAAACCTCCTTTGGTGGTCCGATTGGGCTCGTTTACGAACTCGTCCGAGTGATTACCACTTTATACGTCGAATATATATAAATTCGAACGAATGGTGTTTTTTCTTTGCTTCTGGGGGCCCAAAAACGAAAATACATCCACTGCTCATCCCGAGCAGGCCCGAGCTGGTCTCGGGCTTAGGTCTTACCATGAGTACTACGGTAACAGTTTCTTCCCCATAGGGGAAATTCGCTAAAACTGTTTTCTTTGCATTTTTGGTTGGTAGGAAACTGCAATGTAAATTTACCGTGCACATCTCATTAGTAATACAAGTCAATAAACAGCTAATTGCAAAAATACCCGGCTGTTTGTTTATTAGAGCTTAGGTTTAAAGAGTTGAGAATCGAAGTGGTTTATGCAACAATAAATATGCTATGTTAAAGTATATTACGTTGCTAACCCGTTAAATAATGTTTTAAAGGGCAAACATGACAGTTGTTAGGATTTTCATGCAAGTGCGGTGAAACTTAATGTACGATACTTTATATTATCCCACACAGACAAACAAGGGCGCCCGCAGGATATTTTCCCAGGGGGGGCAAACAGTTATTTTTTCCTGGGGTTTTATTGGGGTGTGGAAAATATACCGGTATCCCTTATTGGGCCCGCAGCCCTCTTATGGAGAAACAGTAAGATAAAATTACTTGAAAACGTATTTTTGGCTGTCTAAAAACCAGAGTTACCTTTCAAAAAGATTTCAAACATACTCATTTGTTTCTTCAATTATGATACCAATTTTTAATTTGTTTGTAAATTGTATTTTAAAGTCTCAAGTTCTTTTCTTTTGTAATTTTTTTACTTATTTATGAAAAATAATCATTCTTTCAGCTGCGATTCAATTACATCCTGAATTAGTTTAGGAAATTGAATCAATAGGCAAAACCACCATTGCAAAATTTTAGCCGACCATTATGTGGCCAATAATATGAACAATCATCACTGTCACGCCTTCTAGCAAGGTATTTCCGTCGATTTACATTTTTGTCGTTTATCAGCGATCGGCAAACACCGCCGATCGCGAGTTTCGAAAAGCAACATCGGCCGTTTATCCGTAATCGGCGAATACGCGGCTATTCGCGAATTTCGCAAAGCTAGATTCTCCGTTTGTTTGTGATCGGCAAATACGCGCGACCGTTTTCAACGGCCGATCGCGAGTTTCGTAAAGCTACATCGGCCATTTATCCACGATCGGGAGATACGCGCTAGCGTATTTCGTGGACGTTCGCGAATAGCGTAAAGCTATTTTTGCCGTATGTCCGCGACTGGCAAATACACGCGTGGGTTTAGCAGCCGATCACAAGGTTTGCAAAGCTGCACTTGCCGTTTATTAGGATCGGCTCATACGCACGACAGTTTTAGCGGATGATCGCGCTAACCTGGATCTGCTGTTTATTTGCGATCGGTAATCGGCAAATTCGCGAGTTCGTTTTCCGCGGCCGGTAGCGAGTTTTGCGAAGCAGTTTAGTTGCGATCGCTAAAACGATCACGTCCCAAAAATTTCCCGTAGTGAATAAAAATCCCGCCAAAAAATCGGGAATGCAATTTTCCCGAAATTTTGGGAATCAACCATCCCTGATTAAAAATTACGGAGATTAACTTTGTTTGGTCAACTTGAACAAACTTAAAAACTTCATGTATTTTTATATATATTTTCCTTTTCTCAGGGGGGGCAACTGCCCCCCTGCCCCCCCCTGCGGGCGCCCATGCAGACAAAATAACATATTTCTTTATCTTAAACTTAATTTCACATTAACCAGTATGTTTCTCAATTCTTCAAACCTAACCCATGATAAGCAAACATTTAATGTCAACGACCCTTGTTTAAAAAGAGTTGTTTAACGTGGTATTGTTGCAATCAGCTGTTTACTTCCATGTGAACGGTAAATTTACTAACACGCTCCTTATGTTTGGAGCTCATTTGCATAAAAAATACTCAGAGTTAAAGAAGCATAAACCAGTCTAAAAATATTGAATAAAACTGCAGTCATAAACAATTATTTAGCATTTTTTTAATCAGTGGTAATAATCTACTATATATTTGTCAAATACCACTCAGTGGAAACATCGAACAGCCCAAACTACTTGACCTTGAACCTTGAAACTTTGCATGGACGTTCCTCTTAGGGCGTAGGCATCTGCTAAGAAAGGATTTTACAAAATTCGTAGTATAAAGGGGTTTTTGGCGAGGCCGAAGTTTTCAAATTTTCCCATTTAAAAGTATGTTGGACGATTTTTGTTTACATTTTTATTTTTAATGTTCATAAAACAATGAGCTGGTAGTTAGCTTCGGAAATGTATAGGCTACGTTGATACAGTTCATATTAATGGTTCATATTAATATGAAAAATTAATGGTCCGTTATCTGTTCATTCTTCATGTTACTTCACATTGAAAAAACATCTATAGGCCTAGAGTTTTTCATCATAGAGTGAATTTATATATTTCACTCTAAAAAAATAGCTTGTGATTGCAAACTATAAGTAAATATCATATGGCACCGGTCTGATTACTATTTAAACTCAGGAATCATGGTGTGCGTTGATTATTATTAAAATTTAATTTTATAGTTACCTATAAAAATACAATATATATAGTACTCCTTGTGATATAACCTTAGTGTTTAAGTGACGGACAAAAAAAGACGGTGAAATGAGAAAAGATTTGAAATTTTCAAAGTGCCTATTTGTGCCTTTGTTAACAGGAACAAGTTCATTTCAATATAATTTTTTTACTTAAATTATACGTTTTTAGCTATCTTCTAAGTGTAATTATTTTGAAAAATACGTCTTGAAAATTTAGTATTTAATTTATGTATTCTGTAAACCATCTAAATTGTCTTTGTGCAGGCAAGGAAAAGATAACTTAAAAAGTTTATTGCCCCAACGTAAAATGTGCATTCATTAATTCGTTCCTTGATGTTCACCATGATAATTTAATATGGTTATTGCTCTAATGGGAACTATTTTACCAAAACAAGATATAAAAGAGCCAGCATTAGGATATGGTTGAAAAGTTAAGACCTCAGGTTATTATTGTGGACAGGAAGACCGCTAGGCTCATCTCGCCCCTCGCCTGTTCCTGGAAGTTGAAACCCCATCAGACTGACGCAACCCTCTCTCTCAATCCCTTTCTCTCTCTCCCTTAGCCCCGGAAGCTTGGCCAATGTGCCTAGCCGGCGGATTTTTCGTAATGACGCCCCTTTCTACCTGAAAAGCTTTGGCCAAAAACCCTACACTCCCAAAATTTGTACTTTGCATCCTTCCATACCACCCACATCCTTGGAGAAGTAACCGGGGAATTTGCCGAAGAGCATTCTTGACTGTTCAGTTTTGGTTGAAGAGGCTAACTATAAGCACCTTCTGTCTCGAGTCTATTTAGTTGAGTGATTAGTTTTTAGGATTGTTAGTGGTAGTTAAATAGTGTTTATTTTATAGTACATAGTGATTTTGTTTAGTTGAATAAAAGAATTGTTGAATTTGAAATGTTAATAGTTACAGTGTCCAAAGTTATAAGTGAACGGGGGGAGTAATAATATGATAAAGGACAGTTATGCATACCGATTTGTGAGTGTCTTAAGAAGTGAGGAAGAGCGTTGGCGGTGTAATAAAAAAGATCAAAATGAAATTGACCTAAATTTTACAAAATGTGTTGGATATAAAAATGCACCCACAATTTAGGTTTAATGAATGCTTGTTGATGAACTTGTTGTTATTAACTTTCACCCTTAATTAATTAACCGAGAGATTTCTCGGAAGAATAAGTGCGCAATACCGGTGTGTGTCCAGGGGCTCTCTCTCGACCAAGTGCGCTATTCCGGTGACTACCTGAATTTTAGTGCGCAATTCCGGTGCGCCCATTCCATCAGGTCCACTTAGGTATGCCGAGGCATGCCGAGGGCATTTGAAAATATTTGTTGACCTCCTGCCTCGGTGCACCGGAATTGCGCACCAAGTTTTAATCCCTAAAAGGACTCTCCATCTATGCGCCGGAATTGCGCACTTGGCCCGGCAGGTACTTGAGTCCTCAGCGAATGCCTTAATAGCTCTGGAATATGTGATTCAAGTCACTCGCGTATGTGGCAATGACCTGGGACTTCCAAAATTTGTACTTTGCTCCCTTCCATACCACCAAGCCCCTTGGACCAGTAACTGGGGAATTTGCGGGAGAGCATTCTTTTTACTGTTCAGTTTTAGTTGAAGAGGTTAACTATAAGCACAGTTAGCCTACGATACCTTCTGTCTCGAGTCTATTTAGTTGAGTGATTAGTTTGTAGGATTGTTTGTTGTAGTTAATAAATAAAGTTTATTTTATAGTACAAAGTGATTTTGTTGAATTTAATTGAAAATAACTGTTATATTTGAAGTGTTAATAGTTGCAATGTTCAGAGTTATAAGTGAACGGGGGGGTAGTAATATCATAAAGGACAATCATGCATACCGATTTGTGAGTGTCTTAAGAAGTGGGGAAGCGTTGGCGGTGCAATGAAAAATGCTGTACAGCGTGGCTGTATACTCTAGAAGACGGAGGGCTGTGAACTTGTAGTTATTAATTTTTACCCTTTCTTAATTAACAGAGTGATTTCTCGGAAGAGTAAGTGCGCAATACCGGTGTGTGTCCAGGGGCTCTCTCTCGACCAAGTGCGCTATTCCGGTGACTACCTGAATTTTAGTGCGCAATTCCGGTGCGCCCTCCTGCCTCCCGGGAAACCCTCATACGGCAAGAAAACTGTAATGTATTTCCGCCCTTCTACGTAGAGTTCAATTACATTCCAGATTGATCGTTAAACACCTGAGGTTGAACTTCTTTTTCAATTCATCTGTTAAAAACTTTAGTTTTATTTACAATACCCTAAAAACGAAACCAAAAAGCGACGTTTTTTACTTGGCTTGCGTTAAATGTTTAATTAATTGCAAAAATACTTGAATAAAAGTCATACGTCAACCATGCAACGTACGATTTTCGTAGAATAAGACATATTCGTAGAATAATATTTTTTTTAATTCTTTATTTTGGCCAAATATTTTATTGTTAGTAAGCTATAGGCTTGACATTAGAATAATATTAGGTAATAATTTAACGAACAGCCGTTGACTTACGAGAACTAATTAAAAAAGTCAACAACTGTATTTTTAAAATTCATAATAGCGAAGGATTTGTAATTATTATTTAATTTGTTGGACTTTTCCTATCGCTTCTAGTGTTTAAACTACACTACGTTTCGAGAGGTATTGAAACTCCTCTCGTTTTCAAGTGACCCTACTTAAAGTTACATTAACCTACTTATGTTTATTTAACCTACTTTTTTGGGTTTTTTTGTTTTTTTGACATACAATTACATTCATCCAACATTCAACAGAAATCTCACTCACACAAAATTTCATACAAAACACATTAAACATACTTAATACAGAAAGAAAATTAAAACTAAAACATATTACATGATAAAGGGCACAGAAAATTAAAACAAAAACATATACCTTACTGCCGGCAATGCCTCCAAGCTGGCAGTGGCACGACACGCACACACGTCCACTCACACTCACATACGCAACTCGAATGAAGAGTTGCGTATGTGAGTGTGAGTGGACGTGTGTGCGTACAAAATTAATAAGTTTACCTTTAACCAGAAAATTAAGTTATGTAGTAGATGTCTGATGAACCATGCTTTTGGTCGATGCCCAGCGTGGGGTAAAGCATGCCTTAAATGTAAAAGAATGAATCACTTTGCAAAGGCCTGTAAGGCCAAAACATTAAATTCAGTAGATTTAGAGGTAAATGAAAATTTTAGAGAAGATAAAGACGACACTGTCAAGGAAGGAATTGACGTTTTAACTGTAACGTGCCTTTAAGAGGCCTAGGTAAAGTTCAAAGTCACTCCAAGTTGACTGGTGAAAGTTCGGATGTCGAGAAATAATACACAAATTTCAAAATAACAAGTTTATTAATATTTCAAAAATTCATTTAAATATCACAAATACATCACAAGCTTCATTAGGCATAAGCATTTTAATATTTGTAGGAAAATAAACCTTTATATGATAAGGTCAGAAGTTGGCAAAATGCCGGAGCGATTCATAAAAAATACAACAAGTTTCTTTGAAAATTCAAATTAATTCAGCAGACAAATAAAGTTAAGTTATAACCATATGTAAGACTTTATTACAAGTTAACATAGGCCTACAGTGTAATAAAAAAATTTTTTTTTAATGTTAAGTATCGAGGCAAAATAATTCAAAATTACAAGTTACGAAAAATTGACAAGTAACATTAAAATACAAAATTCAAATCGCTTAATTCTTTCACATATAATTCTTAATTAATTAGTCCTAATGAATATTTTAACTGCATAATAAATTTAATTTTTTTAAGACCAAAATATAGAAAGGGCTTCTTCAAAATAAACAGCTATTGGATGCCAGACTAGATTTCACCTGACAGAGCAGCCCCAATATAAAAATTACAAGTCAGATCTAAAATAAAAATTGATTTAAATTCAACATTTACAACAATTACTGTTAAAACACTTTAAAATATTCTTTAAGTTAGCCCGGGTCGTGGGCCTAGGCCAAGCCCACTCGAGGGGAGTGCTGAAATCGGCAACTAGCCCCCCGAGCGGAAGAGGACCGATCCCCCGACCCGGGACCAACCTCAACCTAACCTGACCTAAAAAAAAATATTTAGCCTTCATAATGTAACACCTAATCACAAAATAGTTAGCCTACATAACCTCGTTTTGAGGCGGTACTCATTTTCGGCCGCCATCTTGGATCCGCCATATTGGATCCTAAATAATTTTTTCAAATGTAAAAGTGGTGTTGTGACCTATAATTTCAAGCTAGATTTTTTCACTGATTACAATGCCGCAATCCGTTTTAGCGAATTTCCCCTATAGGGAAGAAGCTGTTACCGTAGGTCTCATGGTAAGACCTAAGCCTAAAACCATCATAACTTTTCTTTTTGAGGTCCTCAGATGCCAAAAACACCATTCGTTCACTTTCATAAATATATATATATGTATCTATATGTCTATATATATATCTATATATATATCTATATATATATATGTGTCTTTAAGCACGATAACTTGCGCAAAAATGGTCCAATCGGAATGAAATTTGGCATAGACGTGTAAAGTAGTAATTATTCGGACGAGTTCGTAAACCAGCCCGATCGGACCACCGGAAGGGGGGGTAAAGGGGGATAAACCCCCCCAAAAATGGGTTTTTTTAGAGTTTTTTACATAGAAAAATAAAATTTATCTAATTTTTGTGGGCACCATTGAATTCAGCTCAAAAAAACAAACAATTTAGTATTTTGAAACACTGCTCTATGTCCATTGGTTACCGAGATATTGAAAGTGGTAAACACAGTACGTTGTCCCAATGTTAACCTTATGGGAAATAAGTAAAATTCTATATCTCGCTTATTTCTCGAAATATCTTGATAAAACTTGGTAAATGGCTTCTTCTAGTTCAGATCTACTAAAAAATGAATTAAAACCACCTAGTTTTAATATACCTGTAGCAGCAAACCTGCATACTCATTCCCCATGTTATTCTTATGGAGCTTACAAAAACATGTCAAATCTCGCTATGTTTGATCGAAATATGTTGTTTTGCACTTGAAATTCGCTGAGTATGCAGGTCTGCTGCAACGGGGGTATTTTAATATCTCGATTCGTTCTCAAGATATGAGTACTTTTAATTTATTTATTTTCAACCAATTTTAACATTACAAATTGATAAAATAGGCCCATAACCACAAAATAATGCTAGTTAGTGACGAATAACCACCATCAGTCATTGTTGAGCGATTTACACTTAACTTTCACCAATGTAAATTTTTGGCCGCCATCTTGGATCCGCCATTTTGAAATGAGGTAAGTTATTTCAAAAATGAAGTTGGGGTTGTGACCCATCATTTCAAACTAGTTTTTGCGCTGAATTCAATGCCGCAACCCGTTTTTAGCTATAAAAATTAGTTTTTGAAAAATGAATACTTTTTGAGATTTCTATTAGAAATTTGTCAATATCTTGAAAACTAAACATGATAATTAAAAACGGGTTGCGGCATTGAATTCAGCGCAAAAAACTAGTTTGAAATGATGAGTCACAACCCCAACTTCATATTAGAAATAACTTACCTCATTTTAAAATGGCGGATCCAAGATGGCGGCCAAAAAATTTACATTGGTGAAAGTTAAGTGTAAATCGCTCAACAATGAATGATGGTGGTTATTCGTCACTAACTAGCATTATTTTGTGGTTATGGGCCTATTTTATCAATTTGTAATGTTAAAATTGGTTGAAAATAAATAAATTAAAAGTACTCATATCTTGAGAACGAATCGAGATATTAAAAAACGGATTGCGGCATTGTAATCAGTGAAAAAATCTAGCTTGAAATGATGGGTCACAACACCACTTTTACATTTGAAAAAAATATTTTGGATCCAATATGGCGGATCCAAGATCGCGGCCGAAAATGAGTACCCCCTCAAAACGAGGTACTTACTACCCAATAATGTTTGGGCGGGGTCTGGGATAGTTATTTTTAGAAATGTAAAAAAAAGTAAGGGGGGGGACAATTAAAACTCACCCTGTATATATATATATATATGTGTGTGTGTGTGTGTGTGTGTGTGTGTGTGTGTGTGTGTGTGTGTGTGTGTGTGTGTGTGTGTGTGTGTGTGTGTGCGCGCGCGCGCGCGTGTGTGTCTGTTAGCACGATAGCGGCCGCAAAAATGGTCCGATCTTTATGAAATTTGGTACGGACATGTAAAGTGGTAATCAATTGGACGAGTTCGTGAACCAGCCCGATCGGACCACCGGAAGGGGGGGTAAAGGGGAATAAACCCCCCAAAAATGGTTTTTCTGAGTTTTTTATATAGAAAAATAAAATACCCCCGTTGCAGCAGACCTGCATACTCAGCGAATTTCAAATGCAAAACAACATATTTCAATCCTACATAGCGAGATTTGACATGTTTTTGTAAGCTCCATAAGAATAACATGGGGAATGAGTATGCAGGTGTGCTGCTACAGGTATATTAAAACTGGGTGGTTTTAATTCAATATTTAGTAGATCTGAACTAGAAGAAGCTATTTACCAAGTTTTATTGAGATATGTTGAGAAATAAGCGAGATATATAATTTTAGTTATTTCCCATAAGGTTAACATTGGGACAACGTACTGTGTTTACCACTTTCAATATCTCGGTAACCAATGGACATAGAGCAGTGTTTCAAAATACTAAATTGTTTGTTTTTTTGAGCTGAATTCAATGGTGCCCACAAAAATTAGATAAATTTTATTTTTCTATGTAAAAAACTCTAAAAAAACCCATTTTTGGGGGGGTTTATCCCCCTTTACCCCCCCTTCCGGTGGTCCGATCGGGCTGGTTCACGAACTCGTCCAATTGATTACCACTTTACATGTCCATACCAAATTTCATGAAGATCGGACCATTTTTGCGGCCGCTATCGTGCTAACAGACACATATATATATATATATATATATATATATATATATATATATATATATATATATATAAATTCGAACGAATAGTGTTTTTTGCTTCTGGGGGCCCCAAAACGAAAAGTTATAGTGGTCCCGAGCTTAGGTCTTACCATGAGACCTACGGTAATAGCTTCTTCCCAATAGGGGAAATTCGCTAATATCGAACTTTCGTGGGCACCATTGAATTCAGCTCAAAAAACCAAACAATTTAGTATTTTGAATCACTGCTCTATGACCATTGGTTACCGAGATATTGAAAGTGGTAAACACAGTACGTTGTCCCAATGTTAGCCTCAAGGGAAATAAGTAAAATTCTATATCACGGTTATTTCTCAACATATCTTGTTAAAACTTGGTAAATAGCTTCTTCTAGTTCAGATCTACTAAATATTGAATTAAAACCACCCAGTTGTAATATACCCGTAGCAGCAAACCTGCATACTCATTCCCCATGTTATTCTTATGGAGCTTACCAAAACGTGTCAAATTTTGCTATGTTTGATTGAAATATGTTGTTTTGCATTTGAAATTCGCTGAGTATGCAGGTCTGCTGCAACGGGGGTATTAAAGGGTCAATTTGCTCTGGACAAAATCCCAGAAATTCTTTTAATAATATTTATCAGATATTGATATTAAAACACGAGATGATTATCGGTTTTAGTGAATTTCCCCTATAGAGAAGATGCTGTTACCCTTTAAGGCCTTTTCACACTGCCATCCTGGACGTCCTGGACGTCCGGTACGTTTTTGAAAAAATACGCTGCCCATGCTATCAAATGGGTCCGTTCACACTACGCGTCCAAGAAAGTCGTGGAAGTCCTGGACGCTGGACGTCCGAGACGGTATTCGAAAGATCGCTCGGCGAGCGATTTTTCACAAACGTTCAGGACGTCCACGGCCCAGCGCATGCGCAATGAATACTTCAGAACCACGTGCTCCAGCGCTTGTTTGCAAAACCTCGCGTCATCTGTCACTTCAGAACCTGAGAAGCTGAGTAAATGAAAAAATGAGTAAATGTGAAAAATTCTAATTTATTAATTTAAAACTGTTTTTGATAATACAAATTTATATACTACATTTTGTCGTACTTTTTTAATTTACATAACATTACATTCCTGTTTTCATTTACATTATATTAGCATTATGGTATCTAATGGGAAACGTCTATCTTCCAATATATATTTCTAACATTGACAGTTGTCTTTAAAAAAAACTTCTTTATGGTCTAAATAGAATGGTACGATTATGGTGATTGCTAGATTATTGATTTGAACCTACACTTAACAATGAATTAGGCTTGAGGAACTTTAATTCAACTAGTTATCACATGATTTTTAAGACATCTTTGCTTAAGTAACAACTGCACTGAGTGAGAGGCAGGGCCGGATTTAAGCATAGGCGCCATAGGCGCGCGCCTAGGGGCCCGCGCCCCGCGCCACAGAAAAATAAATAAAACATAATTCTTAGAACCTAGGAATTATCGTCGTTCGGCACTCAATAAACTTCGACCAATAATGAAAAGATAATTAATGATTGTTATACCAATTGAACATGAAACACAATCAACCTAATTTCAGCAATCAGTACTTAGCAGACAGCTCATAAGAAAACCATGAAGTCTACTGCAAGTCAGCTGTTGCGCACGGCGCCGCTTTAACGAACGCAAAGTTCTCGAAGTGGTGGTGGGGGCCCTTGGGTCTATAGAGGAGAAGAGATAAATAATAGTATTCAAGTATGAAAGTATGTCGAAAATGTAAACAATTTGTGACGTTTTTTGAGGACAGGAAACATTATATAACCTGCCGCTAGGACAAAAATTAATCTTGACCAATCAGAGGGAGAATATTGCTGACACCTCATATAGGCTATATTTTCACCCAATAGGCCATTGCGCTTGCAGAACCGGATATGGGTATAAGATTGGCGTCATGCAGGAAACTGACATGTCGATAAAGTTTAGAAATAACATACAGATTCATTATTTTTGATAACAAAAACTCCAAAACAGAGGCATGAAGATGCGCTAACAATGGGCGCGTTCAGCCGCAGTCACCGGTGGGTAACCGATTACCATAGTCACTAATAGGCTAATCCACCACATCTTGACAATCAACAATGTCCGGTTACTTACCGAATCCACCGTAAACACAACATCGGTGGATGCACAACAATGATCGGAAGATGGTACGTCCACCACTACCATTCAACTTATTATAGGTTAGTATATTACCAACCGGTGGAATGCGGCTGAACGCGCCCAATGAATGTCCATTTAAACTAACCCCCAAATTATGCAAAATGAAAGATATTGCACTACCAAAACAGCAACGTGTAGAACGTATACAAAAAACCTTACAAGGAGGTGATATTAATGAACTCCTTGAATTCCGAGAGGAATTTCTTATCCAAATTGAAGTTTCAAATCTAAAGTAATAGGTTGATTTTAAAAGTTTGCTTTGATGAGAGGTTCAGCCACTGGCAATTTTAGTCCAGCAATACAACGAATTTCTCTAGAAAAAAACGGACAATCCATATACACTTCCTTACTTAAAGCCGTTTTACGCTGTAGAATCCCATAAATAATCAACATTAAACCAAAGCCTATTTTGTCATGTGATTTTTAAAGTCACGAAGTGACGCAGGCTGCTAGTAAATTAAAACCAGTAATGTAATTTATTTTTTATATTTTAGTTATTTATTTAAACATATTATTGAAACTTTAGATGTGAATCGTAAAATCTGATGATTTTAGAATTTATTAAAAATATTAACAATTAATTTATCATATATTTAAAATCCTGATACAGCTTGTATATAAATGTGGGCCAGAAGACATTCACACCTTATGAATGAAACTCGTAAATTTACTAGAGGGACCCCCAAAGTTAAAATGTTGTAGTAATTTGTGATTAAATTTCCCGCCGTAATACCACAATCCCAGGCACATGCCCGCCAAATATGAGGAGGGTGTCGACCTCACTGCTCATTGGCTAGTAGCTTGGCGTTGGTTGCTTTATCTGCATTGCCCTCCTAGAGGGGTACATCATATTGCTAACCTATCAACCAATCAGAAGCTGTGAAAGTGTGGCCCATGCAATCCCACAATTCCCTTGTTTCCGCTTTGGAGGTTCTCTGCGCTAGCGCTCGAGCGTCCCTCTTCCTTCCCTCTCTCTTTGCTCGCCGGCATTCGTTGAGTAAGGACGTATAGTTTAATTAGTGTAAGTCGAAAATGGCCGAAAATCAGGAGTATGAGATGGGCAACGGGGACTTCTCCCAAGATGTTGGAGGCGAAGAATACCACGACGACCAGATGAACGGCGATGTTCAAAATGGGGGAGGCCAAGGAGGAGAAAACGCATCTTCAAACCAAGGACCTGGCAGGGACGACGATAGGTAGGTCTATTTCCTGCGTAGTTAAAACTTAAGTTATTTTTCTCCTGTTCCACAGGTTACTTTAGTCAATCTCAGGTGTGAAATGTTCTTTTAATTTTCCTCACACTCGGTTCATATTGGTGTGATAAACTTTTACCTTAAAGCCCAACCTGGATCCTAATATCTCCAGGTCACATTGCCTGTTTCTTCAGTTTCTTTTATATACGCATTATTAAATAATACGTAAATTTAGACCACTCCGGGTGTAGATAAAGTATAGTGGTTGTCGCACTATTGCGTTGTTGATGCTAAAGCAAATTGTTTTTAGGTTATTGCAAGTTTTTAGGGTATCTTGAAATTTCAAGTTGAAGCCGCCCGCCATCTTGTTTCATTGCGTCCTTCCTAAGAAACGCACATTGTTCTAAGGGAAATTTGTTAAAATCTTTGAGCTTGCTAACTACAGTATTTGTCTCTCTGAGATCGCTTGTTTTAGCGAGTTTGTCCGTCTGTTTGGTTAGGTCAAAATGGTTCATTATTAAACTGTTCTAAGCTGTACGGTAGCCTCATATCTTGGTTTCCCATTCAGCGGCCATTTTATGAACTTGGTGATTTATGTTGCCTCATGGCTTTGGTTAAAAAAACTACCTAAAAGGTATTTTTGTAAATCCTGTAACTGTCTAGTAGGCTTTAGGATTAGTTTTTAGGTGGATTAAATGGTCGGCCAAATTAAATTTCTAATCCTTAGGCCTAACTTTTGAGTTTCTCATTTAGCTGAGCCACCCTAAAACTGACATTGGGCCTAGTTAATAAGGTAAACCTACTACCTACTCGTTGAACACTGCTATATATCGAACGCGGTGACTTAGAACAGAAATTATGAGTGTCTTGCTTCAAGGGATCGTCAAAGAGAATACACTAACGTTTTCCATGGTCTTTGGTTTTTGAAAACGTACTCAGTGTCAGATGTCATTGAAAGTCATCGTAATCTAGCTGGCCGTGCACGATCGGTAAGTTGGCTGTCTGGCGGGAGTTGCCAATTTCGTTAGCGTTTTTGCTTAGGAACTGGTCAAGTTCAATAAGGCATAGGCCTATTATTAGTTTGAGAAATATTTCATAACTTGAGATTATTGGGCTACATCCACCTTAATTTAATGATGTGCTGATCCTCGTCAAGTTGTAAGTTAAAAAAAATGGTCACACACACACAAACACAAATACCGCGGAGTCGCGGTTAGATGGTCGGAGCGACTCCTCGCAAAAAATCAAAGGCAAGATTTTAATTCCCCCCAAGAGACGTGATGTTTTTATTTTCTCACGCGAAACGTCGGGACAGTTGTGCGCGATCCGGTATTTGTGTGCATGTGTGACCATTGTTTTATTTACAACTTGACAAGGAACAGCACATCATTAAATTAAGTGGGTGATGCCCAATAATCTCAGGTAGGCCTAAGAATACATATATACACCCCGCCCTAAAATTGTCATGTCATTTTGATCAAGAAGTATTTCATTGTAATCAGGGTGTCTACCAGTCGGGAATTCGGGAAAATGTCGGGGATTTTGTAAGGTCGGGAATAGTCGGGAAAAAGGAATGAATTTCAACATTTGGTCGGGAAATTTGAATTTGGCTATAAAACAAAACGAAATAGTCGTTTTCTTCGTTATTGTCATTGTCTCGGCCGGCAAATCTCTCGAACGAATCGCGGCAGACAAATTTTTAGCTATATCACGATCAGAAAATAAATCTATCGTTTTTACCGCAGCCGCAAGTTTCACGGCCCTAATACAGCTGTAAAATCGCTTGTTTTGCGACTGACACGTCTCACTGTTTATGCGGCCGACAAGTCTCGCTCTTTACGCGGCCGACACATCTCTCGTTAGTATTGCTACCTTAAAATCGTGCGCTCTTTTTGAGGCTATCACATCTATTGGCCACATGAAGGCCATTTTTTTTTCATTAATCTGCATAATCCCGTACCCTTTTTGCTCCGGGACTTGGACTTCTTTCATATTCCCATTATCTCTATTTAATTCTATTTCTCTCTGTTACTTATCAACTATTTAACTCTTTTATTTATTCCATTTTCTACCTTCCACATGAAGTACAGAAATCTTTAACCCGGCCGACAAATCCCTCGGTCGTTTCGGGGTTAGCAAACCTCTCGGTCACATTGGGGCCGTCAAATATCCCACGCTCTTCCCGGCCGTCAAATCTTTCGCTTTTATTGCGGCCGGAAATCTTTCGCTTGTTTTGCGACCGGCAAATCTCTTGGTCGCATCTCGGCCGATGATCTCATTCCTCTTTTCGCGAGCGTTAGACCTCTCGGTCGTATTGCGGCCAGAAAATCGCCTTGTTTTGGGACAAACGTCTCATGGTAGAAACATTTTTTGTTCTTTTCGCGGCCGTCACTTCTCTCGGTCGTATTGCGATAAGAAAATCGCTCATTTATACCATGGCCGACGAGATTGTCGGTCTTTTTGGGATAGGAAATCTTTCGCTTGTTTTGCGTCCGGCAAATCTCTTGGTTTCATTGTGGTCGATGAGTTCCTTACTCATTTCGCGGCCATTAGATCTCGGTCATATTGCGGCCGGAAAATCACTCACTCGTTTTAGGAATGAAACATTTTCCGGTCGATTTGCGGCAGATGAGTTCCTTACTCTTTTAGCGGCCGTCATATCTCTCGGTCGTATTGTGACAAGAAAATCGCTAAATTTTTCGAGGCCGGATATATTGTAATTTAAGTTTATAACAAGGCTGGCAAATCTTTTGGTCTTATGGTGGCCGGAAATCTTTCGCTTGTTTTTCGGTTATCGAGTGGCCAATTGTTTCTTGATCGTTTTGTGTCGCTTGCTCGTTTCATTGCGGCCGGCAAATCTGTCGCATCATCAAATCTCTCTGTCGCATCATCAAATCTCGGTCGTTTATACCACGGACGGAAAATCTCTTGGTCACAACGTGGCCGTAAAATCGTTTGTTCTTTCTGCAGCCGGAAATCTCGGTCGCATTGCGATTGGCAAATCTTTTGGACTTAGGGTGAAGTGGGGTAAGTGTAACCACGTTTTGGCATAGTTCAGCTTTGACCTCAAATTGCCATCTTGTTATACATGATATAGTTCTGAAAATTTTTTATACATAAACTTTGACTAATGGGCTTTAAAACAATATGCATTGTTATTCAAAAATAAAATATTTTTTTGGTAAAAAAAATTACTAAAGATTTTGTGTTTTGTGGTTACACTTGCCCCAGGGTTCGGGGCAAGTGTAACCTCTGCCTGTTAAAAATATATAAAGCATTGAAAAAGAGACATGGGGCAAGTGGCAGATTCCAAATCTTTTGCTGATTCCTAGACTTGTTGACTTATTAAAATATCTTAATTTTACTCAAGTTACAAACTTTTTCGTGAACCTCTTCTCGCGTTTTGTGAAAAACGCAAACCAACTTAGCTCAGTAACAATATGTGTCAAATTTTATCTTATCTTCTGAATTCCTAATTTTATATTTACAACAAATTTTTTTTTTCTTTACTGGATATTATATGAGTCCCACCCTGGTTACACTTGCCCCGAATCCAAAAAGCCACTTGCCCCGACTGCAAAATTTCAGGGGTAAGTGTAACCACACTTGTAAAATCTAAACAATAGGAAATAGCACAGATCTGAAATTATATTCAGATTCTACATGCAAAAATTAGTTTGTAAACCAAAAATGTCAAATTTACATTAAAAATGTGAGTATGAAAAATTGTAAAGTTTGAGGTCGGCACTTGCCGATGGCGTGGAAATGTAAGCTTTTTTTTAAACATACTAAAACTATTACTTGCACATATTTTATATGCATTCTTAAGGCTAAATATAACAAAGGAAGGTCCAACTAACAAGATATGATAGTATTTAGGTCCAAAATTATCTTATCAGTTGAGTGATAAGTCGTGGTTACACTAGCCCCCCGGTTACTCTTACCCCACTTCACCCTATCGCGGTCATCGTGCTCATCTTTTGGCAATCTTTCGCTTGCATTGCAGCCGTCAAAATATAGTTATTGAAAAATATTTTACTCAAGTATTCATTATAGGAGGTAATGGTTTCCTATGGTCGGGAATATTTTTTATATTGTCGGGAAAAAGTCGGGAATTTCATGTATGAAATTTGGTAGACACCCTGGTAATGAATGGTTTCGATGGAAAATATATTTGATAATGTTTGTTTTCAGATTAAAATAGGCTATTCATGGTTTTTGAAGAATGATTTATTTCCAAGGTGTTCGGGCTTTTTGTCGTCTGCATGTACAGCTTGCATTATGTCGGACGAGGTGTTTTGACTTTTTCCTATACTTCACTTAGCATCAAACTTCGTGTTTAAACTTCCTGTAAATGAAAATTTGTGGATTCTTGTATTTACTAATAGTATTTAATCACATATTTACTAGTTTATGAATACAGTTTTTTATTACGGTGTTCGTCTTAAGCATTCGTCTTGACCCAGTGTGTGTGCACTTGAGTCATTATTAAATGGGACATAGCCTACGTCTTTGGATAAGTTGTTTCTTCGTTGTAGCATTGATTTCTTTACAACAAATGGCATAATTGATATTATTTTTCAATCTTTTGCCCATTATGTAAGTTGTTATAGGCGTGGGGGTCTTACAATTGTACTTAGGTATTTTTTAATCCTTCACTCAAGTTTTATTTGGTAGGCCCACTGTTGGAAATTATTACGCAATACTTATATTGAGAATAAGGTTCATGAAATATTTTGAAGAGTGCCAATTTGAAAAAAAGTTCATTCCAAAATATATCTCACTTGGACTGAACTGGATTGAAGTTTTAGGCCTAACTTAGAATAATAATTTGTGGATTCAGTTAATGATGACGATGACGACGTCTAGCCATTGTTTGTCAGCGAGTGACCTGATGACAGACCAAGCAGGTCAACAAAGTTAATCAAGGATTTTGTTTATAATAGTCCTTAAAGGGAAATACTTTTGAACATTTGGATTAAATAATTCGTTTTGAGTTTATTCATGGTTCTTAAACGTGATTTATAATAATGTTAATAGAGATGTAAACAGACTAAATCTTCCTCATTTCGCAACCGTACGATGTTAGGAAGTTGAAATTCGATGTTAGAGTAGACGGTGTCCGATGTTAGGCATTTGGTCTGATTATGCAGGGTGATGAAAATATTGCAATTGAAAAATAAATTCACAGGTTGTTGGGGTATAACACATTTCATTTTTTAGAGGATTAATCAAGGATTAAAAATATATCATTTTTATTGAAAAAGTGACAAATATAAAGCCCTTAACACATTCCCTGCGTACCACATGTATTAGTATGTGGTCCGCATCGCGACCCGAGTGCGGGCCACATACCGGATTGTGGTTGCACCATTCACAAGGATTCAATTTACCGTGCCCCAGCACTTAGCTTGGGAACGTTGATTTGCTGCCCGCATGTGGTTCGGAATACCTGCTTTTCAGTGGTGTACTTTGTTTCCGCCTCCCGCCATTTTGGTTTGAGTTTCGCGTCGCGGCCGTTGTGCGCGCCATATAACAGGTTGTTAACGCTCAGACCATGATTTATTTAGTGTGATGTCACACTTCTAATAGTCTATAAATTAGCAGAACTTTTTTATTTCTTATATTTTAAATTAATTTTTATAATACCGAATTATGGATGGCAAAAGCAGCATTATTGGTGAAGTTTATTACATTCAAGGGACAAGTTACTTCAGTCAAATGCTGACCACATACTGGAATGTGTTATTTTCCAAATGGCGCCTTTTGGCCATTTTCACTAAAACCTTACGTTTAGTTTTATGAAACCGATTTGTGGACGGCAAAAGCAGCATCATTAATGAGTTTTATTGTATTCAAGGGAAAAAGTGACTTCAGTTTTATATTCAATGCTTCAGTCAAGTGCTGACCACATACTGAAATGTGGTATTTTCAAAATGGCGCCTTTGGATTATTTTCTCTGTAACCATTTTTTTGGACCCAGGAGGATACTGTAAGACACAGAAGTGGAAGTGAAGTTCAAATTTTCTTTTTCTCGCACACGGGGTACATATAGGTATTTTGCTGCCGCAGTGAATGTGTTAAAAGTAACATAAACCTTACTTGACCCTTAAGTGTTTGTTATTTGGTAGGTTTACCTTAATCAGCCAAATACTATCTTAATAGCCTAATGTTATTAAGGTAAACCTACCAAATACCAAACACTTAAGGGTCAAATAAGGTTTATGTTACTTTTAAGGGCTTAACATTTGCCACTTTTTCAATAAAAACAATATTTTCTTAATAGAACCAAAATTGTTACCGTTTTTTCGACTTAAAATCTTGTTTAAGTTTTTTATTAGGCCTACCCAGTTTATAACATCATAATGTAGCTGTAATGTTCTAAATGACAGGTGTTTGAAACACCCTCTGACGGACTGCTCTTCTGATTTGGAGGAAAACATCGGGGATTGTAGGAATACCAACATATACAAAAACAAAACAGATTAAAAAAAGTAATTTATTTTAAAAGTAAAAAAACGTTATGTTGTCATATTACGTGATACGTCATTTTGCTAAAGTTGTTCAAATGTGCTGCTTTTCTACTCTCTTCTTTTGGGGGCAATTTTCCAGGCCTTGGCTTTCTGAAACAGCGTAAACCAGCTTTTCTGGATTCCTTCCTGGTCTTATCCTTCAACTTTCCAATATCTGCTTCACGTGTTATTTTTATTTACACGATTTTGGTTGCTGGGCGAGAGGGTGACATCGCAACGACCGGCGTGGAGTCCATTTTTCGGCGAATAGATCGTTATTCCCCTAAAAGTCTGTACTGTACTCGAAAGTTGACGAAATCAGGGCTGCCAACTGTAACATCTTCAAAACAAAATATAGCACGGTGTAGCTCGGGTCCTGGAAAACCTTATTCACTGAATATTTAACCCTTTTAAGGCCATCTCCCAAACTGTGGTACTTGCGAAAAAGGCCAGCTCCCAAACTGTGGTACTTGCGAAAAAGGCCAAGCCATATTTTATGTGCTTTGCATAGTTTTAGTCAAAGGGCTATAACTTCCACAATTTTTATCACATACTCATAATTCTTTTTTTTAAATTGTTCCTAATTAAATGGGCTTTAAAATGCATTAGAATATATTATGAAATTATCAGAAAGAAATTATGTTTACAGATATATGTAAGAAAAGTTTAATGAGCTAATTTAAATTTTTCCACTTTGACGGCATATAAAAAATATATAACTTTGTTTTACATCCAAAAACCATTTATAACTATAAAGTAAAACTTATTTACAGGAAGTATGCCAATTTTGAAGTACCTACCTTAATTAATAAGAGAACTATAAGGGATAATGTAAAAATTGACACTTCGCTGTTTTAGGCCTAAATGGCTGACGCCATGTTATTTGCATACAGGAGGGCAATTTCGCTTACAGGTCATTTATCTCGACTTCTTTTGCTCATTCTTTATGGAAAACACAAGTCAAGCACACACAACTCATTTAATAAATGATATTTGGTCGATTAAAACAATAACCTCATCACATAACCAACAAAACACGAAAATTAAACAGCAACAAAATCATCACATGGCCAGCAGACGATCATGACATGAAAATCTATACGGACAACTAGGAAATTTAGGCTAAAACGGCAGTATTTGCCATTATTCTTGAAGCCCAGATGTTCCTCTACAAGGGAATATCAAGTTTAGTGGCCTTAAGAAAACACAACCAGCCAGTAAACGGGGAAAAGTGGACGGGTGCCTATTACGGCCGTCGGCCGGGAACGTATTTTTTGCCATGGGGGCCTATTACGGCCGCCGGCCTTGAATGTACTTTTTACCACGGGGGCCTATTACGGCCGTCGGCCTTAAAAGGGTTAACTTAAGATTTTTAAATTTTGTCGCTTAGAACGTTTTGCGGGGAACCCCTTCAATTAATTTTGTTATAAACAAAATCACTTCTGGATTTTTAGCGAATTTTCCCTAAAGGGAAGAAGCTGTTACCGTAGGTCTCATGGTAAGACATAAGCCCGAGACCATCATAACCTATCTTTTTGAGGTCTTTAGATGCCAAAAACACCATTTTTTCATTTTCATAAATATATATACCTATAAATATATCTTTATATGTGTCTTTTAGCACGATAACTCGCGTAAAAATGGTCCAATCTTAATGAAATTTGGCATGGACATGTAAAGTAGTAATTATTCGGACGAGTTCGTAAACCAGCCCGATCGGACTACCGGAAGGGGGGTAAAGGGGGGTAAACCCCTCCAAAAATGGGTTTTTCGAGTTTTTTACATATAAAAATAAAAATAATCCAATTTTTATCAGCACCATTGAATTCAGCTCAAAAAAAAAACAAACAATTTAGTATTTTGAATCACTGCTCCATGTCCATTACCGAGTTATTGAAAATGGTAAACACAGTACGTTGTCCCAATGTTAACCTTATGGGAAATAAATAAAATTCTATATCTCGCTTATTTCTCAACATATCTCCGATAAAACTTTGTAAATGGCTTTTTCTAGTTCAGATCTATTAATTTATGAGATAAAACCACCCAGTTTTAATATACCCATAGCAGCAAACCTGCATACTCATTCCTCATGTTATTCTTATGGAGCTTACAAAAACATGTCAAATCTCGCTATTTTGGATTGAAATATGTTGTTTTGCACTTGAAATTTGCTGATTATGCAAGTCTGCTGCAACGGGGGTATTTTTAGTGAATATATTTTGACTCAGGCTAATGGTATTTATGATATTCAGGGTCGGATTTATACTTTTTTCACACGTTAAAAAATAAATGGAAGCCTGTTTTTATGGTGCTATTTTTAATGAAGAATTTTTAACTGCTGCTGTCCTATGTCGTGATGCGATGACTCGTTATGTGTCAGCTAGGACGTAGTTCTAATGATGGGAGTTAATATAATTGATGAAATACAAACTGCCTTAAAGACTATTGCACTGTAACTTGACTATGGAAGGTGGCGAAGATTTAAGTTATGGCAGGTAGAGATGAGTAGTTTTGTTTAAATGTGTTAAGATATGAAAACCTGTAGTGCGAATTTACCTGATTTCAAGAACTCAGCGATTGGAAACCGGAAAATAGTCAGTTTTTTTCGTCGCTTAAAGCTGGACTTATTAAGAATAACATTTTGGAAAGCCAGGAAGACATGAGGACACTTGTTAATGTTAATCTTGATACGGATGTCTTTACACATTTCATATCCTAATTTAGTTGGGATTTTCAGGAAATTCAGCTACTGGGGTTCTAGTGTTAGTCCAATCATATTGATACTTTTAAGCCTTTAATCTATAAATCTCTTTGAAGACACATAATTGTAAATAATCAATTTCTAGATCAGTGTTACGCAAGCATTGTAGTTTCTTTAGAAGAATGTGTCCATAACATTAACACTCAAGCTATCACTTTGTTATACTCTGCGTGGTCTCGTCTCCTTTACAGGGTTGGGACAGTATGTGAAAAAAAATCATTTCTTTAAACTTTTCCTTTTTCAGAACATTCATTATGTGATTTGTCAAGCTCCATTCGGCGACCTGGCTTCTTTTATTGTGGGTCACAGCTCGAGGCTTTTGTCTTGTAATCCCAAATTATGGACATGTAAAGGATAGTAGTATTAATATTCTCATCCTTGCCATTATGATTATGATTATCAAATATTTATAGTCATAACAGAGATAATATCAGAGGATAACATTACTTGTTCAACTTGTGATTGTATAATGAAGCATACTTACTGAGCTTTTCTTTGATTCCGAGCTTGCCATTTGTAACTAGGTCTATTCAGAGTTGGCCTAAATGTTTTATATTAATATATAAATTCCTGTATGGCCTTAACATGTAATTTTCATTTATATTTTACGTTATATTTAGACAAAATATTCTTTACCATTTAGTGAGTGATAATAATTTTAATTTGCACCATGCCCTTTCATACTTAAAGTATGTTGCATTTCCATTATTTAGAAGATATAATTTGTTCATGCCACTTATATCCAAACTGATTATTCCCATCTTTTATTGATCCTACATTTTGGCTTTTAGTCTTAAAGTTTAAAAAAAACCTGTATATTGCTGTTGTTTCTGAGACTTCCAAAATTAATAACTCAAACAAAACTATTAACCAGTGTCAGTAAGGTTAGCATATGATTGGTTTTTAAGGATTGTTACCGAAAAAATGTTAGGTGGTAATCTAAACCCATAAAAGTTGACAACCCTGTTCAATTTGCATAGTTGTTAAACATTGTTTCCAATTCATTGTAATCACAAGCGCTCACCTGGAGTAAATAAATGTATAAGGAGAAGTTTGTATTTTAGCATCATAAACGTCCCTGAAATACCACCCCCAATTTTTATTTTAGTCCATGGAGACTCAAAGATTGTTTTATTAGATTATATAATAGTATAATACTATTATGGTAATATAGAGGGGAATGTCTATGTGATATCAAGGATGGAAATTGTTTTGGGTTACAACATTTTCACTCCTTTCCTTCATAACTTTGTCTATATATGTGATCAATGAAGGACGTTTTTTTGGGTTACAACATTTTCACTAATTTCCCTCATAAAATCACAAGGTAATTAAAATAAATTACAATGCAAACCTTATTAAAGAATATATTATTATAAAGGACCAGATAAAATATGAAGAAAAGCTACTTTGGCAAAATCATAAAAAGCTGGATAAAATAAGAAGAAAAAAAACATCGAGGGATGTTACTTGGTTCCTATGGGAAGATGGCAAGTCAAAGGTGGCATTTTTTACTATAGGATTTAACTGGTTCTATTAGGGGCCATACACACATTACGTAACGCACTTAAGGGGTGGGAGGGGGTATGGAGTAGCGTTATATGGGGGAGGGGGGTTTAGCTCAACGTTACGTAACTCTTAAATTTTGTCCCTCTTTAAAACACAAAAATAATCAAAGTGATATCTAAATCAAATTTCAGTTAGCATTTTTATTTTACCGAATTAGTTAATTTATTACCTTAATTATATTTTAGTTGATGTGATTTTTTTTTTTAATATTACCAACACTTTTTTATCTTCAACAACTGTTAATGAACCAACGTTGTTTTGAATTTGTATAACTTAAAAATTCAATCAGTTACGTTTTAACTAAGATTTTTGTTGTTGTTTATATTATTAGTAACAATCTTGTTTGTTTCTACCAATTTTGCTTTGATTATAAAAATGTTATTAATAAACAAAAGTCATTACAAGTTTATTTATTTAAATCCATATTCCTAGTAAAATTTTGCTTAAGCTGTATTCATTCCTACTACGATCGAGTTACGTAACGCATGGGGGTGGGGGTGGGGTTTGCTCTAGCGTTACAATGAGTTACATGGGGGAGGAGGGGGGGGTTTGAAATGACAAAAAAATGTGTTACGTAATATGTGTATGGCCCCTTAGAATTCCTCAATAAGAACAACTCAATATTTCTAAAACGGACTGTGGCCCTTTGAAATTTTCATAAAATTATGTTTGTATTTTTAACATAGGCCTTACCTATGCAATTTTTGCATTTATAATAGAGGACCCAAGAATATGGCTGATAATTTTTGAATGCATCAGAAACAAAGAAATATGACTTTACTAGTGTGTCTATTAGTCTTTAAATGAAGTTAGGGAATCGGTTTTGAATTTCACAAAGGTTTTAAATCGACTTAGTTTTACCATTGTCTTGAAAATTCTGGAATCAAGTCATACATATCATACCTAAAAAGTAAGGAAATTTATATTATAAATTCACGCCATCTTTAGTATGAAACATCTTAAAAATAAGTTATTTGATATCCCTGAGCAGCTAATTTGGAAGAAAGGTTGAAATCCAAATATTCCCTTCCATGATATAGATGTTACCCAAATATAATTCCCCTCCCCATGAATATAATAAGTTTTATGGGGATTGGGAGTCTTGGGACATTGGTTTACTTTCTCAGTTACAAAATGGTATTGGTTTGTTATATCAAGGTTGGTTTTTCACAAGGTGGTAGGAACATCCATCTTGAAATGAAAGACTAATTAAAAATTAAATTGAAAGTGAACTTCAGGTCATGGGATTAATCATTTGTACAGTCCTAAAATAATAATATAGACAATAATAGGTTATCATGATATTTTTCATAATATGGACGCAGATGTCTCGGTTCTTGAGATGTTTTGATTTGAGCATTAAAAATTTGTTCTAATAATATTTTATTATTAAATATATAGGTGTGTTTTAACATTATTTTGTCTGTGTTCTGCACACTATTTCTTATTAACTAGTTTCTGATTTTCTTATTCAATAGTCTTTAAGTTTTATGTGACAGTTCTACGTCATTTTAAGTCTTATACATTTAAAGTATTAACTAAATAATAATCATAATTAAAACAGTTAATTGGTCTGTAAAACTGTATTATGAAAAAAAAACAGTCATATGTACCTTTTTTAGATCATTGCCTTGTGTTGGAGGTCAAAAAACGTTTACAATCCCATGTATGTAGTAGTCATTTTTATCATTTAGATCATTGCCTTGTGTTGAGGTCAAAAATTGCTTTTGATCTCATGTATCTGTGACAATGAATCTGCTATTAAAGCTTTTTGTTGAGATGAAATTGCATTAAAATTTCATTTAAATCTGATTGTATGCTTATTACAGGGTTGCCACAGACATGACAAATCAATCAAAGCACACATTATGAAGATCTTATTACAGAGTGGCAACCTAGTGTATTTTTGTGCTCTTTTTTCACATGGCGTTAAATTACTAGTTATATCTTTTCTGTTGGACTTACAAATTTCATATTCAAATTCGCTATTGACTTAAGCCCCATGGGCTACATCAAATACACAATATTTTCAAATTTACATATGAATATTCAAAATATCTATACAAAGTTGGTAACCTATAAAATATAATAACACCACATTCTAATGAGACATGCACAAGCACAATTAAACATAGTATGTAGTGATTCTAATTCATGCAATTCATACTACAGTACTGGGAAAAAACTAACAAATACACGACAAATTTTATCACCTTTGAATAAGGTCATGTGCCTGAATAAATGATTTCACACTAACTTAACGAATAAACAAGCAATTGAACCTACATAAAATGCAAACTGCACTGGTTCAAAGAAAATGTTGTGATGAAATATTCACAAAATGTGCTTTGAACCTGTGTAAAATGGACAACAGCTCAACAAAACAGTTGCCACCCGAAAAATGGGCATGTAAAAATACATTGGGTTGCAAATCTGAAATATTTCTTAATCAGTGGTAGAAACCAGTTTTGGCCAAAGAAAACAGAAAAAGTTTGAAAATGCTAATGGTAAAAAAAATATAGAAAAACTGTGATTAATAGTTATTTATGTAAAAAATCAAATCAACCTTCTTCATGTTAGTAAATTAACCAACCATAATTTGGTATAAGTAGGATTTTTCAGCCATGTTAGTATTTATTTGGTTTACACGTTCGCTACCGGGCTGCTCATATAAGAGCTGTGTCAGTCATTGTGGTAGCCTGCTAAAATACCCTACTAAAATTAAGTCCTTTGCTGTGTCTGGGTTGAGTATAATTATGACCACCCCCACAGCCCAGATAAAAAAAAAGTTTTTTACTTATTAGTTTTCATTACATTTAGCTAATATTATGTGCCTTTCTGGTGGCAAATATGACCTTTTTTCTGGTGGATTTAGGCCATTTTCAGGCTCCACTCATATGTGAGCCGCCTGTTCACAATTATACATTATCAGTACATAAAACACGTTACCGTACTCACTGCACGTCTCACTTCAAACACTTACATTATTAAAAACTTTTGTTAGCACTGTTAAGGTTAGTTTTTCTGGTTATAGAAAACTGACCAGCTGCAAGTCAGCTGTGATTGTCCAGGAGTAGCAATAAAGCAACACTATAACTCAAGAAACTCAGAGACCATACACACGGTATATGCGGCCGTATCCCTACAGACTGCTACAAAAATTTCAAGCCTCTAAAATAGACGGGTATCTCACAATCGACCATTTAGTCATACTGTATCACTGGCTCATATCAGAGCCCGCAGGCTATTTCAACAGACCCTGCCGGCTCAGATCTGAACCTTTGGGCTATTTCTGCATAACAGCTGACTCGTAACTGAGCTGGCGGGCTATATGTACACATTTTTTTATGCATACCGGTAGCGATCGTGTTAACAACATTTTTTATTTAGGGCTGATCTCTTGGATGCTCACACTGAAACAAAAAGTGTCTCGAGTAACAATAGCAAAACCATATATCCTGAGTTAAAAAAATTAATGAAAGCATATTTTATATTTGTAACCTATAAAAATCTACCAACTAAGATTTGGTTGTCAACTTAAGAATTAGTAATCTAACGATATTGCAAGGCATTAATGCATTCAAAACTACTTATCAATTTTAAGTTTGGGATTTCATTAGTTACATTGTGTACAGTAATCAAATTTTCTCGCTCATGAAATTAGTTGTTCAGCTATTCTAAGCCATGCCTCTCATTGTCCTTAAGTTAACATTATCATATCTAAGAATTTTAATTCATTCAATAAAAAAATATTGAACTATTATGGGAATAGTATTAAATAGAACTGAGAAGTCAGTAAAAATATGACTGATTAATTAAGGAAGGAGCCAAGAATACTAGACTTTGAAAACTGATTAAAACAATCCTGTTTGGGAGTATTGATGGCCTCTAAAGTTCTGTGGCAACCATGTATTATCTATTTGTAAATGTTTGTCTGTCCTTTTAAGATAATATTTAATATTTATCTTAAAAGAACACTTTTAATAGGTGATTAATATTTCACCTATTAAAAGTCCACATTGGTAAAGGAGTATCATGACTAAAAGTGGTACAAATAATATTGTTGAGTACATGACCAATGCAATTTATTTCATATTTGTATCAACTGGTGCTCATAAGACGTTTGATATTAATTTGTGAGATTAAGCCATTTGATTAAGAATTAAATATTCAAAATACATTTCTAAATTATTGAAATATTGTATAGTTAAATAGTGGATGAATGATTATTCATTATGAGTTAGCCATCATATGCTGAGTTACTGCTATGTTGAATCCTTGTTGACATTGATGAATTGAAAGGAAAATTGGACCCACAGATCAAATTAATTTATCTTTTATATGACAATTATTTGCAAGTTATGACTATAGACTTAAATTTCTCTAATTCAATGTAATTATTAATTGCCTATCAGAAAGAATCTGCATGGACAAAATGGAGTAGCCTACTTTTTGTTTTTGTTTTTTTTAGATTCCAAATATGGGCTTTTATACCATTTTCAATTCACTATAGTGATTGATTTGGGCTTAAATTTTATCAACAAATGATTATCCTTATAAACTTTTAAATGTCACTCCCTCTTTGGTTGATAATAATTAATTTGTTAAGTTTTATTTAACCAGGAGGACTTTCTTTTTGAGATATACATAAAGTATATTTTGTTTATTTCAGTGAGTACTTCGTCAATTTTAAGTTGTTAAATATTTTTGGTGACTAGTTTCTCTTACAGCTTTCTAATAAACCTTTCTAAATTAAGTTTGTGAAGTATATCATAAGAATAATTTTTATGTGATAGCCTAACTTTTTTTATATTCGACCCATTTTCCGTTTGCATCATTATGGTCTATGACTGTGCTAAAATGTTTTCTGAAAGGCTCCCAAAGTATAAATCAAAAGTGATTGTGATTTATCTAAAATTTGTTTTAATTAATTTTTTAACTTGGAAGATCAATGTATCAAAGAATATTCCAGTTTTCAATCCAGTTGTAAGATTTGATTATTTACATTAGGAATTGTTAAGATAAATCACAAATTTTTTTTATATTTGTTGTAGGTTTTACTGATTGATGATGTATAAAATTAGCATCATAAATTAGTACAGACGTTCTAATTGACTTAAAAATCTGTGTATGGTTTTTTTTCAATATTTTTGTATGCCTTTCAAAAACATGTAGCCTACATTGAATCATTAATGTACTGCTGAATTCTGTGATTTTGCTTTCATTTTAGACTCCCCTCTGTGTAAATTAATTCCCAATGTGTCTTTGCAAATAACCGTCACATTAAGACCTGTCATTTCATGTTTATTTAATTATTAGCTCTTGGACATGTAGCCACCTATTTTTCTGTTAATAAATTATGTAAAGACTAACTATTGACAGAGCTGTAAGATTGGAGCAGTTAATCACTTCCAAGACAACATTTGAGATTTGGAGCTGTAAAGCTGTTAATCACTTTCAAGACAACATTTGAGATTTGGAGCTGTAAAGACAACATTAATGACACGATTGGGCTTGCTTTCCCCCTTTAGGGCCTCTTCACATTGCATATTTGAGTGCACTAACCTGCATTCCTTTCCCCAGGTGACATGAAGGAGTTTGGACGCTGACTACTGTGGAACGCCCCCATGGTATTTATTCCTGGGAAATTAGCATTAAGTTAGAAAATCTTGTGGCCATTAATATAATCTAACAAGTAAATATTTTTCTTGTTGTTGGCCACAAGTTAAGCTAACTTAAAGTTGTCCAGCTTCCTCGTACAGCTAACTTAAAGTTGTCCAGCTTCCTCGTACAGTTTACATTGATCTTATATAAACACTTTGCAGATTCCAAATGACGAGTTGATTCTTTGTGGAGCTGTTGATTTTTCCATTATACGCTTAAAGAATAATGTGCAACTTGATTGTATCTGTACAGTAAATTAAACGGTTACCTAAGTTAATTGCTTTTGATATTTTGCTTTTTGATCCTTAAATTTTTCTCACATTTTTAGTTTAAGGAATAGTAGTTTTGTCTTATCCATCTAGTTGATAAATTTCAGTATTAATTAAGTGGTTCTTGTCTGAAAGACTACCTTGGCGGATTTTGTACCATTATTTAAATACACAGGGTTTCTTCAATTGTGTTCTGGCTGGAGTTAAAGCGTTCAAAAATCTGCTGCAAACTTGGCTACAGTACTATATTGAAGCGTCGGTGGGTCACCTTATCTTTAAAAGCAAGGTTCTCTGCTGTTTGTGCTTCAAATGATTAGTTGTTAGTTAATTCATGGTGTCTATTAGTTGTCTGTCTCTTATGGCAGGAGGATTATTGTCATAAATTGTTTATTCAGTGTTGTAGTTAAGGTTATTTGTTACATCTGTTATCACTTCATATGCATTTTTTTATTTGAGATTATTTCTTTTAGCAAGAACCACATAGTTAGTTGTTTTAAGATCTGTAGTAATGTTTATTTTATTAAAGTTTTACACGTTGTGTTTCATAAATATTATCATTAATACAATTTCGAAGAAAAAGATGGATATTCACAAAACTACTTTTTGTTATTATTGTTTTACTTGTTTCCTGACTTGCAATTTTGTTATTGCAGAAAATTATTTGTCGGAGGATTAAGCTGGGAAACATCAGACAGTAAGTTATTTTTCTGATATTAAATATTAATAACCTGACATGAATGGTGTTATATACTCAAGTGGTTACATGACAACTACCACTTCTTAATTTTTCTTAATTTTTAAAAGAAAACCAGTTCTTCTCAGTTACACTTAAAATAAATGAAAGAAAGTTCTTGGAAACTTCCAGCTTGTAATTTAACCTATATGATATTGCAATGTCTTTCATCCCTTTGCAATTCATGTGGCAGCAAAGCTTTCCATTTTCTTCTTTTAAAAACAAAATTGCATATTGTAAAATCACATTGACACACAGAATATAAGCGATAGACTGTGTTTGTTTGTTGCCCTTGTTGTAATTTATTTATTCCCTTAAATTGAAAAATATTCAAATTCTTTTTGATTCTCAAGTTTAGTAGTTGGTTTGTAACAGTTGTTGTTTAAGTAATCAAATTAAATGAAGTCACCATTGTTGGCTTAACATGCCATCAATTTATTTTCTTATTTGAAAGAGATTTGTTCGATCTATTTTCTTGTTTAAAGGATATTTATTTCCAAAATAATTCATCCCCCTTAACCAGATGTCACAATGATCCATACAATCTTGAGCCACCAAAGGTTTATTTGTAGATAAATTTTACACATTCTAGCTAGGCTTATTACATTTATTTGGTCAGTGCACTGTGTCAATGTTTTATGTCTGTGCCCCCTTCTGTCGCCCATGTACATATGAAATTTTAAAATACCCCCATTGCAACAGTCCTGCATACTCAGCAAATTTAAGCGTATAAGTAAATAATTAAAATAAAGCCTCACATCAAGTAAATTCAATATATGTTCAAGAGGAAGCATGCAGAAATACTCTACACTAGTGGCTTTTAGGGGCAAAAGGCTGTAAAAAAATAATAGCCTATACTATGCACGAAAATGCAATGTTCAAAACAGCTAGCTTTTCCAATTTAATCAAATGGGGAGATGACCAGCTAGCTGATTAGTGTAAAAAAATTTAAAAACATCAAAAATCTGTATTCGTATTAAAAATCTGTATTTGTTATAGTACATTTCTTTGACATTATCCGGCTGTAAACTATATGGCTTTATATAAACTTATGTATCCACTATATGGCTTTGAATCAATCATCAGTTCACATGTTTTAATGTGTAAACAAAGCAGACCTTTAGATCCCAATGCTACTTAAATGAAAGATTTTATTTTATGTCATTTTTTGTTTTCTGGCAAACTTAAAGCAATGCCAGTACTTTTCCTGAGTCCCTGTCATAAAAACATTTAATTTAAACCCTTTTCCCTCATTCTGTAACTTTGAAATTTGAAAGTTACATTCGTGTGGCATTCGCTGCCACAGAAATTTGAAAATGAGGGATCTTAGGCTAAATTCAGTGCACTGTACATATTTAAACTATATGAAGCCATATACGTTAAGGAGTAAGAAAGATATCCACGTTTATTTACCTCTCATAAGGTTAACATTGGGGAAGAGTACGCAGGTTTGCTGCCTCAGGAATTTGATGATTTGGATGTTTTAGGCTGTAATCAAGTAGATATTAACTGTCTGAAGCCCCATGCCAGTCTTATCAGGATATTTTGAGAAATGAGCAAACTACACAACTTTTTATTACCCAAAAGGTTAACATGGAGAATGAGTGTGCAGGTTTGCTGCCATGGAAATAGAAAAATAGGGTATATTAAGCCATAATCCAGTATATTTCAACTAGATTAAGCCGCCACATATAAAGTTTTATCAAGATATTTTCAGAAATAAGTGAGATGTATAAAATTTTATTAAATTCCCATAAGGTTAGCATAGTGACAATGTACTGTGTTTACCACTCTCAGTATCTCGGAAACTAATGAACATAAAGCCAAGATGTAATATAGATACTGATTTATTTATTTTTTTTTTTTCAAGCTGGATTCAATGGTGAATTAAAAAATTAGATTAATTTAATTTTTCTATGTAATAAATCCCTAAAAACTTGGGGGTTTATTCCCCTTCCCCCCCCCCCCCCCTTCCGAATATCTGATAGGGCTAGTTTTCGAACTCATCCGAATAATTACTAATTCACATGTCTGTGCCAAATTTTGTTAAGATCGGACCATATTTGCGAGCGCTATCGTATAAATGAGGTGCCTAGAATCAAACCCCGCCACATCCACTTGGATACTTTTTTGGCAAAGTGGCAAAAACTGTAACAAACAGACCCACCACAATATAAACATACTTTTACTACCAAAAAATTCCTAAATTTTATAATATCTTAGTGACAAATTATGAAAACATATCAACAAAACATAAATTTAATGTGAGGAAAAAAAGCTTTTGGAAATTTGGATCTGGCGGGTTTTGAAACTAAGCCACATTTTCAACATTGTTTTACAGTTGGATGTGGCGGGTTTAGCTAAAAAATAATGGTTTATTCGAATTCGGCGTGTTTGAAACTATGGGGTAGGATGTATAACTCATGGATAACTAGGACGTACAACGATGTTTATATCCAACCACCTTGTCACTTAAGCAGAATAAACTTTGATAAACGAGGTAAACACTCGCTGAGCATGCTGGGAAGTCAGATGACTGAACCGGACGCTCTCATTGGCTGCGATGGATGTGGCGGATTTTTGAAACCAAAGATGGCGAAAATGACATTGGATCTGGCTGGTTTTGAAACTAAGCCACATTTTCAACATTGCTTTACAGTTGGATGTGGCGGGTTTAGCTACAAAATAATGGTTTATTCGAATTCGGCGTGTTTGAAACTATGGGGTAGGATGTATAACTCAATTTGGACAAAAAATGGATATGGCGGGGTTTGATTCTAGGCACCTCATATAAAAATGTGAATGCGATGGTATTTTTGGCTTCTGGGGGACCCAAAACGAAAAATTATCATAGTCTCTGGTTTAGGTTTTACCATGAGACCTACTAATAGCTTCTTCCCTATAGGGGACATTCACTAAAATGAACAGATTTTGATGTCTTTGTTTGCTGAGGATTGTAAGATTGGGACACCAGTCCCGAACAATTTGATTAAAATTATTTTCAGATTTTGTTTAATAGGAGGCCTAATGTGAGTACATTAAGTTTGTCCGTTTTACCTTGAGCTTTGGCCTACTCTGCCCCAAAGCTGTCAAAAATCGTTAATTCAATTATCAGGGACAATAACAATGTAAGGATTAATTTCAACAACAAATTTCAGTAAAGATAAATAGAGAGCTGTTAGAAATGTTGACATATTAGGCAAGTACGACATCAGAGATCAGCTGTGATGTTCCTTTGTCTTTCACTCCACTCCAACTGATTCATGTGTAAAATAATTCCCACAGCCACAGATAAAGAATTATACAGATTTGCTACATAATGCATTTTTTGTGCCAGTTTTTCTTAGTGACGTCGAGTATGTTGGGCTGTTTTCCACCCAAACCGCACTGGTATCGAAGTTATTATTAGCGCTCTCTGTTCTTTGTGACCTAAAGTTTTGACGAAGAAATTATCCTTGAGACCAATACAATAAGGGCGACAAAGAAACCTATCCAACTTGATGCCGCCCGAGAAAACGGGCACGAAAAAGAACCTCTCTGGTTTAATTCTTCATTGGTGCCACAGCTCAAGAAAAATAGACAAACTTTAATTTGCTTCATCCAAAATGATTGTTGAGGTTCCAGCCCCAATCATTATGGATTATTGAGATTTAACTGATATATTAGGTTATTGAAAGTTATTGATTTATTTATATGAAACAATTAACTTTTTCAGAGGAACTCCGTGAACATTTCGGCAACTATGGTGAAATTGAAAGTATTAACGTAAAGACAGACCCTAATACTGGCAGATCAAGGGGATTTGCTTTCATTGTATTCAAGAGTGCTGAAGCTATCGACAAGGTAATTTATTTCTGGAAATATTTTTTCAAATAATTTTAAAGGAAACAAGTGGAATTACAATGGATACTTACATAATTATCGTGAGCACCAAATAGGGTAGATAAGTGAGTGCAGTGCGCTGTTGGCGTAATTATTGCTTATTATTTGTTTGGGTAGTTAATCTACTATATGATAAAATGTTAAAGTAAACAGAAGTTTACTTGTAAAAGGCCCTGAAAAAGTTGAACAAAGTTTTGACAATTTAACAAAAACATTTAATTTATTCATTTCAGCTGAGGTTTAGTAGACAGTTTGATTAGTTAACAGTTTTTGCTCCCATGTCCTATTTTGTGCACTCAATAGTAATCGTTTTATTTAGCTGCATCAATAGGGGAAAATAAAGGGAAATATTATTTTCTCAGGATATACTGTTAGTGCTAAATAATCTCGGTTAAAAAAAATATTCGTCCCTGTTACCGAGTTCAACTTTATTATTCCAGGTTACAGTTTATTAAAATTAACATTATTTAGTTATTAATCTTTGGAATACATTTATCTAGGTCTTATTTTCAACTGTAAAAGGATCATGGTCGCTCTCACCTAAAGCAAGCAGTATGATGACAATTTTTTTTATTCCAGTTCTGCTACTGAAATGTTTGAGGAAACTCCACAACTGAAAGCTTGCTTTTGTTGTATGGTCATAAGACAAATCGTGTCTAGTCAAGTTGAGAAGATATTCCTTTTGTATTGTCCTCTCATATTATGAGTTCCAACCAGCCAACCAACTTTCAATACAAACTATAATTTTCAAGTTAAATTATTTTGGTGAAATGAGCTCTATGCCTGATTTATAATTTTCAGATTTAAAATGTTGAAATTTTGAAATAACTGGCTAGAGAAATGATATTTGCCTCCGGTTTGCTGCATTTTATCAAGCCCTTGAAAATGAAGGGTTGCCGAATGGGAAGTACTTAAAAATTTAAGGGGAGAGGGGTTGAGACGGCATGTTAGCAGTAAAAAAGTTGTGGTTTTTGGTCAACATCTGTTCGTAAAATTTTGATATATTATATAAGATATGAATGAAATTGGTCAATCTTAAAAGATTACATTGGTCTGTGACTGGATGATTAAATCGTGGTACATTAGAGCGCCGACTATCCGAACTAATTGGGGACAAGGGGTGTTGGATAACTGAATATTCGGATAATCGAACATGAAAAGACAACATTTTAAAATTATATATGTAACGTAATTCTTAGTAGTAAAAAGGCTAAAATATGATCAATAAAAAATGATTCACATAATTTTATTATGAAATCTATCAGAATACATTGATATCCCGGCGCAATGGGAGTTACGGTTGGCGCGCGAATTTGAATTGCTTGAGAATCATGTTCAAAATATGAATTATTATGGCGTTCGGTTAACCGACGGTTCGGATGACCGACGTTCGGATAATCGGCGCTCTACTGTATGTTCATTTGTAGTAGGTCAATCACCTTGACTGTTACCTTGAGAGACTAAAGCATAAGCGAGCAGTATGATGAAATTTGGTATCCAGTTCTGCTACTGAAATTTATGAGGAAACTCCACAGCTGACAGCTTGCTCGTTGCTTTGTCTAAAAAGGACAAAATAATAAATTTGTCGTTTCAAAAGAAAAAGGACTATTAAAAGTAATTTGTACATATTTCCAGTGAAAGAATCAAGTGTAACATTCAATTAGTCCAGTCAATTTACGCAATGACCTCAAAAAAACTGCAAGAAAACATTTTTTGATGGAATTCTTCTTGAAAAAATATGAATTTTAACATATCCAAAGTTTACCAAAATTGGACCATGGGAACCTCACTAAAATAACGTTTCAAAATGGCGGCTTTTTCCACCATCCAAAAATTTTGACAAATTACATTCAACTGCATTTTGTTATCAATGTTTTTCGAGATACTGACTGGACCGCCGCCAATCATCGTTGGGTGATTGGTTCTAAATTTTGACAGAGTTTACATTTTCGGCCGCCATCTTGGATCCGCCGCACATTGGATGTAAATATTTTTTCAAATGTAAAGATGGTGGTGTGACGCATCATTATGGACTAGATTTTTAC